>CM042192.1:12676800-12701424 GCA_023539305.1 Ilex asprella | reverse complement strand
ATATAAATATACGTATATATACATACTTGTATATATATAAATATTTATATATAAATATATATGTATATTTATAAGTACATATACATATATATACATCTATATGTATATGTATATATAAATATATATACAAGTATATATATACATATAAATATATATATACGTATTTATATATATGTATTTATATATATATATTATTGTTTGTATGCACACACACACATATATATTAACAAATACACATGACTCAAGGTGCATTAAATATTAAAGTTCTCCCATAAAACTAGGAGATATTTAATGCACTACTTTCCCTAAAATGGGCAATTATGTCTTTGTATCTAACTAGTGTACTTTTTTTCAAAATATTTTTCAATGTGTACTTTTTTGTCAAATAAGTCTAATTAGGTGTACCGACTTCCAAAATAAGTCTAATTAGGTGTACCGACTCCCCATTTTTTAAATTTAAATCTCTTTTTACAAAAATAAAATTCAATGTTAAATTCAGTCAATAGTCATATTTAGTATGCAATAATATACATGTAGGATCCACGGATATATTGTTATTACCATAATATATTTGTCCTATTAATAACTATATTTTTGGTTGATTAATTCAATTCATATTCATGTTTATTTAACCCAAAGGTACAAATGACAATTGGATTGAATTAGATTTTTTATTGTTAACAAATTTGAATATAAAATTGTAAGGATTAATCTAATCGAATATATAATTGAATTCAAATCAAAATTTTCCAATCGAGTTTGAATTTTAATCAATTGAAATTTGATATATATATATATATATATAATATTTTCACACCCACATATATGTTTATTTAATACTGTGTGATTAGAAAAACTCAAATTGTTATTCAAAATATAAATAGTATAGAATTAATGTTCAATTTTAGGTATTGTATAATGTCTTCAGACACGAGATTATAGTTAATATATCTATATATATAAAAAAATACAATACAATTCAAATTTCAAAAGATAAATAAAATAACTTTTAATTTTTGCAGTTGAAATCTCTTTAATTTTTATTATAAAATTAATCTGACATTTAATATTAATACCTCAAATTTAATAGGAAAAATAGGGCCCTAAGGTGTGTTTTGAGTAACTTTTTAAAAATATTTCTAAAACTTATAACTTTTCATAATTTTTTTTAAAAAAAGTAATGTTTAAAATCGTCCCAACACCACTGCCACTCCACCTCCACCGCCACACCCATTGCCCCACCACCACCACCACCACTAGCGTTGCAGCCACGCTACCATTACCCCATCCCCACTACCGTTGTCGTCACCACCACTACAGTTACTGTCCTCGCCACTACCATCCCCATCGTTGCTGTCATCTTACCACCATCATCACTGTCTCACTATCACCTCTACCACCACCACCATCACCATTGTCACTCACGGCTACAACTATCACCGACGATCGTTGTCACTCACTACAATCATCACCGTCTCCCCCTCATTAACACTGCCCCACTCGCCCCCCATATAATCGGTGCTTAAATTTTTTTATCTCTCATCTGTCTTTATGATTTGATTTTAGGTGTAAATACAAATATATTTATTGTTAATAATTTTATTATTATTTCATACCTTCAGACACGGGAAATAACTTGTAATTCAATAATTCACTAATATTAGTACAGTATTATCAACTTGATTATGATGATGCATAAAATCGTCTTCGTACAAGATCAACAGTCAAGAGAATGATAATGTATAATTAAAAAGCAGTAAATAGGCAATCAATGGTAAAACGGTAAATTTAGAGTCGACACCAAGATTTATAGTGGTTTGGTCCGGGTGACCTACATCCACTTTCTTGAATGGCAGCGGTGGCCGACGATCTTTATTAATGTATCAAGGTACTACTGAGAGTTTACAATGCTTAGAGAGAGTGTGGGTGTATAAGATTCGGAGGTCTAGAGGTCTCAAGGAGGTAATCAACATCATGCCCTTTCATGTGGAGAGAGGCTTACATTATATAGGTGTGATGAGGTGGTGAGGCGGTGAGCACACTTTTGGTAGGAGTAGACCTCTTTGGTAAGCAAACTTAAGGTAGGAATAGATCTCTATCCCGTCATTCTCTCCCACGTGCTCCTATTTAGTCGGAGGAGGACTCTCAGCTGGCATTAGACTCGATCGTCATCTTGAGCTCGGACTTGCATTGGAGTGGGCTTGGACTCATATTGGAGTTGAGAGGCCGAAACAAGAAAGAGGAGGAGATGCCCAAAGGGGCCAGCCCAAGCCATCACCCAAGGGAGCCAGCCTAGGCGGCGCCCAAGGGCTCTTGGGCTCTTCTTGGTGCCTTCCTCTTGATGTCTTCCCCTTGATGCCTTCCTTATTCATGGGTCGAACTAGTCTCAATTTGGACTTTCTCTGATTGGTGGACTTTGATTGGACTCTCTCTTGGGCTTCTCAGTTTATCTTGACTGGGCTCGGCCCAGCTAAATTCGGGCTCGCCATTTGCCTCCATGCCCAGAGCCTTTGAATTTTGGCGAGAGGAAGGGGTCGTGGGCATGTGTTTCGTCTTCATCGGAATGAGTTTAAATTTTCTTGCTTTCTTCGGTATCTTTTCATTCTCAGGGACTCTGCTGAGTTTACAGTAAAGGAACAAATAGGAGTCTACACCTTTGATCTCATAGGCGACGCCTAGGAGATGCATTGGGCGGTGCCCATATTGGAGATGAGAGATGTGAGATGTGAGCAGTGCCCAAGGGGTTTTTGTCTTCTGTTAAGGGAGGTAGAGACTTTGGAGTCATGGAGTATGCCATGGAGGCCAGGAGGGCTGCGCCCATGTGAGGCCATGAGGGCTGCGCCCATGTGAGGCCATGAGGGCAACGCCCACTGAGGCCATGAGGACAGCGCCTTAAGCGTGAGGGACCGCTAGCATGGGCGCCAGGCTCTGCGGAGCGTGCTGTCTGGGCGAGGCCGACTGGTTTAAGTGGGCGGCGCCCATGGACGAGAGGGGCTGTTGGAGTATCAGAACAGTCGAAAAATCTTCGAACGATTATAACTTTGTGCACGGGCTGGAGAATTATGTTCTAGTAAGCAGCTGTCAGACATTCATGGAAGACAAATTGGCATTCTGGGTTTTTGCCAGAGAAGGAGATTGTGATATCCTTTTGCTATTCTGGTTCTTGACCTTGTCTCTGATTTCAGAGACTCTTGTTGATAGAATGATGGTAGAGACTCTTTTTGCTTTTAGAGCGGAATCTTCCCCTCTTCTCAAGAGGGTAAGGTTTGATGCCCCTAATGCTTATCGGTTAGGGTCCGATTGTCAGGTTGTTTCCTGGGAGATGGGACTCGGTGGTGCCCCCACTCTTTCTCAGACTGGAACTTCTGTGTATACTAAAGCTAGCTGTTATACAGTTGTAGGAGTTGGGACTCTAGTGCAGACGGTCTGAGTTTCAAAGGTGTATCTGGCAAAATAATGTTATCTCAATATTTAAACCATCTAACATGATTACTTGGAAAAAGAGGCAGGTTGTTTGTTTGCGTGAGAGTAAAGTCAGAGTTGTGGACGTCCCATGAGAGGGTCGCATGAACTGAGGCCAAGCCATTTAGAGTCTCGGAGGGAGGCTGCGTAGCAGAGGCTTACAAGGTGACTACGTGCGCGAGAGCAGAGTCATAGACCGAGCTACGTATAGTCTTTGGAAGATGGTTGTCGTAGCAGATGTGACTACTTACGTGAGAGCATAGTCATATGGCTGCCGTAGTAGAGACTTTCAAGGTGACAACTTGCGTGAGAGCAGAGTCATAGACCGAGCTTCTTGGCAACTCACGAGAAAGTGCGAAGCTAGATAGATAGGCTGCTTGAGAGCAGAGGAGAGATGAGGTCGAGCTTATTGGCGACTCGCGAAAGAGTGCGAAGCAAGAGATATAGGCTGCTCGGGAGCAGAGGTAGACTTAGGCCGAGCTTCTTGGCAACTTTCGAGAGAGTGCAAAGTTAGAGATATAGGCTACTGAAAAGCAGTTGGTGCTTTGAGTGATGCCATGAGGCTGGTACAGGTGCCTTGTACGCTGCCAGGAGGCTTAGTAGGCGTCTTGGGTGACACCAGGAGGCCTTGGGCACTATTGTGTTTGTGTTTGGGTGACACCTTGAGTCTTGCTATGGGGAGTGCATCTTTGGTGCTTGGTCACTAACTGGCCTTGTCTCTAATTACAAGCGCCCTGTTGACTGGGCAGTGGTGGGGACTCTCTGTGCTTTTGGGTGGTGTCTTCCCTCTTCTCTAGAGAACGAGGTCTGATGCCCCCAGTTCTTCTCGATCAAAGTTCGATGGTCAGGTTGTTTCCCGGGCGATGAGTCCCGGTAGTGCCTCGACTTCTTCTGTGACTCATGTGTGCATCAGAGCTAGATGTAAGAGTTGGGACTCCAGTGTAAACGGCTTGAGTTTCAAAAGTGTACCTGGCAAAAATAGTGTTATCCCAACATTAAAATATCTTAATATGATTACTTGCAGGTTGTTTGCATGGGAGCATGTGGGAGTCTTGAGCCGCATGAGCTGAGGCCGAACAACGTATAATGTCGGTAGATGACTGTCGTAGCAGAGAAGACTACTTGTATGAGAGCAAAGTCATAGAAGTCGAGCTACGTATAGTCCCGGGAGTTAGCTGTCGTAGCAGAGGCTTATAAGGTGACTTGCGCAAGAGCATAGTCAGAGGGTGACTTTCACGTGAGCATAGTCAAAGGTCGAGCTACGTATAGTCTCGGGAGTTGGCTGCCGTAGTAGAGACTCATTCTATTGAGATGGAGATGAGAAGGGCGGGAGCCTGAGGTGGTGTTGGAGGTCGTTGTGGGCATCACCTGGAGGCTGGTAAGGCCGAGCTTCTCAACGACTTATGAGAGAGTACGAAGCTGGAGATAAGGCTGCTTAAGAGCAGGTAAGACGGAGCTTCTCGGCGACTCATGAGAGAGTGCGAATCTAGAGATAAGGCTGCTTACGAACAGGTAAGATCGAGCTTCTCGGCAACTCATGAGAGAATGTGAAGCTGGAGATAAGGCTGCTTCGGAGCAGGTAAAGTCGAGCTTTTCGACGACTCATGAGAGAGTGCGAAGCTGGATATGGTGATTGTCTGTGTGAGAACAGAGTCATAGACCGAGCTACGTAAAGTCTCGGGAGATGGCTGTCGTAGTAGAGGCTTACAAGGTATGTCCCGCACTCCTCTTTGACTTTGTACTTGGATTTCTTTTTTTACATTTTTTGGATTTGAATGTCTGTTGGTGACTGTTGCTTTGCCCTGGTTGTTTACAAATAGGCTGAAGATCAGGGAGACAGTCGATGATCAGGCAGGGAGAGGCGGGCACATGAGTCTGCTGAAGAGCAGATAGGGCTCAGGCGACAGGCACGAGAGGATACTGCAGAGCAATTAGGGCTCGGGTGGAAGGTACGAGAGGATGTCATAGAGCAATAGGGCTTGGGCGGCAGGCACGAGAGGATACCGCGGAGTAATAGGGCTCGGGTGGCAAGCACGAAAAGATGTAACGAGCAGTTGGTAGAGCTACGTATAACTCAGAAGTAGGCTGTCATGGCGGAGACTCATCCCATTGAGATGGAGATGAGGAGGGCTCTGAGGAGCTGGGCACCTGAGGTTCATTCCATAGAGATGGAGATGAGGAGGGTTTTGAGGAGCTGGAAGCTTGAGGCTCATTCCATAGAGATGGAGATAAGAAGGGTGCTGACGAGCTGGATGCCTGAGACTCCTTCCATTGACTCATTCCAGTGAAATAGAGATGAGGAAGGCTCTCTAATTCCATTAAGATGGAGATGAGGAGGGCTGTGAGGATGAGCTGGGCGCCTGGTGAGAGGGGGTGAGACCCATCATCTAGGGTGCTTGTTGAGAGGGGGTGAGACCCATCTTTTGGGCGTCATGAAGAGCGCTAAAGGTGGAGAGGGTGAGACCCCTCGTCTAGGTAACATCATGGGAGACGCCCGAGGTGGAAAGGGCGAGATCGGCTCCCAAGGTAGAGAGGGCGAGACCATCATGGGGACACTAAAGGTGGAGAGGGCAAGACCCCTCGTCTAGGCGACATCATAGGAGACGCCAAAGGTGGAAAGGGCGAGATCGAAGCCGAAAGTGGAGAGGGCAAGACCGGTGCCCAAGGTAGAGAGGGCGAGACCATCATGGGGACGTCGAAGGTGGAGAGGGCGAGACCCCTCATCTAGACGACATCATGGGAGACACCCAAGGTGGAGAGGGCGAGACCGGCGCCCAAGGTAGAGAGGGCGAGGCCATCATGGAGACGCCAAAGGTGGAGAAGGCGAGACCAGCATCCAAGATAGAGAAGGCGAGACCATCATGGGGACGCCGAAGGTAGAGAGGGCGAGACCCCTCATCTAGGCGACATCATGGGAGACGCCCAAGGTGGAGAGGGTGAAATCGGCGCCCAAGGTGGAGAGGACAAGACTGGTGCCCAAGGTAGAGAGGGCAAAGCCATCATGAGGACGCTGAAGGTGGAGAGGGCGAGGCCGTCATGGAGGCACCGAAGGTGGAGAGGGCGAGACCTTTCATCTAGGTGACATCTTGGGAGACGCCCATGGTGGAAAGGGCGAGACCGGCGCCCAAGGTGGAGAGGGCGAGACCCCTCGTCTAGGCCACATCATGGGAGGCATCGGAGGTGAAGAGGGCAAGACCAGCGCCCAAGGTAGAGAGGGCGAGGCCATCATAGAGACGCCGAAGGTGGAAAGGGCGAGACCATCATAGGGATGCTGAAGGTGGAGAGGGCGAGACCGTCATGGAGGCGCCGAAGGTGGAAAGGGCGAGACCTCTCGTCTAGGTGACATCTTGGGAGACACCGAAGGTGGAGAGGGCGAGACCCCTCGTTTAGGTGACATCATGGGAGACGCCCAAGGTAGAGAGAGCGAGACCCCTCGTCTAGGTCACATCGTAGGAGGCGTCCGAAGTGGAGAGGGCGAGATCGGCGCCCAAGGTAGAGAGGGCAAGGCCATCATAGAGACGCCGAGGGTGGAGAGGGCGAGACCGACGCCCAAGGTAGAGAGAGCGAGGCCATCATAGGGACGCCGAAGGTGGAGAGGGCGAGACCCCTCGTCTATGCGCCTTTGTTTACCTTGTTGTTGTTAGGTCGTAAGCAGGTAGTCCACAGTTGTAGGCGCTTGTGCCTTGATGGCATTGAGGGCATCACCGAGTTAGTTTTGTACCTCTCTGATTTTCTCATCCCATTGGTTGGGGACATCTTGAGTTGGGCGGTGGTTCTGGTTTTCATAGTCACCATATGGACTCTCTCCATCGTCCTCCTGTGGAGGCACATGCGAAGGGTGAGCATGTGAGCTTCTTGGGCGTTGAGGAGAGATTGTCGGACGAGGTGCTCCCTGGTATGGTCTTGGAGCATTCTGGTGAAGACCCCCATGGTGAGGGCTGCCTGATGCCCAGAAAGAATAGGTTGTGGCTTCTCTCCTGTTGGAAGGAGTGGGGCTCGTCCCATAGGGGCGACAGGTTGAGGGGTGACCCCTCCTTGGGTGAGCATCAGTTGAATAAGTTGCTGGTTCTACTTTACCAGCGACTGCATGGTCTGTAAGAGCTGTTATCTAACAACGGGGGTCGTCGTAGCAGACGGTTCAGACGGTGCAAGGGGAGGTGGAGCCTCCTCCCTGTGGGTCAAGTTGTTGTCTCCTGGCTATTGAGACATTGATCTGGTAGTGATTGTCATAGATTAAAAGAGTAGGAAACTAGTCATTCCCACAGACGGCGCCAAACTGATGATGCACAAAATCATCTTCGTACAAGATTAACAGTCAAGAGAATGATAATATATAATTAAAAAGCAGTAAATAGGCAATCAATGACAATCAATGGTAAAACGGTAAATTTAGAGTCGACACCAAGATTTATAGTGGTTCGGTCCGGGTGACTTACGTCCACTTTCTTGAATGGCAGCAGTGGCCGGCGATCTTTATTAATGTATCAAGGTACTTCAGAGAGTTTACAATACTTAGAGAGAGAGAGAGAGAGTATGGGTGTATGAGATTCGGAGGCCTAGAGGTCTCAAGGAGATGATCAACATCATGCCCTTCCATGTGGAGAGGGGCTTACATTATATAGGTGTGATGAGACAGTGAACACAGTTTTGGTAGGAGTAGACCTCTTTGGTAAGCACACTTAAGGTAGGAATAGATCTCTATCTCGTCATTCTCTCCCACGTGCTTCTATTTAGTCGGAGGATGACTCTTAGCTGGCATTAGACTCGATCGTCGTCTTAAGCTTGGACTTGCATTGGAGTGGACTTGGACTCATATTGGAATTGAGAGGCCGAAGCAAGAAAGAGGAGGAAACGCCCAAAGGGGTCAGCCCAAGCCAGCGCCCAAGGGAGCTAGCCTAGGCGGTGCCCAAGGGGGGTCCTGGGTGGTACTCAAGGGCTCTTCTTGGTGCCTTCCTTTTGATGCCTTCCTTATCCATGGGTCAAACCAGTCTCGATCTGGACTTTCTCCGATTGGTAAACTTTGATTGGACTCTCTCTTGGACTTTCTCGATTTATCTTGACTGGACTTGGCCCAACTAAATTCGGGATCGTCAGATTATACAAAGGATTCCAATTTATTTTAAAAAGTGTGGGATTAGAAGGAGGCCTCACTCTCGTCCTACTTGATGCTATACTTACTCAATTCTTGTCTTATTCCACCATAATGATAAAAACAATGATGCGATAGACAGCAATGTGGTCATGACTTGAGTGGTTGTTTTACTTATTCCAAATTCACTACTTTAATTAGGTATGGCACAATTATAAGGGTAGGTTACATTTTTTTTTTTTGGTGCTGAATATGAAGATAGATTACTTTATATATTTATTAAGGTTTACTGTTTTTAGCATCACACAACTTTAATTATTTACAAAAGATTTTACCACACTTACGTTAGTGTCAAAATTAATGTCTCACTGCGTGTTCTAAGCATCGAAAAATAAACTTAAATTCACCAAGCAACTAGTGTAGAGAGAGAGGTCACGATTATGCAAATAATTAAGATATATGAAATGGTCCCACTTGGCATAGCAGTGACCTTTGGCCAAACCCATTTTGAGGTGGGGATGGGGATGTATAAATTGTGGGTGTCTCAATCTGATTATGTGAGGTGTGAATTGAGTTGAGCAGCGTCACTCATATTTGGTTTTATTCTAACCCTGTCATTCATGTTTTTGTCATGTTCCACCAAAAAATGGTGAGAACGACATCTTTTTTTTTTTTTTTCTCTCATCTAAAGTCCATCGGTCTACTATTTATGAACAATATATTTTAGGATAAATTTTACCATACCCATGATATTTAGTTTTATTACACCGACAACATTTTCCAAAAAGTAATGTCATACTGACCAAATTTTGAAATCAAATTTGGAGCCCAAATGACATGACAGCTGAGTTGAGTTTATTTATTTGGAATAATGTCATTTGAGTCCTAATAAAAACTTCAAATATATGTATGTATATATATTTTAAATTTTGAGATATATTTAAGTAGATAAGAATCTATTCATAATATAGATTATAATCAGTTTAGAGTAGAGAGGGTTTGAAAAGTCCTCAATCCCTATTTTCCATTTTTTTTAGAATTGACATTATATGTCTCTTGTAACACTTTCTCTATCCCACTAATAAACAAATCTATTTGTATCGCCTTATTATTTACTATAATTCTTATTCAGTATACCCAAATAATGGGTCTGAAAATTATAGAAAAATTGGGGAGGGTTATAGATTATGTACATCGGACCTCACCGAGTTCTTTCTTGATACAATGAAAAGTAATATAAATTGGAGAGGAGTCTAAACCGTTCTTAATACAATGATAAAATGTATGTGTAGATTAATGACATCAATTCTACGTATTCAAAAGTGAGAAAGAAAGCAAAAATGCTCCTCTTAAAAGTATCGTTGCTTAAAATTATACTCGATTGATTTAGGTTTTGTATACTCCCCTGAAAACAAGCTCTCTATTAGATTCTTAAAATCCCTATAGAATGGTTTTGTTTTTCAAAGAACAATGAATCATCCACCATAACAAATGAGGGAGGGTGGGGCTGTTCCTTGGTAGCTGTTAGCCAACATTGGGTTGTTGCAACTTGACCTGGTACATTTGGTTGTCCTAAGAGCATAAAAAAAGAAAGACTCTTAGTAAGCAAAGCTGGGATTGTTAACTTTGATCTTCGTTTGATTGCTCCTGCATATTTTCCCACAAAAATGGTCTGCCAATTCCTTCTGGTGTTAGTCTGATTGGCAGATATATTTTTTTTCTTAAACTTGATGGGATGCGTCGGAACGTTTATAATACCAAAGACATGGGTTAGTTTGGAATAATATCACCTGGTTATGCAGTTGATGCACACTTCGACAATATTGAAGAATCAGAGCTGACTAAATCTTCTCGAAGCAGTTTCCCAAATTCATCTCTGCATTTTAGACAGTCAACTAGGACCTTTGAATTATACCTTTAATTTTCTCTAGACAGTACTTTGAATTTGTCCAGGTGATCATAAAGACCAATATAGTTTTCTTGTTATTGTACCAACGGTGCGCATAGACGATGTGGCCAGTGCATATTTTCCTTTTCCTTCTTGAGTATCCCAATGCAAAAAGAAGGGATATTTCTTCAACCGTCGACATAAAAATTGATGATGTAGAAATTTGTGAAACAAAATTTGATAAATTTGATGAATTGAGAGTTAGTCTTTGAGAATAAAAAATTCTCTTTGGTATGAAAGTAGTAGAATTGAGATTTTCTCTCAATGGGTTTTCTCACAAATTGGGTGTTTCCTTGGTGTGTTACCTCTGTATACAGAAAACCTTATTTATAAGCGAGAATTCAGCTAGTTGTTCAATTAGCCGTTACCACTCAATATAATATTCTCAACTCCCCAATATTTTCTCAACTCCACAAATATTTCCTCAACCCTCTGCAGTCAAAATAGGATAATTATACTTCAAGTAGAATTGACTAGTCTTTCACTACTTGATGGGTCCCTTTAGTCAAGTTACCCATATTGACTAGAAAATATCTAACTCAAATATTCAATTATATCAATGTAATATATATGTATGCATGCATTATTATAAAATAATATTTAATATATAATAATTTGACAAAAAATGTATCTATGATATATGTCATGAATAATGCAATATTTAACCAACGGATTAGAGTTTTATATATTTTAAATTTGACCATCAACCGTGATTTAATTAATATGGAGGGATTTTAGCCACATATTCCAACATCTCTCACTTGGCTATAAGTCCAAGATATTCATTCATAACTAGCAATTCTTTTATTATGTCTGGCTAGAAAGCTAAGCTAGGGCTAGGAAAAACCTCTCAACGGAGTACGATATTTTTATTGACTTTGTACTTTATGATTTATGATATTATGTTTATTGAATTTCTGATATTTTAATAAAGTGTTTATTCTGTAAAAACTCCTGAGTTGTTGTGCCACGTACATCGATTACTTGAGTTTCCCTGCGAATAAATCACCGGGTATTTCACGCTTGAAGTATTAGCATTATTTCATAAAATAATATGATTGATTGATTATTCAGGTTCCTGAATAATCTTTTGATTATAATTGTTGACGTTATTACTTGATTTGTTACCTGAATTAACTGACATCTAATTCTTGTTTCCAGTTAAGCTTTGAGTCCTTAAATATCACTATGTGAAGTTGAGAGAGAGTACTTGATGCTATAGTATTTTTATTACTGTTTTAATCGTTAAGATCAACTGTCTCTATTCAACAACTCGTCAAACAAAACTCTTTTCCGTTAAATTATTTTTAGTATTCGTGTGATTGTCTTTTTGTTATAATTCCTTGTGGGATCGACCTCGGACTTCCGAGAATATATTACTCTGCTCAACCTACACTTGAGTTTACAATATTAAAGTTGAAGCAAATTGTTTTATTTTTATTTATCACTTGTTATGTTTTTGGTGCAATTGACATTACTTGTTTTTCTTATCGGTGATTAGCTTGAGCTTTTGGGTTTTTTTATTTTATTTTATTATTTTGAGAACTATATTATTTATTGGTGATTAACTTGAGTTTTTGGGTGTTTTTTTCAATTTGAGAACTATATATTTGCATACAGTAGATGAGAGATATGAGTGTTAGAGTTAGAGAAAGAGAGTTGTATTATTATGAGATAGAAAGAGAGTTATAGTATGAGATATGAAGATAGAGTTAAATGAGAGATAAAAGTCTTAGAATTAGAGAGTAAAGTTATATCAGTTAGTATGAGATAGAGTTAGATGAGAGATAGAAATTTTAAAAAAATTTGACACGAGGATCATCGAATCAATAATAGTCAAGCGATCAAAATCACAAAAAATAAAAAACAAAAAAATCTCGTTACTTTGTCGTATGTTGTTTTAAAAACAAAACCCTAAAAACAAAGACAAAAAAAAAAAAAAAAAAAAAAAAGATGTTTTCAAAAACAAGGGAAGCAGAAACAACGTGCGCGGGGCTGGGGGAATTAATGAGATCTAGGTTTCGAACTTTGTTAGCAGCAAAAACAGCCTTTTTTTTCGTGGAACTATAAGATCTCTTTTCTATTCTTCTCTCTTGCCTCTCTGGACGTTCTCTATCTGTCGCCTCTCTTCTACGTCGTCTCTCTGTAGCCACCTTCGAACCGAAAGCTTCCATCGCCTATGTGCATCTCAGAACTGAAGGCTCGCCTCCCATCTGCTTCAGATCTGCATTTACGGGGTACATTCAGGTAAATATATGCAGATCTATGCATAGATAATGTATGAACAACAAAACAATCCAATCCAATCCAATCCAATAGCTACCTATTCGTTATCTATTTTTATCACATCCAATTTATAGTCCCAATTTAGATCAGATCGATTCAATTTATCAGATCGCAACAATAGTAGCTGTGAGTGTGTGTATATGTGGCTGTGTTTGTATATGTGGGTGTGTGTATATGTGGGTGTGTGTGTAATGTATATGTGGATGTGTGTAATCTAACGGCTACTTCTCATGCTCATGTGCTTTATTCTACTTCTTGAGATATAGACTTGTGGAACCACATCATGAACTTTTGCCCTATGGGTTACCTTCTTAGCAGTGACATGTTGGGATCTTCCTACCTTTCATATAATCTGTATACATTATAATTATAGGGAGAATTACACTCAGACCCCCTGAAGTTTGTCACTTAATCACTCAGATCCCCTGGCATTTGAAATATTACACACAAACCCCCTGAGGTTTGTACGTGCATAACATTTAGACTCCTGTTGTAAATATATCGGTTAATAAATTACACTTAGACCCTCCTGAAGTTTGTAGGTATACAATACTTAGACTGTTTAAGTTTAAAACATTATATTTAAACAAAAAATACTCCAATCAAATATAGAATATCAAATATTTTAAATTTTATGACTAAAATTCATATTCTATTGTATTATTTATTGAAATAAAATTAAAATTAAAATTAAAATTATTTTTTTCTTGAAAAATCGTAATTAGTATACAATTATGCTATCTATTGGAATAAAACTAAAAAAATTAAATAAGGGGTCAAAATCTAATGGACACACTATCTTTTTGCTTTAATTGGGGTAATTTGGTATTTTAATTTGTTTGTTTAAACGACCAAATTAAATTCAAGTATACAATATAATTATGTACTACTTACGATTTTTTAAGAAAAAAATTAAATTTTTATTTTTGATTTTATATCAATAAATGATACAATAGAACATGAATTTTGGTTGTGAAATTTAAAATATTTGATATTTATCTTTGATTGAAGTATTTTTGGTTTAAGTATAATATTTTAAACTTAAGGGGTCTAAGTGTATTTTATTAACGAATATATTTACAACAGGGGTCTAAGTGTTACATACGTACAAACCTCATAGGGTCTGTGTATAATATTTCAAATATCAGGGAGTCTAAGTGATTAAGTGACAAACCTTAGCAGGTCTGAATGTAGTTCTTCCTAAATTATATGTTATTTAGGAAAAAAAGGGGACGATTTATATGTGGTTTCTTTACATTTTCAAGGATGTTAACTTGGGAAACTTATGAATGGTAGCAGGGACATGCCCTTGGGTTACCTTATTGGCTGAAAGATTATTTCTTTCTTGTTCCTGGTGGGGTTTTCTATGTTTCCCTTGCTTCTTCTGTGCTGCTTTCCCTATAAGATTATATAGTGGGATTGTACCTTCCATTGTGAACTTGTATATTGCATAGGGTTGAGCCTTATGTGACATATGGTTATACATTTTTTTCCCATAAATCATAATTTTGAGTTAAGTGATAATGACTTATTAATGTGTATATTTAGTACTATGTTGAACAATGGGATGTATTACTATGTTTAATGACTTATATAATCTAATGATCTTGCTTTCGGTGTTATTTGATGAGTTAGTGGATGTGTTGGAATAAAGAATTTTGATTTGTATTGTGTAGGAGGAAATATTATAAAGCTAATAATTATGATATAACTTGAAGTGGTTACCAAACATGTTTTTTATTTTTATTTTCATAATTTGATAAATATAAATGACTTCTAAACATGTTTTCTGTTTTTCATTTTTATCCCAAACAAAAGAAATTTTTTTGTTGTTTCATAATTTTTTGAAAACACGAAAATAAAAAAGTTATCATACGAGCGCTAAAGATCGCACAGATTGTCTTTTACAGCAAAAACTAGTTTTCCATCACAGAGATTGACCTTCGAACTTCGATTGACTAGAACGGTTGTTCTTTGGCCTCTCTACTGATTGTCCATCACACCGATTAGTCAATCTTCAATCTTCATCACAAAGAGCTTACATACGACATACCACTCTTCCTATTTCGAGTAAGGGACTTGACTATGCTACTGAAATTCAAAATTTTGGTACGTACCGAAATCTATCACATTTGTGGGTAGTTTATCATAGTTGTGGTATCCAAAAAAATAGTAAAAATAATTATTATAGTAGTATTAAAAATATCCATAAATATGATAAAAATACCCATAAATATGATAAATCATTTACAAAAGTGATAATTTTTTTATATTTAAGAAAAGTGGTAAAAATAGTTACAAAAAAATGTAGTAAAAACAACCACAACAATGGTAAATCAACCACAAAAATGTTAAATTTTTTAGTTGTAAAAGGACCCACAAAAATTATAAAAATACATTTTGAAATAATAAATTTTGGAGGTATGGTACCAAAATTTTTTTGGATGTACCATATTCAAGTCTGTAAGTAAGATACATAAAGAACAAAAAAGAATTGGAAGTGATCATTATTTCAACTGATATAGTGAAAGAGAGTCGCTCAATTATACTTGAAAAGGAATAGGCTGAAAAAGGTAAGTCACGGTTAGATGTCAATAGAGTTTCATCCTCGTTATTCAGTGGAAAATAATTCTCCAATTACGTACTGCCACATTGTAGAGATCCTAGAAAGAGATAGGCTAGTATTTGAAATCAAAGATTACGGGGTATGGTCATTATTTGTTTAGTTGTTGTAGCAGGGTGTCATTTTCTGCCCAAAATCAGACAAAACTCTAAGGGATGGTAACGTTTTTATTTTTGCGTATTCAAAAAATTAAAAACACAGACAATTTTTTGTCTTTATTTTATAGTAAAAACTGAAACAAAAAACATGCTTGGTAGTTATTTTTGTCTATCAAATTATGAGAATAAAAACAAAAAACATGTTTGATAACTATCTCAAGTTTTATCCTAAATATGTTTTATAATATCTCATACAACAAAATATAAATCCAAAAATTTCTTAACCCAACATATCCACTAATTCTTCAAAATTCACATACACAATTCTTTCTGAGGGATGGTTGATCTTCTGAAATAAAAGAATAGAAGCTCTTTCATCCCCATAGCAAACTCAACACAGTAACAACAAATAACAGATCACGTATATTCTCATTGTATATTTCCAACATAGACACCTGCATTTCATATTTCCATTCTTGGGGTTTAAGAGCTTGTCTAGTCTCAAATATCTGTTCTAATGACCGTGGTATCAACCCTTTCCATAGATTTTAGCTTATGGAAATAAAATATGCAAATTCATACCCATAATTGCAGATGCATAGACATACCCAAAATCAATCCCACCCCTAATTCATTCCTAAAACAAATGGCAATTCAATCACAATCTCAATCTCAATTCAATCACAAACATAACACACGAGACACACACACACACACATAGAACACAACACGCATACACACACACAGAGCACACAGAACACACACACACATACACCAAGAACACAGAACACACACCAAGCACACAGAACACACATACATATAGTACACGGAATAGACACAACACACAGAGATCGGTGCATATATGTACAGATCTGTGCATATATATGCGTATATGCGTAGATCTCTGTATATATACACAAATCTGTGTGTGTATATATAGAGAGAGCGAAGAGATGAGATGAGATGAGAAAAGGAGAAAGAGAGAGAGAAAGAGAATGGGCTTACCTCTTCGTTGGTGAGAGAAAGGAGAGGAGATCGCTGCTTCTCGTCGGTGATGGTGAGAGAATGGAGAAAGTGAGGCAACGATGCAAAGAAGAGAATAGAGAGAGGCAGCGATGGAGAAGGGAGGGTGTGGCAAAGGGAGGGTGTGGCAGCGATGGAGAGGAGAGAGAAATGATGTGGGTTTAAATAGTTTCACGAAAAAAGGCTATTTTGCTGTTAAGGAAGTTCGAAACCCAAATTCATTAATTCCCTTTAGTGCATGTTTCTGTTTTGCGTGTTTTTTGGAACACAAATTTTTTGTTCCCATTTTTTTGTTTTTGTTTTTGTTTTCAAATAACTAATGTAAAACAAAAACCAAAACAGTACCCAAACATATTTTTATTTTCATTTTTAACAAAAATTGAAAACAAAAACACAAAACGCAAGACAAAGACAGTAAACAAATAACGCCTAAGTTCTTTTTTTATTCTGTCTTCTGTTCAGAAAGAACAAATTTGAGAGTAAGAATGGTGGTGACGAAAACAAGTCTACCGAAGTCTGAAGCCATTTCTAAAGGCTACAACTTCGCTTCTACTTGGGAACAGGTATGTTCAGATTCCAACTGCCATTTTTCTACATTTCTCAATTTCTAATTTGTTTTTGGATTTTATTGAAATGTTGTTTCTCTATTGGATCGGAGATCATTATCACCTCAAAAATTGCCACTCTAAGTTTAATTAGGAGCATACTTTTGATAGATCTTGCTTCTTAACCTTTGATTAGATTTTTTACACAGCATAGTTTCAAAACTGGAGGGTAGGCATATTTTTCATTGACACAAGCAACGGTGGACAACGTTTTAGCCGTATTACTTGAAGTGATTAAGGCAAGGAGCTCTTCATTGTTCAAGGTGGATCCCAATTGAATCATAATTATTTGCATAAGATTTGATTCCTTTCTAAATGAGAAATAATTGGAGGATCTATGAATAATAAGGATATATTCACCTTAGTGATTTTAAATGTCAAAATAAACTAAATTTGTTAAAGTGGACATAACCTCACTTCACAATTTAAAGGAAATTGGAGGATTCACCAATTATTTGGTAGTTGGAAGTCCTCTGCATGGTGAGTCGAAGATTTCGGTAATCTTGTGGTTTAGGGAGCCCAATAGCGAAAGGGTGTCGTGTTGATGTAAGAAAGTCCAAGAACTCTAGATTTTCTTGTTTTATGTTTAAGGGCCAGTTTTGTGTGCACATGGCCATGAGTATTAATAAGCAACAGTGTGTGAGATTTATGTATTTACCTGTAGTGTTTTGTTGTCTGATTTATTTTCATTGAAGTACTCTTGATAGTAAGACTAGGAAGGAGAAAAGCACAAGGATAGAGAAGGTAAGGGTTTGGTGTTTACACCTATTCATATTCTTTATTGAGGCTTTCTAGTTCGGGTGTCGCAGTTGTAGTAAATGGAAAGGGTCTTCGCCAACTTACTGTTTGGAGGGGGTGTTCCTGTGATGAGAAAACTTGGAAAGTTTCTTTGAGGCGACATTTTACTTTTCCCCTTGTACTTGTATTAATCTGTGGAGCTGGGTGTAATATAAGCTAAAGAACCATTGTAACCTGTTGATTAGAGTGGATTGGTACAGAGTTTGTCCCATGGTATTCTCTATTTATTGGAGGATATTTTTTGACCTAAATCTTGTTGTTCTTGTGATTTTTTAAACTGCAGTGTTTATTGATTCATCGTTTGTTGATTGCTGGTTAAGTGATGGAAGGGAAGCAGTTTGTTTCAACTGATGTTTATAAGGGCCAGCAAAAGCTGGAAGGGTTTGTTGGAACAGTGACCTATGTGCAGTGTTCGATAGATATTGATTATCATTTGAATAAAGGCTTTCATTTTTTTTTTTTAATTTGGCCTTTTCTTCTACTTTAATTCACCTAGTAGTGGTTTGTGTCTAACCCCAACAAGTGGTATCAAAGCTCTTGTTTATTCGGGAGTATGGTTGTTTTTGTAAATATAGATGGAAGGGAGTAGTAGCACTATTGTTAAACTTACTGTACCAATTTGATTTATTCAGAAATCAAAGGGGGAGGATCTTCTCTTTTGCAAAAACTTGTACGTCTAGTAGAAGTTGGAGGGTAGGTATGAGCAGAAGACTACATGAAACAAAACTTTCTTGAATAAATAACTTGTTAATTTGAAGTTTAGGTAAGCAAGCCCAATTACTGTGCACTTGCTTGAAGATGAGTTGCTAGCATCGTTACTTTGGGAATTCGTTTCTAGACAGTTGGGAAACCATGGTGATTACCGTAACTCTCTACCTAATGTTTTGCCATTGAGTCAAGTTACTGGCATTGTGTTCAACAAAAAAACAATGAGAAGATCACCTGGTATGGTAATGCACAAGCTCTTATTATTGAGAACATAGGCTGAACTTGACTGGAGGACGGTTGAGGCAAATTTAAAGGCTAATCACAATCTAAAGTAAGGTTTAGTGATAAAGGAGCCCCCTAGTGATCAAAAAGTGAAAGCTATTATTGTGGCATGAAGAGATATCTGAAGAAAAATTGTTATGCTTGGAAGCGAGAATTGAAATAAGGTAATAGTAAAACAATGATGAAGACAAGAACACTAGTGCTCCTCACCCGTGGAGAAAAGGAGTGTTTGCACGTTGCTGATGACACTGAGTGGGTGGTAGACTTCGGAACTTGAAGATGGGTAACTCCAACTGTTCACAGATTGTTGGAATTAGTGACATCTGTATTTGAAACAATGTTGGTTGCACTCTGACTTTGATGATGTGTGTCATGCTCCTGACTTGAGACTTTATTTTTTGATAGTTACTTGAGACACAAGTCTCAATTAAAGCCAAAGGAAAAAAGGTTAAAGCTTAACGACAAGACGTTTCTTTGTATTCTTTAGGGTATGGAAAAATGATGAGTTTGGATACAATTGAAGGGAAACAGCACAGGAAGTCTATGATCACGTGACTGAACGCTTATCGATCACCCATAGGTTTTTTGTGTCTAACCCCAACATCGTCCTCTTCATTGGCCACACAATCCTCCAACAAAACAGTCAAAGGGGCAGGATTCTTTTGTGCAAAATAACAATCCACTAGTCAATCTTCATAAATTTCAGTTCCATAAAATTGGAATACAACCTAGAATACTTGGTCGAATGGTAGAAAAATCTGTAGAATCAATAGTCTTTGCCTGGACATGAGTCTCAGCTGGCTGGGAAGAGAATAAATCAATATCTACTAGTTACTAGTAGGACAAAGAAGGACAAGACCGTCTATTGGCTACCATATATTTCTACTGGTACAGAGACTCCAGAAATTCAAATAGCATAGAAAAGAAGGTAAGGTCAAACTTGAAACAAGTGATCCAAAAATGGATTCGACCTGTTGATTTGTCTTTAGTCCTCTTTTATTTCATGTGCATTTTGGTTCAGTCTCTCGTCGTTTCTTTCCTTTTTCATGACTTAGTTTGCAAATTTTTTGGTTGACTCACACAACGGATCTGATACAACAATGTTAATCTGCCTATTCTTTACTTTTTCAATCGCCTTCTTTCTATTAGTACAACAATGCGGTCTAGGGTTGTGGCATTATTAAACTTTCAATTAGGATCAGAATTTGGAGTGCTTATGAAATTCTTCCATCAATATTTCATGCGTGTTTCAAAAATGGCTCTGAGGAATTTCATTTCTTATCACCAGCAGCTCCTTAATCCTTTAACATCACCATGTTTCCCCTATTAACAGACACAAACACAAACACAAACACATGGTAATGTTTTTGCAACTACTTGGTTTACCATTTGTGCTAATATCTACAAGGCTTTGGTCTGGCTTATTCACTGAATTTCTCCCTTCCAATCTGTTGTCCTCTGTGTGTGTGTGTGTGTACATTATTACAATTTACTAGTGAGTCAAATGTTAGTAACATGGTGCGATATCTACAGAGTGCTCCATTGACAGAGCAACAACTGGCAGCGATAGGAGCACTATCTCATGCAGTTGCTAAGGGGCCTTTTCCAGCCAATTTGGTCTGTCTCCTGTCTCTGCATTTGATTATTTGTGTAGTTCAGGTTTCAATTTCATGACAGATAATGTTGTAGGCCCCAGAGCACATATCTGGACATGATACAGGCTTATTCATTTCGACGAAGCACAGCACTGTGGAAGAAACTGGGGCCATAGAAACAGTTTTGATCAATACAAATCAGGTAAGACCTTGGTTTCATTGCTCTCTTGTTTCAATCAAAAGCAGCATGCTCTTCTGTATTGAAAGTTCTTACTCCTTTCCCTTTTCCCTTTTAACTTTAGAACTTTTCTTGACTGTAGATATGTTTCTCTCATTCTCTCCCTGCATCTTATCCATATTCTTTTTCATTTTTTGTTTTCTCTTAGTTTTTATTTAAGAAATGTCACTCATGTTATATAAATGTTTAACATGCATACACAGCTATATTTTACATTTGCCGATGGTTTTCCTTCTTTTGGGTGTGGTTTGTTTATTTATTTATTTATTTTTGTGTGTGTGTCCTGTGTGTTGGGTTTTTTTTTGGCTTTTTTTTTTTTTGGGGGGGGGGGGGTTGGTTTGATATGCCATGTTGAAAGGTCACTGGGAAAGTAAGTTGCTTTTGGTATTACGCGTTATAAAGATCAACTGGAGTGTGATATGCTGTCACGTGTTTAAAGTTTTTGTTATAGGTGTTAACCATGGGGTGCTGACTATATTCCGCATGAAGTTTAAAGGTTTGTAGAATATAACAATTTGCTTTGGGTGACTATTTTTTCAAATGTGATTTCATATAAAGAGAAGATTAATGAAAATAAACAACAAACTAATATTTTTTTATAAGAAACAAAACTTTCATTTCATTGGAAGATGTAAATGTACAAAATTAATGGAGGATGGCAACTGCCACTTCATGTGGTGTCGTATCGAACTCATTTTATGTTATTTGTCATCTTTAATGCAATAAATTCACTTCGTATTTAGATATTGCGGCATATTTTATTGCCTTTGAAGAGATAATCAATCCTCCATGTAATATATATGATGTCATCGTTTATCCCTGTATATATGGTGATTGACTAGCATGATCAGTTTTCTTGGAATTGGTGCTTTCTTTCTCTCTAAGGTTATATTACATTTCCAAAGATGGAGCAGGGATTGGGGGCTTTGTTTGTGCATCCCTGTTTTTTTTTTTAAGGGGAGGTCTTTTATAATTCCTCAAATTCTTCTCTCTATTCTCTCTCTCTGTGCCAGCCCTTAAACCCCTGACCTTAGAGTGAGGATTTTAGATCCACAACCACCAAGATACAAGGAGGGCCATGCTTTATTGCATGATGAATTACAATGGTCTAAAATTAAATAGACCAATGACTACTACTTTGTGGAGTTTGATTTAATTTCATGGCAATTTAGGGGACAAATTGAAGTAAATTAACTGCAGCTTGCGGTTATATTCCTAAACTAAGTACAGCTCAATTTAACAAAGTTTTGCCCCCAACTATTTGCAATCGGTTACAAGAATCACGTGCCTCCATTGTGCTATATTGAGGTCATATTTTCTATTAAACAACAAGCTATCATATTCTCTTTTACTATTTCATTTGATGTTAATTTTAGTCTATTATCTCTTGCATTACCATCGATGGGTATCACATAACTCTTCCTTATTGTTATTGGTGGAGTAAGGTTCTTTAGGAACATGTGCAAGCCAGTTAAGTCAATTCTGTCATTGTTTATCTCCTGTTGGTGGTACTTACTTGTGATGTTTAATGAATGTATTCATTCATAATTTTATCTTGGGAAAAACACAACCATCCGAACACTATCATTTCTGTCACACTTAGTTTTTGAGTGTGGTGTTCTTTAAATTATCCAATATTCTGTACTATAAAACATTGTTGGTCTATTAACTATCTTGTAGAATTTATTTTTCACCTTAAGAATTCTACACAATTGACATTGAATATTAGGCAAGGCGTAACTAAGCTAGTTGATATGTGAGGACCTTCACTTCTGGCTTCATGTTTCTTTAATTCTTTTCCTATAGTAGTTTCATTTTTTTTTCTTCTTTTATTTTCTATTTTTTGTCCTCACAATATGTTTCTTGTATTTGAACGTCTCTCTATGCTAATTTGCAAGCCTTGCTTATAACCAATAGTATAGTATAATAAATTTTTGCTACCAAAGGTATGTAGTTTCTTCTGGTCATCTATTTTTTTCTATTCTAACTTTTCGCTAATGTGATTAAGATTCCTGTCTAATGGGAGCTGTAGTTCTGAATCTTTATTACTCTTGATTTGCATTATCTTCCTTGTAGTTTTATAAATGGTTTATGGATCTTGAAGCAGCCATGACATCAGAGGTTAGCTGTAATTCTGCAATTGAAGTTTTTGTTGTTTGAGCAATTGCAAGCATAAGCGGCATCTGATGTTTTTTGTGTGCATAGGCAGAAGAAAAATATCAGTGCTATGTAAATACTTTAACAGATCGTATACAGAAATGTGATGGCTTACTTCATCAGGTAACATAATATTTTCCCTTTCAAACCTTATTGCTTTTCTAGTATTTCTATAGATTTAGTGTGCTGATTTTTGGGTTATATTTATTGGGAAGTTCTTTCTTGCTACTAGTCAGCTTAATGGCTTGATGAACTACTTTCCTCGCAGGTTGATGAAACCCTTGATCTGTTTAATGATCAACAGCTGGAGCATCAAGCAGTGGCAACAAAGACAAAAACTGTTCATGATGCAAGTGACAGGCTGGTGTGGTTCTCTTTTGCTTTTCTCCTCAATATTTAGCATTTCATTAGCTTACGATGCTGGGCAAAAATTAGTCCCAGGTTTCATATACTAAATTAGAGTTTTACTTAATTCATTTTCTTTACATTTCTTGAATGCTTAATATGGACCTCTCTTGACTTGGTGGGGCACAGGCTTGGAACTCCGACAAATGCAGCAGAACTTGATAATTCAATGCAGGATTAAAAGATTTTAGACATATTCATGAAGTGACATATTCATCTAGTGCCTATATATAGTCGCTTTCATTATTTATTTCCATAAGGCTTTGTTGCTAAGATTTCGAAAACCAACCTTTAGGTGAAAGCTTATTTCTATAGAATATTTTGTCCTTTTGGTAGCTTATGTTAGGCACACAAGTCAAACATTGTCAGTTGTGTGTTTTCTATGTTGAGTACTTTTATATCCTTTTGAGAAAAAGTGTTGGTACACAATTTGAAGTGACATTTTTGCCTTGTTTCGGTGGCAGCTTCTAGAGAAGCAAAGACTGATAGAATTTGCAGAATCACTTCGTAGTAAGCTCAACTACTTCGATGAATTGGAAAACGTAAGATTTGAACATTATGTTATGGATCATGTGAACTCTTTGTAGTTTTCTATTCATTCGTCTACATAGCTGTAACTTCAAAAGGATTGTAATGTGTATCCCTTTCTAATGCTATAACCAAGGATCAAAATGTCGTGTCGACACGTCCGAAACATTCGAAACGTTTCAGAATTTTAACACACCGGCACGAAACATGGGTTGAATCCCAAAATTCTAAAGTTTCGGTCGAAACATCACTGTGTTGTACCGTTTCGTTCGAAACAGTACCGTTTCGGTCGAAACATGTCGAAACAGGTCGAAACACTTGTGCAACCTTTTATATATATTTTTTGTTATATAAGTAATGAACAATTACATTTAATACCCCACTGCATTATAATTTTTTACTTTTAACTATACATAACTACCATTAATTTAATTTAATACCTTTCATTATTTTTTTTTCTTTTTATAATTATTCTTTTATGTATTATTATTTGTTAAATTTACATATTAAATAACTACAAGTCATTTTATTAATTATAACTTATTTGTTAAGTATCTAGAACTAAGTATTTATGTGTTTTAATCATTGTGTACACAATGATTTTAATATTAATGAAATAATGTTATTTATTAATTTGAAGACACAATTTAAATTAATAAATTAATATTATAATAATATGTTGCACTTAGTATTATTAATTAGTAAATTAGTAGTATAATAAAATTATATTATTAATTGGATAATATTCTAATTTAAATGATTTTCGCCTCATGTCAAAC
>CM042192.1:12642727-12676400 GCA_023539305.1 Ilex asprella | reverse complement strand
AATGATTTTAATATTAATGAAATAATGTTATTTATTAATTTGAAGACACAATTTAAATTAATAAATTAATATTATAATAATATGTTGCACTTAGTATTATTAATTAGTAAATTAGTAGTATAATAAAATTATATTATTAATTGGATAATATTCTAATTTAAATGATTTTCGCCTCATGTCAAACTTTTTTTTCCCTCCAATTTAAATTTATTCTTATATAAATGGATGTTAACCGAATAAATATATTAAATTAATCAATTATTTAGCTTATCTTTTTAATAAATGAATTGTATTTGTATTTCTACATGTTTCCATGTGTTTCTATATTTTTTCTGCATTTCCGAAACGTTTCCGAAACATTTCCATTTTTGAGCTGACCGAAACAGCACTTCGAAACGATATTTCGATCCTTGGCTATAACATCCATGAGCTCAGTCAAAGACTTTGAAAAATTGCATCAGATGGAGCTTTTTGAGTTGCTATCTCCAGTAGAGGTTCTCATTTATTTGACTGCTTCAATGCCTTTTCTTTGCTTTCCTTCTTTACCAAAGAAGATAAAGGAGGCCCTTTGGGGGAAAAACCGTGTTCTTAAATTCAGATTCAAGTGTAACCTTTGACACATAATATTTCATGGTTTGGTAGACCACTGGCTAGAATGGTGTTGTGAATATGATGTCATATATTCAAATGCTACAAGTTCCAATACAATTCAAATGTTGAAGAACCTTAAAAGATTCACAAGTCTGACTACTTTCAATATTTACGATCATTTCAGAGCCTCTTTCAAAAATTTAATGAAATCATTTATTTAATATGCATTGTTTAAATTATCGCGTAAATCCTCTGTCCATCCTTTTATCTAAGATTTTCATATTTAGCCAGTTAGCGTAATATTCGATATTCTGTTTAACTCAATTCCTTAAAATGTAAAATCCTAATTTGAGGTTTTGACAAGTTAATAACCTTATATTTTATACAACTTAGACTATGTCTTCAGCTAATACTATACAGCGAGCTTTCTGAATAACATAGCCTTAGGAATATGCCCCATGTGATATTCACCCATGCTTGCCTTATTGGAGAAAGGGCAGAGCCTCATCGATAATGAACATTTCAAACAATAGGTTACATGAGACAATGTGGTGTTCTTATACCTAGGAAATTTGAAGAGAAACGTTATACTGTTAATGAAAAGACAACTAGCTGGTAGATGTATAGGCAAAAAAGACACATCCTAATGTGCCAAAACAAATCTTCCTCTTGGCCAAAAGGTTTTGCATCAGATAGCTTTCAGTGATCCCTGCACCACTGAAGCTTCATTGTTGAAGTGTCAATGACATGGACATCTTAGCCTTAGATGAGACACTCAATCGAGTTTCCACTGAAAAGCAAAAAGACAATTACTTCCTTTTGGTCCCTGCACATTCCTCCAACTTCTACATGGGCTGAACTTTGTAAGGACTAGGGCATATTCCTAAGGTCATTGAGTGTTTTGGGTACCTTTTGTGATTAAATAATCTGTAGTAAATTGTTCAACTTTGTCGCTTCATTGTTTAAGCAATTCCTTCATACTAATTTGAACTTGAGAATTGCTTCTCAATGGATTGCCAAATTTGAACAGATCTCTTATGAGTTTGTATTGATTCACGATGAGTAAATTCTTTCCCAAGAGGATCAAGTTTCTCGTTTCTATCATAATAAAAGTTGAATTCTAATCTGGTACTAGGCAGTGGAATATCAGTTGTATGACAGAAATATCGAGAATTGTCACATCTGCTCTCTTCAGCCATCATAATAAATAATAGATGGAACATCCTAATGTATACTACATGTTTGACATCAATTATGCAGTAAGACCGAGGGGTTTCATCAAATATAGGAGTATCCCTTGGTTCAACATCTTCACTAACCAGCACAAAGGATTCTCATTACCCGAAAAGTTGCCATCAATGTGCTCATCATGTGTTGGTGCCAAGTCAAAATAAGCTTCATTTTGTGTCTCCTCTCAGGTATCCATAATATCTTCTTTATTCCCATTATCCTGTCATCAATTATCAAATCAAAAGGACGCCGGTTTACAAGAATGGCCTTTTTGATAGGAATTATGGATCCCTCTTTGCGGAAATTGACATCTTCTTCAGATTTGGTTCCACTTAAGGGGCTTGATTTTGCTTAATGTGCTTGGCTAAAGATTCAATCTGCCTTCTTATTTCTTCGATCATAGCGAGCACCTTTTGTTGATCTATTGATGCATGGAATGCGGTTGAACAGCTGGTTTGCAAGGTTGATTTCTTCTCCTTGGTGGCACGATGCAAATATATCTCAAGTCTCCATAAAAATCCGATGAACCAGAAGTGAACTTTGATTGCCAACTGAGGCAATGAGCTAATTGGAATTCTTGGACTTTTGACATGTTGATTGCATCAGGGGCTTAGCATCTCAATGCTTTGAAAGGAAACAACTTTGAGGCGTAGAATAGAGCACATTGTAAAACTTTAATCCCGCATGGTAGTCCATGACATGATGGATGAGATTAAGAGTGCTTGGCAAAGTCTGTCTTTATTAGTATTCAAAATTTTGCTCAAACTCAAAAGCAAAAGCTTTTGTTACTCAGAGATTTTAAAAATAGCCATGTGGCAGACACCCCCCCCCAAAAAAAAAAAAAAAAGAAATAAAGAAAGAAAGGAAAAGAAAAAACTCCACCTCACAAAACAAAAATTAGAAAGAGAAAGACAAAATTAGTCATGTGCATGATTTAGTTAGTGAAGTGAATGCTTTAGTCATTATGCTCTCAATTATTACAAAGCCACCTTATTAAGGCTGTAACTCTTGTTATTTTATATTATAGTGAATCGTATAATTTGTTATTCTCTGCTTTATCTTCACTTTTGAAGTTCTAGACTAGATGTCTTTTGTTGTTCATTGTTGGTGAGAAATCTTCCACTTATTAATGAGAATAGCCACGTCCATCTAGATCTATAAGTCTCACGGTTATTTGGATGGCCACCTATTTGCAGGTTGCTACCAGTTTTTATTCTCCTTCTATGACCCTCGCCAATGGGAATTTTCTTCCACTGCTCAAAAGACTTGATGAGTGCATATTGTAAGTGAATAATTTATCAAACCACTTATCATGCATAACTACTTGCATCTAAAATAAGCAAGTTTCGACCATGCTGATGTATAGTGGATGGTGAAACTTGTAATTGGGTAAATTTTTAAATCCATTGGGATGCATTATGTTGGCATCTGCTCTAAACCATGTTGGTGCATGAATAAATCTGGAAGTTATTGTCTTCTTGTACGAATTGTTATTCTCTTCATGTTGCTAATCATAGGTGGATATATATGTGGATACAAATGTATGCTCATTTCTATAAACTCTCTTTGGAGTTTAGGTATGTCGAAAGTAATCCACAGTATGCAGAGTCCGGCGTTTACTTGGTCAAATTTCGACAATTTCAGGTGCCTATGGGAGTACAATTGTAATTTACAAGGCAGTGTGTGGAGTTTATACTGTCATTAAAATTTGCTTGGTCCATGGAAACTAAGAAAATGCATTCTGTGACAGTCTCGAGCCCTGGGTATAATTTGTTCTCATGTGCTTTCTGTTCTCAAAAGCACTTCATCTCAGGTAAAGCCTACTTATGGTTACGCACTATGGGTATATACTTTGTTTGTTTGATACCTATAAAAAACATGTATTTAAAATTTAGTTTAACTACGTTGAAATTTCTGTCAAATGCTTTTTCGTTTATTCATCAGATTCAGGCAGCAATTCGAAGCTGTAATGGCAGTAAAGCAGCAGTTTCTGAGGGGTTGGAGACATCGGTCATTTATGTCCGCTTCAAGGTGGCAGCGAGTGAGGTAATATTGTTTTTTCCTTATATCCTTCATTTTAGAACTAGGTATTGTCTGAGTGGGGATAGAGGACAGATAAGTCACTAAAGGAGTGAATGGAGTGGGAGCATGAAAACAGGGTGATATTTTGGGAATTGATTTGGGGAAAGGATTTTGTGGTGTGACTGTTTTAATCTTTGGTTGATAGATGAGACTGATAGCTGTAAGACTTTGCAGCTTAAGCCAGTGTTGGAGGAAATTGAAAGCAGATCGTCAAGGAAAGAATATGTTCAAATTCTTGCAGAATGCCACAAACTATACTGCGAACAGAGACTCTTCCTGGTGAGCTGATGATTTTTATCCTATAGATGATCTATAGTTTTGTTCTAGTTACCAATTTTTTCTTAAAAATATTTTTGATTCTACAGCTCATCAGTTTTCTGTTAAACCATTGCTCTTATCTTTTTGTGTTATCTAGGTAAGGGGTATAGTGCATCAACGGATTTCTGAATTTGCCAAGAAAGAGTCATTGCCGTCATTGACTAGATCTGGATGTGCGTATCTCATGCAGGTGGTCTTTAAATTAATTCGTATACTTTAAACAAAGGTTGTCAGTCTTTGTTAATGAGAGAAAACCTGAATGTATCATTTTGAAAGTGAGACTTGAATTGGATGGACCATTAAATTATTGAATGTTGTATCCTTCTTAGTTGTATTTGGTGGATAGGCATTTTTTCCCTTTAGAGTTCCTGGATATTTTATTCATAGTTAAAAAGTTTGCAAAATATGAAAAGTGGACAATACCCTTCAAGACACTATGTGGACCCATATTTTGTGGTTTCTCCATTTCCTTGTTAAAAAATCGTTATGAATTAAATGTTAAGAATGGCTATAATATAGTATGGAATATGTGGTGGACTAATTTACCCTTCTTTACAAGCATTTCTTTTTTTTTCCTTCTTTATTGTTTTGGGTTCAGGTAGAGGATAAAATTGGAGGTTTGGTTAGAGGGATTCAGATTAAATTTGTGTTCATAATTGGTCAGATTATGCTTGTATCAGCAGGTTGACTATGAACCATAGAACAAGTTTCGTGTGGCTCATATTTCATGATTTTGTAAGAACTAGTCACCTAAAAATTATGGTATAAGAGTACACCTAGTCTTATCTATTCCTTAGGGCTGGAGTGTAACAATATTTCCAAATGCGGCAAAGTCACTCAACCAAATTCTTCGCCTATATAATGTTAGATTTGGTTTCGTACTTGATTACACATTGAAGCAAAACATTGCCCCATCCTTGTGGCATTGATTCAGGTGGTAAAGCGGAATGGCATGGTTGCGCTATGGGTTCAAATCCAACTGCACAGAACATGCAAGATAAAAAGTTAAAAGACAGAAATACACTGGAGCAAACATGGTCTATTTTTATTGTCATTTACATTTGGGTGAAATATGCCTGGGAAAGTGTATTCCTAGTTTTCTTGAATTTGATTCCTTGATGTTATACACTAAGATTTTAATTCACAAATGACTTCATTTTATAATCTTATCCTGTTTTTCTTGTTTTAGTGACTTTAACATTTTTTCGTGCCCTTTTATTCTCTCAGTTACGCTTTTGATGTGCGTTGGAAGCATCTGTATGCCTGTAAAAAAAAGACATATTGGGGAGAGAGATTTTAAAACATTATGATTGAACTTTTTCTAATTTCAGGTGTGTCAGCATGAGTACCAACTCTTTGATAATTTTTTTCCATCTTCTTCCAAGGATATTTCTAGCTTGGCTCCTTTGATAGATCCTCTGTAAGTTCTCTCAGGTTTGGTTTGGTTAAAGCTAATGGATATTTTGTGGTATGGCTGATTCACCTTGAACTGTTGTGTCTTACTCGTACATTGCTGTTACCTTATTTACAGGTGTACTAACTTGTATGACACGTTGCGCCCAAAACTTATTCAAGAAACAAATCTTGATACTCTTTGTGAACTTGTTGACATTCTCAAAGTTGAAGTCCTAGGAGAACAACTGAGCAGACGAAGTGAATCTTTAGCTGGACTACGTCCTACACTAGACAGGATTTTAGCAGATGTTCACGAGCGGTTAACTTTTCGTGCTCGAACACACATTTGTGATGAGGTTGGCATCTCACTTGAGAATTATATTGCATCAACTTCTCAATATTTTAGCTTTCTTCTGTTTGCTGCTTATCTTGAGGTGGCATAAATTTCTTCTTGGGTCGATATTATTGCCACCTATTGTTTTATTTATTCATTTCTTCTTTGGCTATTTGTTTGTCTTTTATGTCACAATTGAGGCATTAAAGTATATGTGAATGGTTATAAAAATATGAATTCTTCATAATGACGTGCATGTAGTATATTCGTTCATATGGTATCTTTGATACAGGTGAAGTTGGTCTTTATCTAGTTGTTTATTATTCATTGCCTCTTTTTGCACACCACTACTTGTATCTGCCTATCTGGATGGTTATATATTGTAGAGATTGCCGATGGGTTTCGTTCTTCACTTTCAGTTGATCTACATTATGTAGTTTTTGAATTTTAGTGAATTGTTTGTCTTAGACAACTTATAATGCCGCTAAATGCAACTGTCAAGCATGAGACAAAGAATTTGTCTGCAATATCAATGGGCAACAATTTCCCTGCCTTTTTATCATAGTTGATATCTGTCGACTGCTCTCTCTCTCTCGCTCTCTATTTTAGTGCCATCCATTGAATGCTCATGACAGTTGTTTGATGAACCCACTGTTTCCTGCTAATATTTTGGATCTCTAATGTGCCTATTTATTAGATAGCGAATTATGTTCCTTTTGATGACGATTTGGATTATCCCACAAAGCTGGAGCGATCAGCTGAGATGAAATCAGAAAGTACTGCTGTAAGTGCCTTAGCCCTCCTTTTTATGTGATTATCGTGCATGAAGAACTGAGTAAATATAAAACACTTACACTTTAGTTGAGAGATTGCTATTTATACTCGTGCGATTTTTTTTTGGGGGTTCTATTTTACAAGCTTCAGTTGTATTCCTTTGATTCTTGGTTTCTGAAATTTTCATTTATTTTATGATCTTCTTGTTAGACTTAAGAAATGCCACTTGAATGAGCTCCGTACCTTTTCTTTCCTTACTGTCAAACTGCAGACAGATCAAAGCCCAGATATCTTTAAAACTTGGTATCCTTCCCTTGAGAAAACTCTATCTTGTTTGTCAAAGTTGGATCGTTGCCTAGAACCGCCTGTTTTCACTGGTTTGGCACAGGTATATAAGTATTTCTCTTGCTAGGTTACTCTTGTGAATTTTAGATTAAAGTTGTCTCCTTTATCCCGTTCATTATTTGATTGTTTGGTTTGCTGTCTCTATCAGGAAGCAGTAGAAGTTTGTTCCTTATCCATCCAAGTGAGTGAGCTAACAACAAACTTTATTAGTGTTGTCTTCAGCATCTGACAGTTCTTACTGCAGTGAGTCTGTATTGTCCTTATGTTACGTTCTCTCTTTTAGGGACAATCGAGAATTTGATCAGTGGCCTTACAAATAGACCCTTCTTTTGTTGTTATAATATGTACTGATAACAAAATTATTGGTTATATTTATTTGTTGCAGAAAGCAAGCAAACTCATTGTGAAAAAATATTCACCAATGGATGGGCAACTCTTCCTTATAAAGCATCTTCTTATTTTAAGGGAGCAGGTTATCTCTTGCTGTTAATATTGATGAGCATAATAATCAGTTTAACACGTGACTAACTCTGCAACTTGGCCTTCCAGATTGCACCATTTGATATAGAGTTCTCAGCCACGCACAAGGAGCTTGATTTCTCTCATTTGCTGGTTGGTGACTATGGAGCCAAAATTTCTACTTCATAAATGAGTGTTCTTGTTTATGCTTGACCATTTTTATATTGTCATACAGTTGCATGCTCTAAGCTGAACTTGTTATGGATTTAATTAAAAACTGCATTTTTCCATTCTGCATATTAAACAGATTGTGCACTTGCGTGCTTCTTCTGAGTTCTGACTTTGTAAGAAGTAGAATTCCAGGATCCTTGGAAATATTATGGATTTGGGTTCTGCATTGAATTTCTTCTTTTTAGTTCTGGATTTTCTCAATGTTGAGAGCTTCCATTAGGATTTTTTCCTCTAAGCATGTTGGGCGGGAATTAATAAAATTCAAAAAACTGAGTTAAAAAAAATCTGAGAATGGAGACACTGTCGATTTTTTTTTTTCCATTTTTGAATCGTGTTTATTTTTCAATCAGGATATTATCTCAAGTGATTTATCATGATCAGTGACATAATTTATATTTTGGCTTCACCAGTGAAAAAGAAAGTTTGATTTACATTAGTATTCCATTTCCAGGAGCATCTGAGACGAATTCTTAGAGGTCAGACTTCACTATTTGGTTGGTCAAGATTAACTTTCTTGGCAAGAACACTATCTCCAAGAGTTTTGGAAAGTCAAATGGATGCCAAGAAGGTACATGATTGCCTTTAGAATATATAATGTTTAATTGTTGATTGTCTTTCATTCCCCTTGGTTAATTTTGTTAGTTTCGGATGACATATAACTCAAAACTCTAATATTTTTCTGGATGATTACCCCAAGACTTTTGTTATGAGAGGGAAAAATGTTAATCTGTTCCAAATTAATTCTTCGACCTTTATTTAATTTTCTTATTTTGTACCAAAACCATTGAGACTTCAAGCCTAATGCATTCAACAAGATTAACGTCTCTAATTTTTCTCTCTCTCAATTTAACAAGCGTATATATTTATATATTTATTTCCCCATCCTTTGTATCCAGTTTAGAGTAAAGATCATCATATGTTTTATACTTGGCACCTTTTTCCTTCTTTTTTATTTCTTTATTTGCGAGTTTGCAACTCTCTTCGTTTTTAGTTTTTGCCATGTTTTGTGGCACTCTCCTTTTGATTTTATCGCAATTTAGACCTCATCATTCAACCACCAAATTTCTCTTGCTAATGGTTCATTATCTCTTGATTCTCCAAGAACCTCAATAGTTGCTTTTTTAATATGTTTTACCATCGTATTCCACATTAATATGTCTTTTATTGTTTTTAACAAATATAACTAGTACTATTATCCTATATTGTGAGGTAAAGCTCTTGACAGGAATGACTTTACAGTCCTTGCATGATCTACGATCCCGAAAAAATCTTTTTAACTTTTATCCAATCTCTTTTTAAAAGTTATTAAATGTTCATCCCATTTTTTTTTTAAATATGTATTTGCTATCATAAGATTATATGTTATATCAAGATCTAAGATCTCCAAATCTACATCCACCATGTACCCTCTCATATCCAGCTGATCCTTTCCAATGTGGCCATCAAGGGGTCATATGCTTCAACATTTGAAACTGAAGCAGGGACCTGCTCATTGCAGGAATTTGAGAATGGCGGTGTTCAAGTAATTTATAGGAAAGCAACAAGAACGTAAAATAGTGGCACATGGAAGGCTCTCATCAGTTTATGAAAGACATGGTAGTAAAAGGAATAATGCCTCAACAAACGGAAACTTTGAGCTCCGGTGAAATTATTATCTCAACTCAATCAATAATTTAACTGAGAAAAATAAGCTGGTTCATGGATGACAAGCTTGGGCTAATGTTTGAGCAAATGCAAATGCAAATGCTGGAGAAACAAAGTAAATAAAATGAGGAGAAAGAGATTTCTGAGACCTGACCATTCCTTAATGTATTTTGTTGTGTCTCGGTTCCAATAGTAAAGATGCAACTTAAATTCCTGTGATTTTTTTTTTCCATTTTGTAGCAAGGAAAATGAAATTTTTTTAGTTGGTCTTGCGTAATAGTTTGATTGTGAGAAGAAAGATCGTTAAACCACTGTCAAAAGCTGGCAATGCTGGGATAAGCAAGCTACTAAGTGTGTCCATCAGTGTGTTAACAAATGCACTGGCTGGAGAAACTATAGCATTACGCCATGTATTCTCTTCTGTTTGATTGTTAGAAGAAAGATCTTTAAACCATTGTTGAAAGCAGGGATAAAGAAAACAACAAAGTGTGTCCATAAGTATGTTATTGGTGAATTACAAAAGCATTGGTTGGAGAAACTATAGCATTACGTCTTGCATCCTATTCTGTTTATTAATCCATATCTATCCACATGTGGCAAAGTTTGGTCAGTTTGCACTGAGTACCACAAATCCACAGTCAGCTTGATCTGGGGGTAATTACTTTGGCCATCTTCCTAAGGATGATGCATATTGCACCGAGTTTGAGGCGAGTTTTTTGAAGAAACTTCAAATTACTCTTCTTGTTTTCTTATTTTCACCATGCAGTTCTAGTGATAATAAATAGAACATGTTATATTTAATTCTATATGCCATGTGTTCCCTTCTGTTCATAGTGTAATGTGTGGTTATAAATTGCTGACATCTAGGATCTGGAGAAAAACCTCAAAGCCACTTGTGAAGAGTTCATTATGTCAGTCACTAAGCTAGTTGTGGATCCCATGCTTTCGTTTGTTACTAAGGTTTGTCGTTTTTCACTTCCAGTATTTTTGCAGATGAGTTTCCTTATATTTTACAATAAATTATACTGAAAATCCCTCACTTTCGGTAACATGAAATGATAATAATGAGACCATTTGCAAGAAATGACACAAAAACTCTACTGAATTTTGTGGGGCTGTAACAGAGCACCCATTGTCTCTCTGTCATTTATCAAATGTGAAGGGGTCACCTTGTTACTTCCTCAAAACTGAGGGTGTATCAATCCAGTTTACCCTAGAGTTTTACTACAGTTGAGACTACTACTTATCAAATTGGAGACCCTTCGACTAGACAAGATGGGTCCGATGACTTTTCATCACATCGTGCAAAAAGGCATCCTGTGAAAATATAATAAATATTCAAGTCATGTGCTCACGTTCATCATCTATTGTGTTCTCAATCAGTTATTTACTTTCTTGTCTGTTACTTGTTTTAACACATCATGCCACAACATGCCAAGTGCCAATTGGCAGCATTCTAAAGATGGCATGCCCAACTTGTATTGAATTGCAAGTTGGACAAAACCTGTGTTGTCCCTCAATAGGAGAGAATAGTTTGTATTGAATTTAATTTAAATTCATATGTATCAAAGATCCATAGCACAAATTTTGGACTTTGCAAAGTTTCCCTTCACTGATATTCTCTTTGGCTTTTAGAAGTCCTCCATGGTCTTTAACTATGAAAAATTAAATTCGTGTCTGAAGGCGACAGCGGTGAAAGTTGCATTGTCCTTGGGCAGTCAGAATCAAAAGCTGGAGTCAGTTATGGCAAAACCACTCAAGGATCAAGCTTTTGCTACACCAGATAAAGTTAGAGAACTTGTTCAGAAGGTATGTTTTGCAAATTAATTGCTTGTTAGCTGGCTTAGTATGAGATTACTGCTGGAGACTTCCCTAGATTTCTAAGTTACGATGCCTTCTCCAGCTTTACCTTGTGGTGGGTGCTCAATAGGAAAATCATGTGAAGCAATCAAATAAACATTGTAGAATATAGTGCGTATTCTTGCTTTATATATTTTTATACTGCATGGATGTGCATAATATTTTGTTGATATTGCATCAATACGATTTCTTTTCATTTTGTTGATATTGCATCAATATGACATCAATAGGCCGCTAAAGATTATAAGTGCTATAGTACGACATGAGTCGACATAACTTTATGCATCTTTAAAACAGGTCAGTGCTGCCGTTCAGCAAGAGTTGCCGAGCGTGATGGAAAAAATGAAGCTTTATTTGCAGAACCCATCAACACGTACAATACTTTTCAAACCCATAAAGTAAGATATTTGTTCAGGATTGACAAATGTAATTTCATGGTTAGATGATGAAAAATCTGGCTGCATACCCTGATCACACATTTTCTTAGAGGTTATTCATATATGCAAGGGTTCTTTGTTTTCAGCAGTAGTTAAGTCACTAGCAGTGTTTTATCTGCAAGCTATACAGTTTTTTTTAATACTTGTAGAAGTTTTAGAAATTCATGAAAACATCATCATTGTGAGGTGGACTGCCATATGCTATTCAAATCCCGTCTCGAGTTTTTGAGTCTATTCAGTGAGCCTGCGTTGAGGGAAGCTTTATATAGGTTCTTGGTTGATGATATCTGCCATCAACTTCCTAAAATGATTTTTGTATAGTTAAGTTTGGCAGTATATTGTTTGTGTTGTGGCTGGCTATTGTATTCGATTGTTCTCATACCAAATATAGCGGTTACATTTGTGAAATCCACTCAAGAACGTTTCCCACCTTTTTTATTGTGTTATCATAATCTTATTCTTGGACTAAATGCCTAAATTTATCTAATAATTTTACAGGACTAACATTGTGGAGGCCCATATTCAAGTACAGTTCCGACTGAAATCTGAGTATACACCTGAAGAGATGCAGAGCATTAAGATGGTTTCCATACAGGATTTGCAAGAACAACTTGACAACATGCTGTAGGGTAATTCTGAAGGCTTGCATTTCCCATCTCCATCATTTGTGTTTTTTCTTCCCATTGCTTCTTGTGATGGGGCCTTGATTTTGTGACTTGCGCATGAAAAATATTATTCCACCATAATGATAAAAATAATGATGGCATAGACATCAATATGATCATGACTTCACTACTTTAGTTAGGTACAATTATAAGGACAGGTTACATGTGTTTTTTCGTACTTAAAATAAACATGAAGTTAGATTACCTCACATATTTGTTAAAGAATACTGTTTCTTAGCCGGAGATCTTACCTCACTTACGTCAGTACCGAAATTAATGTCTCACTGTGTGCTCTACTGAAGACTAAATTTAATTCCACCAAACAACTAAGTTTAGAGAGGTTACATGTATGCAACTGAATGAGGATATATGAAATGGTCCCACTTGGCACAGCAGTGACCTTTGGCCAAACCCATTTTGAGCTGGGGATGTATGAATTGTGGGTCTCGATCTCATTATGTGGAGTGTGAATTGAGTTGAGCAGCGTCAGTCATATTTGGTTTTATTCTAATCATGTCGTTCATGTTTGTCATGTTTGTACAGCAAGTGAGCCAAAAATCGTCAGATCAACATCTTTTTTTTTCCTCTCATCTAAAGTCCATCGGTCTCCTATTTATGAACACTATATTTAGGGTAAATTTTACCATACTCCTGACATTTGGTTTTATTGCACGGACAACATTTTACAAATTATACGAAACTCCCTTATATTTGTCATTAATGGTAATTTCTAGAATATCAAAAATACCATCCAAAATAAAGTTTAAGAATTTAATTATATGTTCTTACCATAAAATTTTGACAATCTATATAATTAGATAGCTCACAAGTTAAATTTTATTTTCTATACATTTCTCTGCTAAAAATATCACATCATCCATTTTTATCACATATTTAATTAATTTATAATTTAATATAATTTTTATTTCAAATATTATTCATACACAATAGTATGCATATGTTGAGAAAATTTTATCGAATTATGTATTTTGAAAAAAAAAATTGTCGATATTTTTAAGAAAATAATAGATAAACATATATTTCAGATGATGTAATCAAAGAAATGAAGAAAAAATATTATTATTTAATATAGTGGAATAAATGTTTTAGGGGTTCAAAATTTATGTTTTATCATGTTTTCAGGCACATGTTATAACTAGTTAAATAATATTTGAGATTATTAGCACAATTTACAAATTAATCACATTTTTTAAAATATTGATAATTACCTATCCAATTATCTCATGTCTAATTTTATTTTTGTTAAATATTTATCTAATTACATAAATTCTTCCTCCTGCTACCTATCACCGGTTCTATCATTCAAATCCATCACCTACACCACCGCCTAAACCCAATCGCAATAGGGGATTTACCATCCAACACCTCCAACCACCAATATATAGAGAGAGACCAAAACCACTCACAAACTTGTTCCACCTCCACCTCCACCACCATTGAATCAATCACCTAGACCAAACCTGTCGTCAACCACCACCTACTACCACCTTTGTTCACTGTTGCAATAGTTCATCTAGAGAGAGAGAGAGAGAGAAAATCTGAAATGAAGATTGCAAACCCTAGGTGAATCGAATTTCGTGCGCCAATAAAAGAGATATGTATTAATCGAAGAGAGAGCTTCATGCGCCAATTGAACTTTGAACTTCATCTGTAATCGAAGATCAAATCCTATGGGTGACAAGGGTGGTGTTAGTGGTGGGTTTTGGATGGTTGAGACAGTAGTGTTGTTGGGTTTTTCCATCTCTGGTGGGATGCAGACCGATGGGTGTGTGTGTGGTTCTGCCGGTGGGTGTTGAGGGTCTGATACATCGAGAGAGAGAGAGAGAGAGAGAGGGGGAGAATATTCAATACAAACGATGATACTTTATTAGCATCGATGACATGATATTATTAATCAATAATAAAATTTTTAATGGGCAAAGTGAACTCTACTTGTGTTGTTATTAACTTACATAGAATATGAGTGAGTAATTATCTGTTTATATAGATGAATAGTTATTGGCTGTTGTGGGGTTCACTTCATTATTTGTCTACACATTATTAGTTTGTGATACACGTAGTAATGCTGATGTGCTACTGTTGCAATGAATTTTTTTTCAGTGTTTGGGTAAGATGGTGTTTGGGTCATGGGCAGTCTTGGGTGATTGGTTTGGACTTGGATCATGGTTGCTCATTTTATGATTTGCTAAATTGAAGGCAAAATGGTCTATCTGTTAATGCCGTTAATGGCGTCCATTTAATGAGATCTCATGATCATTTTTAAATTTTGAGGGAGTGTTCCTATAATAAAACCAAAAATATCAAGGGGGTGTGGGTGAAATTAACCTTATATTTTATCTGCATCTTAGAAAAACAGAATCTAAAAGTATTTACTTCAACATAATCTCCTATAATAGTTGATCAAGAAATGAAAAATGTAGACATTCAATTCATACAACATTAGTTCAAAGGATTTGTCATCTCAAAAAAATAAAATAAAAAAACTATTTATGTTTGATACATACTCCACCTATTTATTACTTTGGTTGATTGAAACCATGATTTATCTACAAATCATCACCCCTATCGTAAGGCAATTTTTGCAAGTGCCAGGCCAAACAACTATTACAAGTCCTGTAAAGCCAATTCTAGCTAAGAGTAAGATTAAGGCTTCAAACAGGCATTAGTCTCCTTCAAGCCTACTAAAATCTATAATTCCAAAATGTAACACACAAATAATGAAAGAATGTGCGGGTTGAACAGTAGGATGTTCTTTCCTGTCAGAATAAGAAGTGTATACCAAACCCAGCCGGTTTGACAAAATTATTCCCATAATAGGATAGTTTTGAAACTATTTTCTAAATTCAGGTAATTTTTAAAAAATTCAATCTAATTGATGCCTTCAACACAAAGTCGGTGCAATTTTTCGTGCTAGTTATTTTGTGATAGTCACTATAACAATGTCAGTTGGACTGACGTTTTAATTGCATTTAAGTAGAAAACGTCTATTCATCTGTTTAACCGACACATTTAAATTGTATCAATTCAATTGACTATTTTAAAATTAAAAGTGTTAGTTCAATTGACGTTTTTAACCTTTTCCACACTACACAATTGACTATTTTAAAAACCACTTGTGGAATGCATTTTAGTAAGTGGTTTGATTTGCTAAATTTCAATTTGCTTAGAAAGATTGGGGTGAGCGCATACAAAATGTGTTTGATTCATCGACAAAAAAATTTCACCCTTGGCGTCAATGCAATTTTTAATAATATACTAGTTGTTTTATTATCTGAATTAGAAGTACAAATATAACATTTAAATACAGTACATTAAGGTGAAAATTTTGTAATGAGAACCATGTTCCCCACATACATAGACTAGCAGGGACATATTTTTCAAAATCATCATCACTTGAATCAGTAAAGTTAGAAAAATTTAGGGTTAGAAGCCAAGAATTGTTCCCCCATAATTTCATTGATAGCATTATCAGGATATGAATGCTCTATCTTTGCGTATTTTTGATTTCATGGAATTGATCCAGACATCGTTGCATCTGATCATTCTCACGTTCAAGTCTTGTTTTGATATCATTATGGTTGCTTGAGTTTCATCAGTCTGATATATCAACTGAACGTTTGGCACCAGAACTCCATATTAACGATAGTTTACTTTAAGCTCATAGGAAGATTTTTTTGCACAGAGTTGGTAATAGAATTGTGAAAACCAAATATTGTTTGCTAGCCCAATAATTAAATTGTCGACGCGTGTCAAAGGGTCATGAATGTTGATCTACTCAATGTTTAAGTCACGTAATCGTTCATACCACGCTTGTGTAGGATCCATAACATGGTAGGTTGTCTGACGACAAACTTTTGCACTAGAGTGAACCTCGACGTTGACGTTGTGTCGTCAAGATTTAGGGTTATTTCGCGGATGCGAATTTTGACGTTGGTTGTGTGAGGACAAACTATCGTTGGTTCATCTAGAAGAACTATCTCATGACCTTTTAGGCATTTTATTGTAGGCTTTACATTGTGAATGATGCGTATGTATGTTATATATATTATCTGTGCACAATTGATTTATAACGATGCCTCATTAAGAAGACTCATAAAAAATAAATGTGTACCAAGTAATGACTTTTCATTGACAACATTAAGATGAGTAATCACATAGAACACTGACAACACTGTGATGACTAAACACTAACATGACTCACATATATCACTAACAATAATAACAATGACTGAACACTACAGAGTCTGATAAAGTACTATCATTGCATAGTTTGACTCGTTCTTATTTGTGCATGTGTGGCTCAGTGGAGTTGTGATTCCTTATTGGACATATACTCATCTAATAGATATTGTTTATTTGTCAAAACATTTTTTCGTTCAATAGGTGTTAACTCTCGGTCATATGCAGACGATGTTATATTTGTAGCAATCTCGAGAATATAGTCTCAACACCTACGAACTAGTATCCTATTACTCTTAGCTCAGACTATATATTCCAACCATTCTCTTGTTACAGCCTGTATGTCACGTTCTATGTATTTTAAAGCTAACGTTACAAAGCTAATAATTCAAGGATCAAGAACTTAATCAAATGACAAGAGTTAATCCACATTATTTACCAAAATATGAAAATAAAATAAGGAGAAAAGCTAGAATTGTGATACCCAGAAAAATTAAAATTTTATAAAAAAGGACAAAATGGTAATGAGTCATCATTGAAATTTTTTTAAAACTCGGTTGATGAAACGGACCTCGCAATTGGATTCACGTTGCAAAATCTAGCTACTCAATTAATTTTTGTTGAATTCCAAGATAGTTAAATTTTTTACATTTTACGAGGCAATTAAGTGTTGTGCGACTAAATAAATGCGATCAGATTTTATTTACGAAACCTGAGAAATAATTTAAAGTTAGTTCAATAAAAATATACTGAACCTAACACATGACAAAATTTAATTGATTCAAGATAAAATTGGACCAAACAAAAAAGACACATGTGGCAAGTTGTAGGCCAAGTAATTGAGAAGTAAAAAAGGGGAAGAAAATCATATTTTCTTCCCCATTTGCAACCAAACCCTTCTGGAAATTAGAGAGAAAGAGAGGCGAGTGAAATCTCAAAATTCTCCAAGCTTCTTCATCCGATCTACGTCGATCCAATCATCGGATCGCTTCAGACCAAGAGATGAAGTCACTCTATAAGACAAGAGCTATGCGTATGTACCCAAAATCGTGAGTTTCGCAAAAAACCTCAAAGACGAGATTTTTGGATTAAAGCTTTGAGACTTAATTTGGAGTTTTTTGGAACTTCTTCTACGCCGATTTACGCTACAAGATGTAGGGTGCCTTTCCTAACTAGGTTTATTTTTAACTTAGGATTGAAATATAAAATGGGTACGGTGTTAGAGATGTATTCTTATGTATAACACATACCTAGTGTAGTTGAAATGTTGAAAATGGATATAAGAATATATTCAAAACTAATTCTTGTATGATGAAATTGCTTGGTTTTGAATTTCATAAAGAAAGTGATGTTTTGGGTATGCTATGTGTTTACATAATCTTTATGTCTTGTAGGTGTTTGATAAAATACTTATGGTTGATTAAGTATGTTATGTGTATTGAATATGCTATAACATGCTTAGTGGTGTTGTGGAATGTAATTATATGTTTTATGATAAAATTGACAGTTGAGAAATTGAGGAATATTGATAGACATTGAATATTGTTGTAATATGTGTATGATATGATGAACATGATATTGTAATTGTAATTGTATATAAATTTGTATATGTATGGGTAACATCGCATTCATGTATATTCGAGATGAGTATAAGTGTGTGTACATGGTTTTGATTAAACATCATCTTTGGTGAGTTGATACGCAGACTTGAAAATGTTGAACCTAGGTTCAACTGAGTCGCACGAGGTACATTAAAAATATGTGTCGGGGTTAGTAAGAAGGGCTAGATTCTCCTATGGGTGCAAGAACCGGTGATTTTGGATACTCACTTCTGTTGGTATTGAGTCCATAAAGTGTGTCGGCGTATGCAGAGCCATTGGTGGAAGTCCATAGATGTCGTTTCGGTTGGGTACTCGTTGATAGAAGTCCATAAATACTCACCCCAAGAAAGATACAAGGGTTTTATAAAACAGTCATTGGGTATGTAACATCACTGGCGAGGGCTTGGAATCAATGAAAGTATATGTATGATATGACATCTGTTATGAGAGCCAGTGGAGGGCTTGGGTTTGCATTGCATGCGCGAGTTTCATCGCAAAGCATGACATAGATTTTACTGCATTCATTTGAGAAATGAATTTAGTTGAATGGATGTTTGAATTGTTGAATTGTATTTAACATTTCATATGCATCTGGGTTGGGGAGTTGTCTCCTTAGGAAATACCTAATTGAGCGTAACTCACTCTTTATAGGAACATATTTCAAGTGTTGGACAAGCGCCAGTGGACAACCCTCATTTGGGTCTTAGTTGATGATGAAACCAGAATATGACTTTTGAATTACAATTTGTAAATCAAATACGTAAATTCATTTTGAACTTGTATATTGGTAATAGAGCATGTAATGAGACTCCATTGAACAATGTTTTGATGTAAACGAATGAATGAATGAATATGGGGTGAGATTGAATGGTTTATAGTTGAAAATTGGATAGATTGGGAAATTCCAAGCTTAGGTACCAATACATAGCTTCTCAAGTGCTAGTACCACGCTGTCGGATTACCCAGGTACTAGTACCCTAGACTTAAAGGTGTCAGTACCTCAATTCTAATGAGCTCAGATACCAGTACCTAGGCCTTAGGTACTAGTATCTTGATGGACAGTAGGCTCAGGTACTGGTACTAAGACACATAAGCACCAGTACCTAGCAAACAGTGGGCTCAAGTACCAGTACAAAGTCACATAAGTACCGATACCTGGAAAACATAAGGCTCAGGTACCAGTACTACGTATCATAGGTACCAGTACCTTCTCCCAAAACTTAAAATTTTAAAATGTAACATTGAGGGGGCATTCACTTTTTGAATGGCCCTATATGGATGATGTAAATGGATAATAATAAGTTCTAATTATTACGGTTTGGACCTTAGAATGGTCATGTAGTTAATATGCATATAGGTTATGTGTTGATTAGTGCTCCGGTACAAGGAAGACTCTACCCAATCTTTGTTTTGGTTATGATCCCGGTGAAGGGTTATAATGATGTGGTGTTGGGTTACAAGACATTCACAGGTGCTTCCGTGGTTGATGGGTGATCAACGGGTTAAAAAATGACTCCCAAATTTTGGGGCGTCACAAGAATACCTCCTAACAAAGAAACAAAAAAAGTAACACCACTAAGATATTATACACATTTCAAGTATACACAACAGAAAAAAGATTCACACAAAATTCAAAGCAAAAAAAAGAAAAGTGGGGTTGTTGTGGTAATGGAGTGGGTTTTGATTGTTGTGTGTGTGTGTGTCTCGAGTTTGGGATAGAGAGAGAAGGGAAGGTGATGGAGCTTAGGACAAAGTGAGAAGTAGAAGGGAAAAAAAGAGACGAAGAGAGAAGTATTTGTGTGTTCTTTGGGGTGTGTGTGTGTGCACGAGTAAAGAGGGAAAGGGGAGAGGAGAGGAAGATGGTGAGTGAGAGAGAGAGACCAATTTTTGTTTATGTATTTATGTTGGAAATGATGATTTCATAGCTACTAGAGTATAGATCGCAACAATGGATGCTTTGCACTGGAGTGGCAGAGGACGGATAAAGAGGGATGCTCATCAAGTTTGGCGGAGGAGGGTGGGTTGTTTTGAATTTGGAGGACGAGTGGTGGAGGAAGTGGAATTTTCAATGGATTTGTGGTAGTGGAGTGGTGGAGGAAGTGGAATTTCTGATGGATTTGTGGTGGACTGATGTTTAGAGTTTATGAATTCGGAAAAAAATAGAGAAAATAAAAAGAAGAGGGGGGGGGAGAAGAAATGAGGGCAGGGACATTTTATATCATAAAAAGTGTAAATAGAACTAACATTTTTATTTAAATGACGTTAGTCCAACTAGCCTTTTTAACTTTTTAACAATTCTGCGTTTTGTTTTAAGACATTATTTCGATTGACATTTTTAACTTAAAAAAATCAGTTAGACTTGTGTTTTTGCCATAAGCACATCAATCCAACTAACTTTTCAAAACTGCCCGGGTTGAAAATTATTTTCAAAACAGGATGGGTTTGGGAATGTTTTTACCAAACCGGCTAGTTTTGGTAAAAAGCTTTGTATTCTGTTTATTTATTTATTTATTTTTTTCATTTTCGGTTCTATTCAATCAAATGAATGAAATTGTAGTGAGTAGGGTAGGACCAAAAGAAAAATTATAGATGTGCCACCACCACCAATCTAGAAAAAATATAGTATATTCTACCAATATTTTTTGTCAATAAGTACAATCATGTACTTTTAAGTTATTAGGATATGTGTGGATTATATGAGGTCTGTGATTGTAAACCCCCCGGTATTTATAATGATACATAGTAACTACCATGTGTGGCATGCATAAACAATGATTTAAGAATAAGATATATGGGTTGCATTAGAAGATAGTAAGTGTTTTTTGAATCTTTTACTCATCCTTGTGAGAAATTAGGAAGAGAATAAGTAGATACTGCCTTAGTTTTTACCCATAACTTTTTATTTGAGCATGAGATTAACCTGCATGTTTGACAATAAACAATAGATCCCAAGAGCTACAAATGTGTATTTCACAAATTTTTTTGAATCAACTTCTAATTAGGTTAAAACTGTATTACAAGTTTAGACAGAAATTAGAGTTACATTCAAACATCAGTCACGTTCGAATGAGGCTTAGCTACAGTACTTTGGGGTCTGACAGAACTAGAGATAGTGGGAGCAAATCACGTTAGAACACAAGTCACATTCGAACATAAGTGCGATTTTTATAGCGATCAGGCTTGCACTGATTGGACAGATTTTGACGCTATAAATACCTTAAGGATGTTTCTTCGGTTAGTTTTTAGCAGCTTTGAACACTAGGAAGCCAAGAGAGCATGAGAGGAAATAAAAAAGAACAATATGTTGAAGGATTAACACTTAGGAAATGGAACAACGCGTTAGGGTTGGACCAAACCACAAATTAAAGGTAGAGTTTCTTTTCCAATTTCAAGATTAATTGAGGCTAGGGTTATTACTTGTATGCTTTCAATCCTTATATATGTTAGATAGATAATTATTGGAATTTTTTTCGACTATGTGAGTCATTTCTTGAATATAAATAATTTTTATCCAAAATTCATTTGTTCTTTGTCGAAAAACTCTAGTTTTTAAGTTATAATCTAATTTTTCTATGTTTTATATTAAAACTCACATGCTCTTGATTTTTAAAACCCTAGTTTTGGTTATCATCAATGTAAATATATTTATTGAAAATGTCTTGCATGTTTTCTTGAGTTATTCCTTTTGAAAGATGATGGAACCAAGATTCTTGATTGTCATTGAATTTTACAGAAAATTTGTAGAAAGTATCTTTTTGTATAGTGAATGTGATTAACATGGGTTACAATCGAAGATGTATCGTAGAGGGGTTATATGAGTTTATTTCCTTGAGGTGTTTGAAGGTTTCTTAATACTTGAGTGGAATTGGTGCCTTGCGATGACCAAACTACTATTCACTTATGGTAATCGAGGTGGAATGTTAGTATACTATTCTTGAGAAGTTACGTCAATGTCGATGTCTCGGTATATAAGCTTCTTGAAAATTGATCACTTTTGCGAGGATTGTATTTTTGATTAGGTGTGTGTGTGTATGGGTGGGTTAGGTTATTCTCGATGTGTGGATTTATGTTTGTCAGCCTGCATACGTATATGAGATGTATATTGATGGTGTTGATATATGTGGCTTGAGAGCTGTGATCTTATTTACTTATGAATTTTTGTTGTGTTTACCGCAAACCTAAAATGTTGTCAATTATCACTATTTTAATTCAAATCCTTATAATATTTTGTAAAGTGAGACTTACATATTTTATGTTTTCAAAACCTTGTTGAATTTGATAAGATTTCTCTACTTACGATATATATAATTTTGGGCAACTTCCAGTTTACCCCTTCGTGGTTTGTGCCTTGAGAAAATGAGCCCCCTATGATTTGGAAATAAGCACATCACCCATCTGTGGTTATGAATTAAACTGGATAACTCACTCCATTAACTAGTGATTGTAAAAGTACTACAATACCCTCAAATAGAAATCTCATCTACCTAGGAATCTCAACCATTCAATTGAACGCACGAAGTGAAGGAGAAATATTAGGGCAAAAAGTAGAGTTCGATTTAGGTTTCGATTTCCTTATGAATTAAAGTTAGGGCTTCGATTTCCTTATGAATCAAATTTAGGGCTTCGATTTCTTTATGAATTGTAGTTAGGGCTTCTATTTCTTGATGATTTGAAGTTAGGGCTTCGATTGACCAATTATAGGGTTTTGATTTATGAAGACAGAAGATTCAAGGTAAAAAACAACGCCAACATCCCATCTGTGTTGATTTTTTAGGAAGAGTCAGGGCAAAAAACAAGGTTAGCTTATTTCCAGTTTTCCTTATATGCTAAGTTATGCATCGAGTTATGTGTGTGAAGATCTATATCACTTTTTAATTTTTGTTTTATTTTTGTGGCATAGATTTATTGTTTATGGGCTTAGTGGTCCTACCACTCAGGATTTGTATTTTAAATATTTGGTTTTTTGGGTTTGTGGTCGTACCAAAGGTTCCATATGTGGGTGTTTTTTTCTAGTTTGTGGTCCTACCACATGTTGTATAGTGATTTTGGATGGGTAAAAGGGGACAGAGGTTTCCCCACTATTTTTTTTATTACATTAATGTACATCTTTTAATGCAGAATGACTTAGGACAAATTTTTTGTCGAATTGCATCATTGGGGAAAGTTCATGTGGACATGAAAAATTGTTTACAAATGTGGTACTGTAAGTATGATTGAAGACTGCGAACCAAACAAATTTTCTTTGCTTGAGATTATAGACATGTATGTATCATTAAGAGGAGATGGGGTGAATCTTGACATATATTATAGGGTTCTTGGGTATAGTTTGGACATGGGAGTAAAACAAATGAGATCAGATTGTAATGTTATCGAGTTAATAAAATGTTATGAAGACCTGTCAGTAGTTGTAATATAAATTGACAAGGGTGATGATCTACTGCTTGTGTTTTCACCTGATTGTGCAAGGCATACTATGAATACTATGGATGATGAAGGTGATGTTAATGTCAATGAACAGATTCAAAATAGTGATACACTTGAGATTGATTCTAATGACAACGACTACCTCTGAATTTTATGACATCGACGAGTATATTGAAGACCCTAGTTGGATTTATGAAGACCTAGAAGGTCTAGATGATGATGAAATTTTCATAAGTGACTTTCAAAATGTCTGATATTGTGTCAAATATACATTCCATTAGATATAGCATCTTCGCATTATGTTTATCCAAAAAAAAAAACATCTTCACATTACATTAAAGACAAAGTAGTCCTTCAAAACATAGAGAACAAGTTTTTAGTTCTTGCTTAAGACTAAAACCAACATTGCCAAACAAATAACAGGTACAATAAACATTTTCTTAGCATTGACTTCACGGCCACTTGATCAAACTTCATGGCCACGTGATCAAACTTCATGGCCTCTTGATTAGTTTCAATCATCATCACCCTATTGCTTATTTTTGCAATTTCGTCATCATTTGGAGTGGCAGATGATTAGCATAGAACATCATATATTATGTGCTTTTACATCCCTTTTATGTTTGCTTTTGTGGCTGAAATGAGTGGAATTGCATGGTTTGGTTTTTTAATGGAGTTTTGATTTGATTGCAGATAAAAGGGGTCATTTAGTGCTGGGTAAGCCCTCCCATGGTGTTTTTGATGAATGGAGATGAGAACGAGCCTTGATGATGGATTAAAAGAAGGAGGAAGCAATAATTGAGCAAAACCAGAAAATTACTACCAGTAGTATTACTGATTTCTTGAAGGGTGAAGGAATCAGGAGTTTTGTAGCACAAGGAAAAACCTACCGGTAGTCACTGCCGGTAGGTATTGGCTACTGGACCTGAAGTTACCTCATAACTACCGGTATTCGTTGGCTACTGAAGGCATAACTATCGGTAGTTATTTCACGATCTATCGGTATTCCTTGTTGAAACAGCCTAGATTCTGCAGACCTTTCTCTACTGGTTTGATGGTCCCATCATCAAGTCTCCCACACTCCTCTGACACACCACAATACTATTCACCCCTTTCACACCTCCCATTGGACTTTTGGAGTTTTGGTGATCAATGAAGAGAGAGAAGAGAAGAGGAGCTGGGTGTGCAGACAAGCTCTGTAACCCCTATGTCCAGCCATTCCTCCTATACCCTTAAAGATGGAGGTCACTTCTAGAGTTTAGGGGACCTCTCCAAGCATGTTTTTGGAAGCCAAGTCTCCATAATGGAGGATACCATACATTAGAAAAAAATAGAGAGAAGGTTTGGAGTAGAAGATGATGAATAGTATTTTAGAGAGAGAAAGTGAGATTTTTACATTTTCTTTAATACATTGTCTTTTAATCTCCTATAATAATGTTTTAAGCTTCATTGAATATCTTCAATGCTATTGCCTGCTAGTTCATTCCAAGTTTAATCTCCTTTGAAAGCTTTCCTCATTAATGCATTGAAGTTCTTCATTTTCTTAGTTTTGAAACGGGTATTCCATACTTTCACTTATAGCTTATGTTTTCTTGCATTTAGTTATTCAAGAACTTGATTTCTTTGCAATGCATTCTCATTACATTGTTAATTTTATTTCAAACATGAGTAGCTAAATCTTTTAGTTGGCAAATCTAAGGGGAACCTCCACTTGGGTATACAATTTCAACTCATTCTCCTCCTTTCTCTTAGAGTTCAATGGTTTGGTTTGACTAGGTTGAGGGTGGATAAGTTGGTGAGTCTTTGATATTACATAGACCTAGTCACGATTTATGCTTAGATACTTACCCATTTTATCTCTAGCTTTCCACAAATCAATTGTTCATTCATGCTCTATCAAATGAGAAATTCGAGTTGAGAAAGTATTCTTATTGGAGTGACTTCTTGGATTAGTCAACAATTGTTTTTTCTCACTTCATTTTCATTTACACACACTTTACCAAACAACTTTCAAGAACAAAGATTTTACACTTTCTGTTACTCAAAATCACATTCCATTTGGTTTACTTCTTTTCCCGTGGAAACGACCTTGAAATACCATCAAGTAAAACACGACTCGCAAAAGTCTCCTTGCGCTTGGGGAACATTTTTGTGCATTCTCAGATTACATTTATATCATTTCATTTGCCCCATTTCCTTGCCCTTTCTTTTTACACTATCCCAAGGGAGAGTGACACTCCCCTTCATCCATATACTATACATGCTACAGGGGAATATTTAGGGGTTAAGGGAATACAACAAAATCAATCAAGCATCAAACATACCAGTTGAGATGCCCATAACTGAAATGGGATAACACCATGACCAAAATTCACAATTTTTAGTCCTGCAAACATAATACAATCTTCCTTTCGATAGTTTATCGAAATCAACCACTTTGATTATCGCTTTACGCCCACACCCACATATTTGAGTACTGAACCTCAAATCCATAGGCTTCTCTCCCCTTGAGTTGCTCAAGTATGACATCTAATTCTAATAAAACATTATTATGAAGTTGTTACACACATTTTAAATGACAATAATTAGAATAAGAAAGGCATAATCATTATCATAGTAATTTATTAGCCATTATATTACTCAAAAAACATGCTTAAATAAATTACCAATTTTATGGTAACTTCTTTCCTCCAGCACTAGAAAGCAGCAAGTCAAGCTGCAGATAGCAACTTCCGAAGGAAATGAAAACCTCAAGCTTTTAACATAGCATAAGAGGGTCATTTTTTACATTTGGGTATATTTATTTTGCAGGGAAGTTGATTATTACGTTGATCAATCGCCAAACCAGCGCGTCCAGACCACTTCTGTCTGTTCTGACGAAAAACCTAACAGTTGCTGTTTAGTCCATAACTATAGCAGATGATGTGCTTATGTCCAAATCATAGAGGGATCATTTGCTCAAGGCACAAACCACGAGGGGGTAAACTGGAATTTGCCCTATAATTTTTTTAGATTTCGATTTTGAAGAAGATCTCGGGCCAAGTGAGCAAGTATAGTGTGATGCAACGTCCGTATATTATTTCATTTGTGTGTGTGTATATATATTCGAATTTTGAAATTTACATTTTATATGGATATTATTGAACTCTCTCTCTCTCTCTCTCTCTCTTTATATATATATATGAGAGTGATAGAGAAAGTCCTAATTATGAAATATCCAAAATGAAGTAAATTTGAATTTAATTGATTTTTAAAATGTGCATTTATATGGATATTATATAACTTGATTGGAGGTATGCTTCTGGTTGTGGCTGAGTTGGGCCCAACCCAATCATAATAACGTTTGAAAAGAAACATAACACAGAAGTAGGATTCCACAAACTTAATATGTGATATTGATTGTATAAATGCATTATGATTATTTTCTTGTTTTTAAAAAATTAATACAAAAAAGTGAAGTAACAGTATATCTTCTCATTTAATCGTAGTTTAAAGTAAACTGCATTGTATAGTGAAGGGTTGGGTCATGGAAGATTTGGCATTAAAACCATACCTACCTTGTGAATGTGGTGTGGACGTCTGATTGGACTTCACTTGTAGTGTTTGGTGTTGTAAGTGGAAAGTTTCTCATAAATAAGTTCCTGAACCTATAATGTAAAACACGTTTTAAAGTTGTGGTAATTTGATCCAAAACAAATAATAGTATACAGTGATGAGACTAAGTGGGAACATGTCAATCCTTACTTTAATGATGTTGAACATTCATACTTAGGTCTATTAATTGTGTTAGTTGAGATGGGTTCGTGTCAGGTCTTAATGGGTTTATGTCAAAAAACACTTAACCAATATTCGATTCATTAATACGTGTCTAACGAATCGTGTTATATTAGATTCATGTCGTGTATAACTAATATATAAACGAGTCGTGTCAAATATTTTTTTTGATTGACCTCATCTGTTCTCATTTAGTTTATTAATTGTGTTATGTCGTGTCCACTCATTTACCAGACAGATAATTTAAAAAACACTCATCTCTAATTTCGTTTTGCAATAATGAGTCGTATTATATTTTGACACCCTTATTCAAACCGTTTAACTCAGAAGCATATTTCCTTTTCCAAATGAATTTCATATATATTTGAGGACTGGTGAAACCCAATCAAGGAAGTTCATCTCAAAAAGTCTATGCTACTAAGGTTTAGAAACCAACCTATTGATTTGCAATAGATGGCAAATTGAATCATAAAAAGACTTGATAAAAACAACTTTATGTACACCAAAAATCAGTATGTTACAGCTAAAGATATCAAAACACAAAAAAACTTTTACATCCATGGGAAAGGTTCAAATTGGCATCACATGGGACTGTTGCTTGGAAGCAAGACTAAAAATATAGTTCACTCAGCCATCTAATGGAATATATGTCCAAAGCTCAAATATGAAATACCCCAAACCATCCATCTCTGAACTTGGAAGATATGTCCAATGCTCTAGTAATCCATCCCAATGCTTGGACTTCATGTGAATATATAGTGAAGTGTACAAAACTCCTTCCATCGCAGGAATTGGGTAAATAGATTTGTTGTTTCCGGTGATACAAACATGTGATATCTAAGTCATAATAGAACAACTTTATATATTTACCGCAAGTGTTTTTATGTATTTTTTTTAAAGCTTTCATACCGAGCACAGAAAGAAAGATTGACTGCAAACAATGACCATGAAAGCTTAACTGAAAGAGGAGACAGTCAATACACGAAAGCTTTGGATTAGACCATGTGAAATAGACCATAGAGAACCCCAACGGATGGAATCGGAATACATCTCAAAACCCCTAGGTCTCTACATGAATAATGACATATGGGATAAAAATCAGAATTTTACAAGATAAACTACTCGCTTCCTCCCACAAATATGCTACAATTTGACCACCCATTTGCATGAAAAAAAGAAAGAGAATCAAGTAATTATTGAGTCTCTAGCCAATTCTTTCTTATTATTCTTCTCCATGAGTTGGAGAAGCACTAAAAGAAGGAGCCACAACAACAGAAGAATAAACCTTAGAACTACCAAGTGAGAGCTTGCAAAGTTTTTCTCTATCTTGAACACCATACCACCCAATCTCATCTTCAGCACCTGAAGAACAAACCATAGTTTCTTCAACAAAGGAATCGAAAACCGTTGAATCAGCTTGATCACCACTAGTCTGATCATTCCATGGAGCTTTTGAAGAATTGATAGATGAGGACTTTGCCAGATTCTTCAACATAGCATGCTTAAGAAGCTGAAAAAGCCTTGGATTCTTTCTCAACAAGCTACAATTTTCTTCATGGGAAATCATGATTTCATGAGATTTGAAGTTTGTCTTTGCGTTTCTCCCTCTAAGAAGTCGAGCAGCACTGTCATAAGCCATGGCAGCTTCTTCGGCTCGATCGAAAGTTCCGAGCCACAGCCTCAGCTTCTGTGATGAGTCCTTGATTTCGGCTACCCATCTTCCTGAAGGCCTTTGTCTCACTCCTATGAACCTTCTACCGTGGATCTTTCCTTTAGGAAGATTTCGGCCTTCTTTAGCCCCATTCTCATGACAATTTTCTGTTGTGAAAGCCATGGAGGTATGATTGTTGACTGTGTTTTGTGATTCAAATTGGATTGTGGAGTTATTCATGCTATCTGTTAGAGTAGGGGAAGGCAGGCAAAGCATTAATGTTGAAGCAAGACAAGTGTAATTGATGAAGGAAAATTACACTTTGACTCCCTCAACTATAAGCTCAATTGCATTTTGTCCCGAGAACTATTGAGTATAGCATATAGTCCCGTAACTGTGGTTGTTTGTTTCAGATTACCTCCAAAACAAAAGTCCGTGTTGTCCTTCTTTTTGCGGTACATAAAATGAATATGTAAATAGATCACTCTACATATCCGATAAGGAATATTATATCTGAACACCACACAACTTTCTCCAAGGGGCACCATCGCACTTATGTTGAGGCAGAAGCTAAGGTCCCACCTCCTGTTCTGGGTGCTGAAGAATAAGTTTAATCCCAACGAGTAATCGTAATTATGAAGACTCGAATTCAAGTATTAAATGAGAAAATCTGAGTTCTTATTCATTGGGCTAACTACTCGTTGATTTCGTGTTATCCTTCTGGCAACAAAAGTCAACATGCCAGAGCAAAATGAAATAAAATAAAATTTTCATCAATTGTTACAAATGTTAGACATTGAGACGGTGTGAAACTTATAAGGAAAGTGCAATATGAGAAACATGAAAATTGTGGAAGCAACACGAGATGAGAACATAATTGAGCGCATTAAAGTGTGAACTTTTTGATATCATACATCTAAATAATTTTGGACCTTTGATTTATCCTTGACCATTGATTGTAAAGATAATAAAATAGGGCGGAATAAAAAAATAAGCAATTTGTATGTGTTTTCATTCGAATAAAAAATGAGGTGTGATACCAAAACGTAGTTTTAACCCGGTTGATATGAGGGATAAGTGATAGCAGGATGTCGATTATGTGATGGAGACCCAGGAGAACCAAAAAAACAAGCTGTCTATACAATAAACAATAGTTTCGCTGCTGGAATGATACCAAGCACCAACTAGTTATAACTGAGTTGGCATGCTGATAACCAATGTCATTAGGTCAGATTAGTAACCAACAAAACTTATGAAGTCAGGTGTTCAAGTTGCTGACAACAACAGTTTGTCACTTGGTGGGAAAAAAAATAATGGTAGGTTTTTATTCAGAGTTTCATAATATCCAATCTTTGGTGAACAAAGTGTGTAAGATAATCCCAGCAGGTAAATAGCCAAAATAACATATGTATCAAGCATGAGGTGCGAGTAAAATCTTTCACTGCTTATCTCTCTCAAACCCTGCTGTAAACGGATTATTGTATGTCGAGTGCAACCTTTTTGATCAAGGTGGAGTTTGGTTGTGCTTGATATATTGCATAAAGTTATATATCAACCCAAGGAACAGCAGGATTTATGGCTTCAATAAAGTGGGCCTCTCTTTCCCCCAACCAAAAGGCCAGAATAAAAGTAACCTTAAATGTTTTTTTTTTTCCTGGAAAAGTGAAAACCTTCAATGTTATAACCCCATAAAATGCCAAAAATATTTTAAAAATGGTGCTATGTCAATCTTTTTTCAAGCACTTCTTCCTACTGTGCCGCCTGTTGTATTGCAATGCCTTGCTTTCTCAAGATGTTTTCTCCTTTTTTTTAACCTCTTACATATGCCTACACACATGCACAGACATTTCTGAGGTAAATCTAAACGAGAATTCCACAATCAATATTCTAAAATATTCATGATCTGAATGTGAATGAGTCGGACTTCTTATCCCTTGGTCTATTAGTGAACCATCTCTCCAGGGGATTGCAGGTCAAAAAGAAAGAAAATCATTTTTCCAGTATGCATGATCAGTATGGCATGAATTCCAAACAAATAAACTATATATGATCCGAAGGGGAAAACTTCAGTTCAATGAAGATGAAACTCTTGAAAATGCCTCCAAAAGCAAAACAAAAATATGTTTATCATAAACAACGCATTATAAAAAGGATGTTATAGGCATATTAATACTCCAATTAGCATGCATCCAAGAGCCAGAAAACAAAACTCCACCTCAAAAGCCAGAAAACAAACAAATCCCCCCACTTTTCTCTCTCTCTCCTTGTCCTCCCTCTCTCTGCCCGTAAATCTTAAAACTAATGTTTGCTATTTGTCACATTATATGTGTCTTTGGTAGTCCTTTGGAATATCATGTTTTAATCCTCTCTCTGTTTCCTTTCCTTGGAAATTTGAATATAAGCTAAAATACTTGTGTGCTGCAACTTATCAGAAGAAAGCATAAGCTCTCTTATTGGATACAGCGACAGAGCGTCCTTATATAAGCTTTCTTGTTGGATTCGCCATGCGTTGTTCACAGACCTATATATATATATATATATATATATATAAATGTGTTTGTATGTGTGTTTGTGTGTGTGTTTTCCACTAAGCAGTATGCTTGTATCCAAGGTGAAGTTACTGCACTATTTTGGCTTCGCTCAATCTAGAACACTTTTGGATCATATTACCAAAAAAATTGCATCAGACAAATTTTGCAATTTTTGTTGTGGATAATGATTGTGTTGGATGTCCTCAAAGTTTACACAATTTCTATTTCATACCAAAACTTCCAATTGCAACATCATATGCCATTAGTTTAAATTCTCTTGAAGGGTGTTTTTATAGCTTAATTTGATTCAAATTTTTGTGACCTCATTCCTCTGAGGTACTTGGGTTTAACATTAGGGACGGAGCTAGAATTTTCCGTGTGGGACTCACTACAAATTAAGAAAAGACATGTTGTAGGATCATTAAAAGTCATATTGAAAATATATAAAACTAAAATGGCCAGCTTAGTAGTTTTATAAATAAAACAAAACTTATAGGGTTGACACATAATTCTGAAAAACTAATGGGGCCATGCTCCCCACTCCTTGGTCGTAAATTGACTCCACCACGGTTTAAGAGGAACTTGGTTAAAGCAATTTCCATCTTCGATTTGTTGGTCCCAGATGGGTAAAACAATGTTTGCGATCGAGTCTGACTGCACCCTTCTCCATTTGATGTCCTTACCGACAACATACTCCAAGTGACTTCAATTCACTCTATAATTAAGTGATCAGAATCAATGCTTTGTACTAGAGATCATAAGGTCCACACCCTCAGTACAATTGACAACTTCAGTCAAACACAAATTTAACCAATGTGTTGACATACACTCGAAATTTCGATCAAGTACTTCCTCTAAGACCTATACAAAGGTTTTTCTCAATACACCTTATCGACGACTTAATTCACTATGCACCTTAGGTGACTACGTAGAGATCTCATGGTGTTTCAAAGTGGACTTTACACTCATGAGCATGCGATAGCCCTGACATACCTGCTGGTCTCCTCTACCTTTTATCCAACTAATTCTTATCCCAATCAAGTAGGGTTGCATCTTTCCATAAATTTCAGGCGTTTCACAAAAATTCTTGAAAGATGCCCTTTATCATGTAACCCTGCACCACCTAGGTAATTGGTAATACTATTGCAGTTACATGCCCCCTCTGAATTCCACTAAAGACAATTCCTTAGTCATAGGGTCGGCTACTATCTCTCCTGAGGGAATATAGTCGACTTTTATTTCACTCATCTCCACTATATCATATATTTGGATAACTTATGTCAACGTGTTTAAGAGATGGCAGACTTGTCATAAAAACACATTATCTGGCTCATTAGGTATATCATACTTTAAATAAAGCATTTAATCAAACAACATTATATACCGTTGTTTTGTATGCTATGGATTTGACCCTCCATTGTTTCTTTTGCAACACTTCTTGGGTAACCAAGAAAATAACTATTCCACCATATAATAATACAAGGCTACTTGTAAACATCCAATCATCTATATCCCATGCAAAACCAGCGTCTTAACATAGCCAACAATTCTAGATAATTTAATCTAAAATATAATTTTATACCTTGTTTGCCTCTCACGTATTTGAATATTCTTTTCACTGTCTATCAATGTGCGTCGCCTAGATTGGACTTATATTCATACACCAATCCTACCTGCATGATTAACATCGAGTCTAATTCTTGTCATAGGATACATGAGGCTAACCTACTTCTTGGGCACAGGGGACTTTCATTATTTTTCATATTCCCTCATTTGTACCAAGGTGCATACTCTTTGTTTAGGCTTTGACCCTTACAGACAGAAGTGATCCATAACATGTAATTCTTCATATCGAATCCTTTGAGCATCTTTTCAAAATACTTTCCTTGATTCAAATAAATAGTCTTGAATTTCTATGTCAAGAAATTCTAATAGCCAAGACATAATTAACATCACCCATGTCATCTTTTTCAAATTTGGATCCTACCTATGCTTTAGTTTCTTTTATCCTAGCTAGATAGTTTCTTGCCAACAAAACGTCAAGCTACACTGAATAATAAAATAATAATTTTTTCATGACATATATATATATATATATATATATATATATATATATACATACACACA
>CM042192.1:12613642-12637727 GCA_023539305.1 Ilex asprella | reverse complement strand
ATATATATATATATATATATATATATATATATACATACACACACATAGGAATACTTAATTCAAATCATACTTCAAAAATTATCTAGTGGAACTTTAAATTCCATTGTCTAACTCATCGTTTGAGTCCATTCAGTGATGTTTTTCGATTTATAGACTTTGTACTCAGGTCATTTAACCTAAAAACATAAGGTTATTCCTTATAGGTATCTTTAGTTCCCCATTAAGAAAGGTTTTTTTTGACATCTAATATATATGGCACATGATCCATTTTGGCTAGACATGACTATTCTTTTTTCGGAAAGTAAATTGTATTTAAAAACCAGAAATACAGGGGAGACCCCACAATTTGTACAGAGACGTCATGTAAGACTCAAAGGCAAACAAAAAACTCAAAGAGCCAAAGCTCCAAAGCACAAGTCTGTAAGAAATGCTCAAAGTGAGAGTATCTTCCACAGAATTATTGACAAAAGAATACATTGGTAACAAAAAAACAGGGCCAATTCTTTGGAGCTAGACATGACTATTTTGATAGAAGTAAAGTTCGCTATAAAAAAATATGTCCACAAAGTCTATCTCAGATTTTTAAGTAAATCCATCAATCAGCAATCTCTTTTTTCTAAAGTTTTATTCACTTTTCACTTCTTTCATCTTTTTATGATGGTACTCTCTTTTTCCTCGTATTCTCAACCTGTGAACTTTATTCATCTTGGCTGTCCATTAATTTCATGATCAATGATGTCATTAACCTGATTTGATATATCACGTTGAATATATTTACTAATCCATGGGAGTTATCAAATTAGTGGATTCGATAAAAATAACATCTTTATTTTCAACGAATCTTATACCCAAATGAAAATTTTTTTAGTCACGTCCATTCTTTACACATCTTTTAAACTTAAATTCTCAAGTCTTAGGGTCTATTTGATAACACTTTTTAAGATTTAAAACTGGATATTTTAAGCATTTCATAAATTAAACTCGTTTGATAACCTAAAATTCATACTATTTAGTATTTTAAGTACTTCTTAAAAATATACAAAAATTTTAAGTAGTAAGCCATTTACTTATCACTTAATGTTAAAAATGTTAGTCAGTAAGAATTTTATCAATTTCTCATAATAGACAAATATATCCTCACCACTATTGTGTCATCGTCACCACCACCAATATTATCACCACCACAACCAACACCATTGTGCCACTGTCACCATTACCATCGCCGCCGCCACCACTACCACCACCACTATTGTGTCACTATCACCACCACCATCATTGTCGCCACCACTACCATTGTGCCACCGCTACCACCATCACTATCGTCGCCCCCCACCACTATCACTACCATTACCATCACTGTCACCACAATCACTACCATTGTATCGTTGCCACCACCACCACCATCGCTACTGTCACCACTACCATTGTTGCTGATGATGCACAAAATCGTCTTCGTGCAAGATCAACAGTCAAGAGAATGATAATATATAATTACAAAGCAGTAAATAGGCAATCAATGGTAAAACGGTAAATATAGAGTCAACACCAAGATTTATAGTGGTTCGGTCCGGGTGACCTACGTCCACTTTCTCGAATAGCAACAGTGACCGGCGATCTTTATTAATGTATCAAGGTACTCCGGAGAGTTTACAGTACTTAGAGAGAGGAAGAGAGAGATCAATGTGTGTAGGGAGGTGTAGTGTGGGTAGGAGCTTCAAGTGTAGAGGTCTCAAGGAGGTGATCAACATCATGTCCTTCCATATGAAGATGGGTTTACATTATATAGGTGTGATGAGGCGGTGAGGCAGTGAGCACACTTTTGGTAGGAGTAGACCTCTTTGGTAAGCACACTTAAGATAGGAATAAATCTCTATCCCGTCATTCTCTCTCACGTGCTCCTATTTAGTCGGAGGAGGACTCTCAGCTGGATTGGACTCGATCGTTGTCTTGAGCTTGGACTTGTATTGGAGTAGGCTTGGACTCGTACTTGTATCGACGTGCTGAAGAGGTTGGAGTGCAAGGAGCAAAAAAGGACGAAGGACGGACCAGAAAGGCTTGACCATGGGAGGCGCCCTCTTGGCCTGTCATGGGTGACGCCCTCTTGGCCTCCTCATGGGCGACGCCCAATTTTGGGAGTCCTTAGACTTCCTCGAACTTCTTTGGTGTTTTGGGCCCTTTTCTGACGGGTTGACCCAGTTTCGATTAGGCTTTCTTTCGGGCTTTCTTGGCTAATTTAATGTGGGCTGGCTCAGTAAAATTCGGGCTCGTCAGTTGCCACCACCACCGTCACAACCATTGTGTCACTGTCACTACCACTACCATTATGTCACCGCTGCCACCATCATTGTGCCACCACTACCACTGTCATCTTTACCACCATCGCCACCACGACTATCACTGCCATTGCCACCACCACCACCACCACCACTGTGTTGTAGCCACCATCACTATCACCTCCATTGTGATGGTGGTGATAGGAATAAGTTAATTGCAAAGAGATGGTTAAAGAGAAGGGCAAAAGTAGAATTTGATTTCAGCTCCTTATATTTGTCAAATAATTTGATTAAATTCAATACTTAAATTTTAGTTAATACAAAACTGTCTGCGAATTAAAAAATTCCACATTCAACACTTAAAATTCAGTATTCAGTTTTCAGTATTTAGTTTTATCAAACACCACCTTAATAATACACTTATCCCAAATAGGCATTCAGATAAAATGATATGTGTTGTACCCCTAAATTATCAAGTTTGATATGTGTTAGGTTTCAATCCAATCCAATATACACAAGGGGTTATTGATTTTGCTTTGACTCTATTTAAAATATAATTGCAGTTAGCAAGTCTTACCCGAAAATAGATATTTGCATATATGTCATCTTAGACATTTCATAACCAATAGAGCCTTATTTCACTTATCCGCAAAATCATTCACCCGATGTATACAAGACATCACTGAGTACTATATTAGAATCACCATTTTTAATTTTTCAAAGCCATGTAAAATCAAAGTTGACACAAGTAATACTAATATTACTTTTCTCACAATCAACATAGTACCATGTAGCTTATAGCTTAGTGTTTGCTGGTCGTTCTCTGTGGGTTTTTTTTTTTTTTTCAACAACTATGTTTTGTTGCAGTTTGGTCTTGTTTTGTCTACCAATGTATATTTTTGTTAACAATTTTGTGGGAGATACTCTTACCAGGGCATCTCTTTCAGACTTTCGTTTTTAGCTTTGACTTTTTGGACTTTTTATGTTTGTTTTTGAGTCTTACGCGACTTCACTGTATAATTTGTGGGTGACTATCCTTGTTTATTTATTTTAATTTAATACATTTTACTTTCCGAAAAAAACATAGTACCATGCAATAGTAAAATGAAATAGAACACTCACAGATTGATAGGATGTATGATCCTTTTCTTTTATACCCGATTCCAATGCTTTCTTTGGAATTGATGGTAAATCACGCTAGTTTTACGCCACATTGTTTTCACATAAACAAATAGATCTTGAAAAATATAGTAGGTAATATCTAGGGGTGTTCAAATTTCTGACTGACCGCAAGTTCCTACCTTACCCGACCCTATTCTACCATAAAAATCGGCTAGCCGCAACAATCGGGTAGGAATGCGGAAGAATTTTTGTTCTTCCGATTAAATCGGGTAGGAATGCGGAATAGCCATCTATTTCCGCATTCCTACCCTACCCTACCCGCATTAATTTTATATTTCATATTGTTTAAACTTGAATTAATTGTTATTATATTTGTAGAACAATTATGGTGGATTGATGTTCATATTTTCTTGTGTTTTATTATAATTGTTGTTGTAGTTGTTTTTTATTTTAATGTTATTGATTTATGGTGTTGTTAAATTAGTGGATGTTATTTAATTAAATTATTAAAATAATCCAAAAATTAATAGTTACAAAAATATTTATCCGACTTCCTACCCGATTATCGGGTAGGAAGGCGGGTAGGAATACTAAAGCTGTCGGGTAGGGTAGGCCAAGAAAAAACTCTTCCGCAAAGTATCGGGTAGGAATGCGAAAGAACATATTTCCTACCCGTAGGATAGGGTGAACACCCCTACTAATATCATTGATACCATGGGGAGTTAACCAAACCCATGTCATCAAAATACCAAAACAGCAAGCCAACCTCATTGTGATTTTACCAGACCACATCATCCAAAAAACCATGCTACACTAATTCAATTTCATGGCGGTGAGTGTAGCAATGGCGGTTAACTTTCCTCGCACTCAAATGAAATGAAACGGCACCGATTGGACCGGTTCAAGTTTAAACCAATTGTGTTGAAAGAAACAACGGTCCAGTCATGTGATTGCATTAAGGAAAATAGTATGTATCTCAAAACTCTAACTCAAATTCCTATTCTAAATGAAGGGAGACCATTGGATGAGTGGGTTTCATTAATTTTTTCAAATGAGACCCACTGATCCAATAGTTTCCCTTGATTTGGGATGGAGATTTGGGTTAAAGATTTGGGATATATAGCATTGCTCTTGCATTAAACCTCATCCACACAAGAAGTGAAGATTGCATATAAACTTGGGTTTTTTTGGTGTGAGTATAATTTTTTAGACTTATTTGAGCAAAAGTATATGGATAAGTTGTTTACTCTATTAAGTATAATTTTTATAAAACTTCTTGTGTTTAGGTACAAAATTTAAATGAATTAAAACTTTTTTACCTCAATACCATCCCTTAAATTATGGACTCATCATTGACAATTATTTGAGAAAACAAATATGCAAAGATTCATAATAGTAATGAAGGTAAAATAGGGGCATTAATGATCAAAACCCTTCTTCTTCAGCAATGGGATTTAATTAGAATGCCACAAATTTTATGTGAATAAACATTGAATTTTTTCAAGAAAAAAAAAACAGAAAGAGAGAATTGGCCAAGATGTTTTGTTATATATTATATATTGCTCGTTGTTGGGATGTAGGGAAAAAAGAACTTCTTTGTTTTTTTTAATGGGTATAACTATTTTTTTAATTGATGTAACTGTTTTTTAATATGTGTAACTATTTTTTTATTGAGTGTAACTGTTTTTTAATTTGTGTAATTAGTGTAATTGTGCTGTTGTAATATTAATATAAATAGAGTAAGAGAAAACAGAGAGAGGGAAACTGTTAGAGAAAACATGGTCCTATTTTACTTCACATTGCTTGATTGTAGCTAAAATATATGAAATGAGTACAAAGAGTGTTAACTCATCAACTATTTACTAAATGTCAATATTGTCATTTTTTAAAAATATGTACTTTAGCCCAAATAAGATTTTGTGTTGTATTTTTGCTTAAATAAGTCTAAAAAATTGTACCGACTTCCAAATAACCCTATAAACTTTGCTAAAGAATTGGGCCAACCATGAATTAAGTCCAAGTCCTTCATAACACTAAAGCCCATTTTTAATTATAGGAAAACTATTGACTGACACGAAATGGTGCACCATTTAATGTCTTCTTTCTTCTTCACGCTGCAAATCACAGATAAACACACTCTACAGAAAGATTGTAAACGTTGATACGATTACAACTATTCCAAGGATTGTGTTGGTTCATATTCAAACCATCTATACTTCTCTATCTATAATCTTTCTCCTCATGCATGGTAAAATAATGTCAACCATTGCATCCATTCATGAGTCACATGTCCAAATGTGATCACCCAATTCATGGGTCAACACGATTTGCTGACTTTTAAACTTGCAAACTCTTAATCCAATATCAACTTTGATCAATCCCATTCCAGATGTCATTTGGAAGAACTAAAACTTGGGACACCTGCGTTTTAATAAGCACAAAGTGATGGTGATGAATTAATTCATGGATTCAACTATAGCTTTTCTTTTAACACTGTGAGAAGAGGATTTAGCTTAGTGAATGTTTGGATGGTTGTGTGGTATGGAATAGATCTGTAGCTCTTGATCCTGCCCAATCCAAATGTCTATTACAAACCAATCTTATGTTTGACAAGTGCATTTGAAATTTCGTGTGGCTCACCGATTATCTTCGTGAGTGACTGACTTGAAACTTTTTTTAATAAGGTTTTAACATCACACCCCTTCTTTTTTTTAACAATAAGGTGACCATGATTACGCTGATTATTCTTTCGAGCTCAATTGCTAACCACCTTATTTTAGCTGGTCTAGAGTTTGTTCTCAAAGGGCTAAAAGTGGTTAGTTCTTAGGAGATGTGGGAAGAAATTGAATCTAAGACATCTAAATTATTGGAGGACAGATTCAACCACTAAACCACTTATAAGAGTTAGCATCACACCCCTAAAGCAGTCAACATAGTTTTTGAAAACTAAGGGCAAATAGACTTTTACATCATAATCCCATTTGGTGCATTGTCCACTGATTTTTAACCAACCCCCGCCCCTCCCCAACGTGGGCTTGGAAGAGACCAACATGTGTTAATAGTCACACTATTCACTTTGGCCCAAGAAGGGCCCAAATACTAATCTTAATCCAAAAAAAAGAAGTGAAAATTATGGTTGAGTTGTCTTTAGTCAACTTTTAATGAGTTTAGTCAATTACTTAAATTTATTTGGGAATAAGTCATATTTTAATTTTACAAATAAATAGTTAAGTTCACAATTTTTTAAAAATTAAAAAATGCAAAGACAACACATCTTTATTGGAAAGACAACACATTTGACTTGTATTGACCTACCCCTTTAATGTTTCTCCCATCTCTCTCTCTCTCTCTCTCTCATATTTATCTATATTCATACACTGATTATGACTATTTCTCTCTCTATAGTCACTGTTCGTGTCTAAAGATATTATATAATAAACAAATAAATCGCAAGCAATTGCTCAAATTCAAAAAAAAAAATCTAAAAATATTCATACCAATTCTTATTTTAAAATGACCTGAAATATACTATCGACCATATCCTCCATATTATTACAACTGTCATAAAAATGAACAAAAAACTCTAAAACAACAACACATATACAAATACTAACAATACCAAATAAATTTATAATCTTTAAGCAATAAATAAAATTAATAATTTTTTTCTCATTTATAAAAATCATGTATTCATCGCCATTACCATTATTCAACTCAATAATACAACAAAATTATAAACTCAATTATCAAATTTTCAATCCACTCATGTAACAAATACCTCAACAAAAAAACTGCCCAGAAATGCAACCATCAATATAATAAAAATAAGTTCACTAATGCTATCAGAAAAAATAAATTTTGATATCTGAAATTCCACTGGCTTTCAAAAGAATGTATAGAACCTATAAAAAAATAATTATATTTAGACTTTTTTATTCTTTAAAAACATACAAATATTTTTTTGATTCATCCACATTCAAATACTAAAAAGATTGAGAAAACATATTTATCTGAAAAGTATCGCTTCATAGATTTTTATGCTCTTTGTGTCTCAATTGAGCATCCACGTCTTCTAATGCTCGTAAAAAAATTTGGTTATTTTTAATAGTTTTTAATAGATCATCCAATTCTATCATATCTATGAAGTCATTCTCAAACTTTGTATGAATGAAGTCAGTTGGCCATATAGTTGCAAGTGTGTTAACAATAGCATTTAACATTATTGGATTATTCAGACTGAAACCTTTTTGTTTCATATCGTAATATATAATGATTATTTCCTTTTTATATGGTCTATGACATTTGATTCTAGATTCATTTTTTTATTGTCAAATTGTATCCACAATGGATGGATATTATGCTCCGCTTCTTCCACCAATTTTATAAATCATACTACGCAGGTTGGTCGGTCGTGATTATAAAAAAATTCATTTGCAGAATCTCAAGTGGTGGAAAGAGTCTGCTATTTTCTAGATCAATTATTTTATTTTTATTGGTCACTTGTTATTATTTTATTGACAATTAGCTTAGATTTTTTTTTTTGTGTAATTTGTATCGCTTGATTTTTTTTTATTGCTGATTAGCTTGGGCTTTTGTTTTTTTTTTTGGAGGGGGGGGAGGAGGAATGGAGACATACAGTAGTGCCTTCTTTTATTGGTGATTAGATTGGGCATTCGAGGGCATTCGAGTTTTTTTTAAAAAAAATTGAAAACCATATCTTTGTATATAGTAGTGTTTTTTTTTGTACGAATAATATCTTGAAGGTTTTATTTATGCATTAGATATTTGTAACTTTTATTTGCATCGAAGAGGTGATGGTGATTAGCTTGACTTTGAATTTACTTGTTTTTTTGGCGCAATTAGTATCACTTATTTTTTTTATTGGTGATTACATTGGGTTTTATATATATATATTTTTTGTCGAATTTTTCTATCACAAATTCAACTAACTTTCAAAAGAAAGTCAACAACTTGGGACATTTTTTTGAATATTTAAATATTTTCTCATTTCATTGTCCATTTTTTTTTACATTTAAATATTTTTTCATTCTATGAAATCATACAAATATTTGATTACGTTGTCCATTTGGGTACTGATTGTAGTGTTGTGCTGCTAGTGGGTATGTGGTTTATGGGGTCAATTGTTAAACATGCAAACCTAGAGTAAAGAAACAATGAAAATAGCAATACACATTTTAATACATAACATTTAACAATAATAAAATCATATCAAAGCATGCACAACTAAACCAAGACAAACATTAATTAAAAAGAAGAAACATTTTATGATAATTACGCAACAAAATTATAATATGAATTAAAACAAAAATTAATTACTACTTACCTAGATAAGGAGAAAATTTGCTGAGCAGTGGATAATTTTGGTGATGTGTCGCTTTGTGAGAAAATAGTAATTCAATTCATAAATACAATTACTCAAAATATTACATATACTATAATTGAAATAGATTGACATACCCTTTAAAACCATGTAAGTAAAAGAATATTTAGAGTTGTTAAAAAATAAGGTATTCTCATTATTTGAGAAGATGGGCAGTTGATGGTGATTGGCAAGAGCAAGGAAAAAATGCATTGCAATTCATCATTAACATTCAATTACAACAGAAAGTAAGAAAGTAAGGAAGAGAATGCTTACAATTATAAAAAGGTATAGAGCCCAATTCAAATATTGTCACCCTAAAGAGTAATCTGTTAAAAACATATATTAAGCCAAATTTCAATGACTCTTTAAGAAACTATAAAAACATTGTAAATCCACAAATATAAAAAACTATAGTGTGAAAAATTAGGCATAGAAACTTACACACAACGCTCACATAAACACGCACACATGAACACAGACATAAACACACACACACACACAAACCCATAACACACTCACACGCACACAACACTGACATAAAGACACACAAAACCCAAAACACGCACTCACACAAAACACATACAACAACCCAGAACACATGCACAATAAGAGAGAGAGAGAGGGGGGGAAAGAAACCCATAACTGTTGGCAGTGGCTCAAATTTTAATTGGTTAGATGATGTCATTCTAAAATCTGATTGGAAGATACAAGTGGAGCAATTTCATTGCTTGAATGAGATGAGAGTTCCTTTTTAATTTGTTAGATGATGTCATTGTTAAAATTTTATTGGAAGATACAAGTGGAGAAATCAAATGCATTGCTTAAATGCAAAGAAGTTTATTTGCCACTACCTTGAGATGCCTATAAATAGGCATGGGTCTTTGGGTTTTGAGATCATCTCAAAAATTGTATTTATTTAATTTTCATTCTCTTGTTGAGAGTACAAGATGTTTTATTTACTGGGGTTTGAGAGGGTAAGGTTGAGTGGGTTGTACAAGGGGTTAAGGGCTTGGGTTTGGAATTTAAAACTGAGTGGTAAGGCTTGTACCATTGTACCCATTTTCTCTCAATAGTAAAGAAAGAGGCTGGCTCACGTCTCGTGGACGTAGGCAAAGCAATTTTGCCGAACCACGTAAATTTCGGTGTTGTAAGTTGTGTTTTGATTTTATTTATTCCGCTTATATATTTTGTTGTAGTTGTACTGACCAAATTGCTACGAAGTTAATTCCCAACAAGTGGTATCAGAGCCCCAAGTTCCTTCGGAAAGATTATAATTAAGAACAAGTGCGCATAGTTCTTGATTACCGACGCTTAGTACGATGATGGAAAATGCATATCGATTGGCAAATTCAAGATGGATCCCTTTGATGGGAAAAACAACTTTATTTTGTGGCAAAACACGATTAAAGACATTTTGGTGCAACAAGGACTACCCAAACTCGAGAAAGACAAAAAACTAGCGGACATAAAAAAAGAGGACTGCGAGGAACTTGAGATGAAAGTTGTGAGTATAATCTGTTTATCTCTCTCACCAAAGGTAAAATATAATTTTTTGAATGAAACTTCTACTCCGGATTTATGGAAAAATTTGGAAAAGATTTATATGTCAAAATCTCTCACAAACAAATTGTTCCTGAAGAAACAATTTTATCAATTGCGGATAGTAGAAGGAAAAGATATTGTTCATCATCTCAATTAGTTTAACAAAACTGTTACTCAACTTTCTAGAGTTGAGGTTAAAATTGTAGAGGATGATAAGGCTATTCTCCTCTTGGCTTCTCTTTCATCTTCTTTTGATATACTTATGACTACACTTTTGGTTGGAAAAGATACTCTCAGAATTGATGAGATGACGATGGCTCTCTTGGAGACTAAGACACTCCGAAGGTCAGGAAACAGTTCCCAAGAAAAAGGGTTGATGGCCAATGGTGAATCTAACCAACAACGAGGAAGAAGTAAAAACAAAGGCTTTGGAAATAGAAGGAGGTCACGTTCAAAATCAAAAGGGAAGAATGATAGCAAAATCAAGTGTTACTACTTTCATAAGGACGGACATATGAAAAGGGACTGCTATCAAAGAAAGCGAGATCTAAAGGACAAAGGGAAATTTGAGAATTCAGATCAAGTTAGCATTGCACAAAATGGTTCAGACAGTAATGGTTATTTATTGTCAGTCATCACAGGTATGAAATATCTTGCTGACAAATGAATATTGGATTCAGGATGTTCTTACCACATATGTCCGTATAGGGAATGATTTGATACTTATAAACCCTATAATGGAGGAACTGTTCTAATGGGTAATGATGCAGTTTGCATTACCGTTGGGATTTGGACCATTAAAATTAAACAATTTGATGGTATGGTGAGAACACTAGTTGATGTACGACATTTCCCTGACCAAAAAAAGAATTTAATTTCTTTAGGAACACTTGAGTCAAATGATTTTATTTTTTTGGCAACGAGTGGAGTTCTAAAAATTGTTAAAGGGGTCATGGTTGTCATGAAAGGGAAATGGCAGGGTAACTTGTATACATTGATAGTAAGTACTGTTATAGTTAGAGTAGCTGTGTCAACTCAATTGGATCCAAGTACATATAACACTACTCTATGTCATTTATGCCTTGGTCGTATGAGGGAGAAAGGACCGCAGGAACTTCACAGACGAAAATTGCTTGATGGGGTAAAAGTTTGTAAATTAATATTTGCAAATATTGCTTGTATGGTAAATAGTGCAGGATGAGCTTCCAGACCGGGAAGCATACAAGTAAGGATGTGCTGGAGTACATACACTCGGATGTATGGGGACCCATGCCAGTTCAATCCAAAGGTGGAGCAGTATATTTCGTGACATTTATTAATGACTTCTCCAGGAAAATATGGGTCTACTTTATGAAGCAAAAAAATAATGTCTTCGACAAATTCAAGCAGTGAAAAACTAAAGTTGAAAAGCAGACAGGTAAGCAGGTTAAGTACCTACGGATGGACAATGGCATGGAGTATAAACTCTGTGAATTCAAGAAATTTTTTCAAACAGAAGGGATCACTCGACATTATACTACACTAGTGGGCCACAAAAAAATGGTATAGCAGGAAGAATGAACAAAAAGCAAGATGTATGAGACTTCTTGCAGGTTTGCCAAAATTATTTTGGACTGAGGCTGTTAACATGGCATGCTATATTGTTAACATTTCACCGTGTTTAGCTATTGATGCAAAAGTCCCTAAGGATGTGTGGACAGGTAAACCAGTTGATTATTCTAATTTAAGAATATTTGGTTGTCCTGCCTATGTTCACATGCAAGAGCAGCAACGATCAAAGTTGGATCCAAAGTCCAAACAATGGATATTTATTGGTTATAAAAAAGGCTTGAAAGGTTATAAACTTTGGGATTTAGTTGCACAAAAGGTTGTAATTAGCAGGGATGTTGTCTTCAATGAAGAGCATACGCTGAACTTAAACAGAGAAGATGTTGATAAGTAGGTGGAGGCTCATGCAGAAAAATTCTCAGTCTAGATAGAGCCAAATGAAACACAATGGCCCAATGAAGAGGATGATGTACTAACGTCGTCTCAGGAAAATACATCTGGTGGTGATGACAAGCAATAAGAATCCATAACTCTAGCTACTAGAAGAGAGAAAAGAACCCATAAGGCACCACTCAAGTATGGTTTTGAAAATATGGTTTCTTTTGCATTGGTTGTTAGGAGTGGAGATCCATCTTCTTTTCAAAAGGCTGTCAATGAAAAAGAAAGTGAAAAGTGGATGACAACAATGGAGGATGAGATGGAGTCTTTACACAAAAACAACACTTGGTAGCTTGTTGGAAAACCCAAAGGGCGAAAGGTGATTAGTTGCAAATGGGTATATCGAAAAAAAGAACCTACAATAGAAAATGAAGGAAAAAAAAATTAAAGCTCGTCTTGTAGCAAAAGGATATAGGCAAGTCAAAGGGATTGACTATAATGAAACTTGTTCTCCCATTGTAAAGCATTCTTCTATTCGTGTTAGCCATGGTAGCTATGTTTGACTTTGAGTCGTTGCAACTTGATGTCAAGAGAGCGTTCCTTCACAGAGAATTGGAGGAGAAAATATATATGGAGCAACCAAAAGGATTCAAGGTGCAAAGTAAAGAAAATCTGGTATGTAAACTGAAAAATCTCTTTACGGGTTGAAACAGTCTCCTCGACAATGGTATGGGAGGTTTGATTCTTTTATGGTGCATGTTGGCTACATAAGAATTTGTTATGATAGTTGTGTTTATTATAAGATGCTTGAACCTGGTTCTTTTATTATTTTGATACTCTATGTTGATGACTTGTTAATTGTTTCAAATAACATGCATGAGGTAGATTTGCTAAAGTTCAGATTATGGAGTAAGTTTGACATGAAAGATCTAGGTGCTGCTAAAAATATCATTGGCATGGAAATCCTAAGGGACAGAGAAAAAGGAAAACTATGGGTTTAACAGAAGAAATATATGGAGAAAGTGCTAAAGAGGTTTAACATGGTTAATTCAAAGCCGGTGAAGAGGTACACCTCTAGCCAACCACTTTAAATTATCTGCTAGATTATGTCTGTTTATAGGTGATGAGGTGGAGGAAATGTCGTGAGTTCCATACGCTAGTACAGTGGGAAGCTTAATGTATATCATGGTTTGCAGTCGGCCAGATATCTGACATGCAGTCAGTGTTGTAAGTAAGTACATGGAAAATCCGGGAAAAGAACACTGGAATGCAGTTAAATGGATTTTCAGTTATTGGAAAGGTATGGTGGATTTCGACATCTTATATCAGAGACAAGATGAGACAGGGCATGTTGTGAGCCATGTAGATTCAGACTATTCAGGTGATCTAGATAAGCGGAGGTCTACTATAGGTTATATTTTCACTGTGGACCTATCATTTGGAAAGCTATGCTTCAATCAATCCCCGCTTTATCCACAACTGAAGCAAAGTATATGGCAACCGTGGAAGCTACAAAAGAGGTTTTGTGGTTGACAAGGTTGGTCAAAGAATTAGGATTGAAGTAGAAAAGCTTGAAGCAACATTGTGATAGTCAAAGTGTTATTCACTTAGCAAAGAATCAAATTTATCATGTCAGGACGAAACACAGTGACGTGAGGTATCACAATATCAGAAAATGGGTGGAGGATGGCAAGATAAGTTTGATGAAAGTACACAAAGAGAATAATGCAGCCAATATATTGACAAAGTCAGTGACTATATAGAAGTTCAAGCATTGCTTGGACTTGATCAATCTTTCACACTGTTACGCCTCGTGGACGTAGACAAAGCAATTTTGTCGAACCACGTAAATCTTGGTGTTGTAAGTTGTGCTTTGATTTTCTTTATTCCTCTTATTTATTTTTTTGTCGTTGTACTGACCAAATTGCTACAAAGTTAATTCCCAAATATAACACATACTCAACACACACAGAGAAAAACCCAGAACACACTCACACAAAACACACACAAAAACAAACACCATGTGTCGCTAGCTACCAAGTGAGATAAATGGAACAGAAAGGACAGAGAGAAATGGTATAGAAAAGGAGACAATCAGAGCTAGAGGGAGATACATGGCCTCCTTGAGGGGGGTGCGTATGTTTCAGAAAGAACTACTTCATGGAATGTGTGTGTGTGTGTGTGTTGCAGACGCAAGTTTACAGTGGGGTGGGTGGGTGTTGGTTATGAGTAGATGAGGAAGGGGGCTGAGGCTGTGATTGGTGGAGGGGTGTTGCTCCAGTGAATGGCTGGTGGAGAGAGGGAGAAAGAGATATTGGGTTGGTAGATGAGTATTGCTCCAGTGAATGGTTGGGGGAAAAAAGAGGGAGAGAGAGAAGGAGAAACTCAGAACACTCACATATAACACACACTTAATGCACGCACACACACAGAGAAACACAAATGCACAAACACAAACAACACACAGAAAACATGATTGAGATAGAGGGAATATCGTGATTAAGATGGTGACTGGCGTCAACACGTTATGGGGTGTAGGCAGAGATAGAGAGGAATGGAGAAAAAGAGGTATCAAAGAGCTAAGGGAGAGAGAGCTGGGTGAGAGAGACGTAGCATCAGATAGTATGAGATAAATAAAGAGAGTTATATGAGAGATTGGAGTCTTAGAGTTGTAGACGGAATGAAAGTCTACAAAAATTGGAGAGGGTGGGAATTTTGAATTAGAACCGTTGGATCAAAACGATCTAAGCCGCAAAAAGCTCAAAACAAATAATCTAGTTACTTTATTATACACAGTTAACGTACACACACACACAGAGAAACACAAATGCAAATGACACACACAAAAAACATGATTGAGATAGAGGGAAATATGATTGACCCGTATCGAATCAGATAATTCATGCCTCAATTATCAAATCACCTCTTAAAAATTATATAATTATGCAAAAAACATAAAAATATTATGTATGGTAGGAAAAGTCGCGCTTGTCTCAGAACAAGAAAAACCTATATTAAATTGGTTTTTCAAAGTCAATATTAGCACCAAGCTTTAAAAAAAAAATCATATTTGAACCAAGCGAAACCTCCTCATTTCTTTCTTCCTTTCACATTTTCTCTCTATTTGTTCTCCCCTTATTCATGAAATTAGAACCCATTAACTTAGCCCAAATTCCCTATTTATTTCCTTCCTTTACCCGTTAAAAACACTCACGCAAAACTTTGTCATGCTTTCCACATGTCACCTCTAGATTTATCCTTATCCTTCCACATCGTCCTTATCTATTGACATATCACTATCATTATCTTGACACATTATCATCCTCATCCTTATCCTTCCACATCATCAATCTTATTTGAAAATACCATTATTCTTATCTTCACACATCATTGTTCTTATTTTGAATGTTCCATGTCATCATCCTTATCTTGACACATCATTGTTCTTATCTTGACACATTAGCATTCTTATCTTGAATATTTCACGTTATCATCTTTATTCTTCCACCTCATTCACCTTATCTTGACACATCATCGTTCTTATCCTAAATGTTCTATATCAACACCCTTATCTCTCAACATCATTAACCGTATCTTGACACATCATTGTCCTTATCTTTCTACGTCATTATTCTTATCTTGACATATCATCATTCTTATCCTAATAAATCATCATTCTTAAAATGACACATCTTATGATTTGAGCACTCTAATATTTTGCATGACATATCTCATTTGACTCGAAACATGTTCAATTACAGTTATTGAACTCATCTTCACTCAATTAATCCATTTATTTATTTGAAATCTAAAGAGAATAGTTATTTATCCTCACGATCATAGAAATATGATAATTTAACATTATTCGAGTCTAAGTTGCTTGTATGAATCAAGTTAACTAATCTTTTCGTTCTAAAAAAATATTCTCAAACTTTTATCACCATTTACAACACTAACTCTATAAAAATCCCAAATGTTACATAAAATATGAAGGATAGACAAAGGAACTTGAGATCAGATCTAAAACATGGATAATTACTCATATTTTGACCCTATATCAATGGCTTAAGTCTGAATACATGTTTCTTCAAAATAAAAATATATGCTACACGTTATTTATCTTTTTCAAACACCACTATAGATGTGGTTCTTGCTCATTAGGCATGATTTAAAAAAAGGAAAACAGGCGAGAAGTCCACATTGAGGAATTTGTTGGGCTTTAGGTCCAACTTAAATAATTTTAAGACCAAAACTCCATAGAATCGACGCCCGACAAAGATACCTTTAATTAAGGTAGAAGTGTCAATCGTGTCGGGTTAAACGGTTACATGTCGGGTTAAACGGATGACGGATGAAAAACATATAAACCCATACACGACACGTTTAATAAACGAGTAAAAATCTTCAACGCGAACCATTTAATAAACAGGTAACACAAACGGAATTGTTTAACCCATTTAAAAACAAAATATATATATATATATATATATATATATATTATTTTAATCAATTTTTACACTCTATTTTCTTTGCTTTCAACTGTACTTTCCTCAATTTGAGGAGTTCCACCTAACAACTCACGTGAAAAGCCACGCCACAAAGGTTAAATAAAATGAGAAAGCCCATCATCTTTTTTATAGGCAACTAAAGTCTCCTCTCTCCACTCCTCTCTCGATGTGGCATTCAAAGAAAAGACAATTCAATGCCTCAAAGGCTCAAAGCTTCTCTTTCCTATTTTTTTTTGAACTGATTTCCTTACTTTTTTTTTGAAATGTTTTCTTTACTTTTTTTCTTTACTCATTCATTATTTTATACATATATAAAATAATTATTAATTTATTATATTAAATTAATTTAAACATGTAATAAATGGATTGACAGGTCTCACCCAAACATGACTCGTTTATTAAACGTATTTGGCGGGTTAACCCGTTTACCACCCAAACCCATTAAAGTCTTACCCAAACCCGCTTAATTTGTGTCGATTAATCGTGTCGTGCTCGACTTTGACAGACCTAAATTAAGGTGATTACTGTGAGAGCAGTCACATTTTCCAGAAAATGACAATACTGTCTACTCTCTTCCTCAATTTTATCTCCTATTTGTTTGTCTCATTCTCTCTTTATCCTCTCTCATATATTCCTTTTTCTCTCCCCTCTTCCTCTTTGTCTCTTTTCCTCAAATTTCTCTCTTATTTATTTTTCTCATTCTTTCTCTCTCATCTTTCATCCATCCCTATCTCTCTCTTTCTCCTCTATTCCTCAAATTTCTATTTATTTATTTGTCTTATTCTTTCTCTCCTCTCTCATATGTTCCTTTCTCCCTCTTCTTCCTAAAATTTCTCCCTCTTATTTTATTTGTCTCATTCTTTCTCGTTCCTCTCATTTGTCCCCCTTTCTCTCTTCTCCTTTCCTCAAAACAGTGAACACAAAATAATGCACATAAAAACAATGATGGGACTAATGAGACTTGGTCTCCATCTAAAAACTAAATTAATTTGATTAAGACATTTAATTGAACGAAAAATAAATTGTGTTTAATTAATGTAATTGATTAGATTTTAATAGCTTAGTTAAGGAGTTCCCTTTGAATTGACAAACATAAATAAAAAATAGTGACCTCAACAACATTGAAAAATAGTGACAGTAATGAACACACAAGTAGTAAACTCAAAAATAGTAAAAAAATTAACAAACAACATACGTTGCCATTGAATTAAAACAAACAAATATTTGAAAAATAGTAATTCAAATATAATACGTAGATCAAACAAGAATCCAACTGAGAGACTATGAATTTGTGTATTTTAGAGAGAAAAAATGGATGAAGATGATGATGAAAAGAAAGATAAAAGGATGGAAAGAAAGAGTGGAGAAGAATATATATATATAGAGAGAGAGAGTAGGGGAGAAGAGAGAAAATTTCTAAAAAATATAGGAGAGAGAGTGGAGGAGAAGAGAAAGAAAAAGAGAGTCAATATTTCTAAAAAAATGGGAAAAGAGAGAAAAAAGAGTTGGAAAGAGAGGAGAAGGAGGAGGAAGAAGAAAAATAGCAGAGAGAAAAATAGTGGGCAAGAAGACAGAAGATTTCTAAAAAAATGGGGAAGAGTGAGTTGATGAGAAGAGAGAGAAGATTTTAAAAAATGGAAGCAAGAGAGAGAAAATGAATGAAGATTACTATGAGAAAGCACAAAACAGAGAGATGTGGAGGAAAATAAAGAGAGAGGGAGAAGAAGAAGAACTGAAAGATAAAAATTTAAGAGTCACCTATGAATACCAGCTATTATGTTCGATTTCTTTTATCTGTATGAAATTGATTGGATACTACTACCTTCCAAATTATTATTATTATTTTTGAAAACTTTATTTTATTCGCTTGTGGTTATGCCCTTATGCACATCTGGCCTATCATGTTTATCAATAGTCACACAACTCTTACATGATTGGTGGACTAATCTGCATCATTAACAATTTTACTTACCAAATTGACATGGTCAAAATACCAAAAGAATTAACAATTAGTTAATTCTGTTAATTTGGAAGGAGTTTTTTTAAATTTTTTGCTATTGAAAATGGAGATACAAGTAAAGAAAAATAAAACTATCTATCATGTGGAGTCAAATTTGCTTGAAGTGTAACCTAACTGCATGTGGTAGTTCTTCATTTGAAAGTGTATCAGTAAGGTATACTGTCAATCCCCATTTCCCAAGTTCATGTGCCAACGAATTTGTTTCTATTGGTACAAATTTCATTCCCCATTCTACATAGACAGCTAAAAGGTGGTTGTGGTCAGCAATGATGGTAGTTATGGAATTGGAGGATCTTCCATTACTTATCCAAAATTTGACACCTCATCATTTTTCATTCTAACAGTTGGGACTTAAACACCGCACATTTCTCTGTTAATTGATAGATAATAAACACCAAATCTGAAATTTATTAGGGTTAATTGCTTTTTATCTCTTGTGATTTCGGTTAAAAATACATTACCTACTTCATATTTAAAATTATACACATTACTCCCTTATAATGGACATCGTTAACGGAATTAAAAAATGAGCAATGTTATTAAGATTTAATTTAATGACATAATTTGTTGAACTAATTTACTATGACAGTTGAATTGACTATAGTTTCCATCAAATATTGGAACTTAATGTTGATCCAATTGATGATGCACAAAATCGTCTTCGTGCAAGATCAACAGTCAAGAGAGTGATAATGTATGATTAAATAGTAGTAAATAGACAATTAATGACAGTCAATGGTAAAACGGTAAATATAGAGTCAACACCAAGATTTATAGTGGTTCGGTCCGGGTGACCTACGTCCACTTTTTCGAATGGCAGCTGTGGCCGGCGATCTTTATTAATGTATCAAGGTACTCCGGAGAGTTTACAGTGCTTAAAGAGAGGGAGAGAGAGAAAGAGGTGTGTGTATGGGTTTCGGAGGCCTGTAGGTCTCAAGGAGGTGATCAACATCATGCCCCTCCATGTGGAGAGGGGTTTACATTATATAAGTGTGATGAGGCGGTGAGCACACTTTTGATAGGAGTAGACCTCTTTGGTAAGCATACTTAAGGTAGGAATAGATCTCTATCACTTTGGTAAGTCCTATTTTAGTAGGACTCAATCTTCTCAATCCCGGTATCTTCTCCCTCGTACTCCTATTCAGTCGGAGGAGGACTCTCAGTTGGATTGGACTCGATCATTGTCTTGAGCTCGGAATTTTATTGGAGTGAGCTTGGACTCATACTTGCATCGACGTGCTGAAGAGGTTGGAGTACCAGAGCAAAGAGGACGAAGGACGGACCAAGAGGACCTGACCACGAGAGGCGCCCACTTGGGTCTTCATGGGCGGCGCCCATCTGGAGCCAACATGGGCGGCGCCCTCTTGGCCTCTCATGGGCGACGCCCTCTTGGTCTCCTCATGGGCGACGCTCTCCTTCGGGAGTCCTTAGACTTGCTCGAACTCCTTTGGTGTTTTGGGCTCTTTTCTGACGGGTTGACCCAGCTTCGATTAAGCTTTCTTCCGGGCTTTCTCGGCTAATTTAATGTGGGCTAGCCCAGTAAAATTCGGGCTTATCATCAATGATTCCTACGAAATCACATCTTTATGTCAACAAATTATGTTAGATTTTTAGGTTAAAATAACACTATTTTTAAAAATTATCATAATGCCCACATTTTAAAATCATAATTTTTATCTGATTTATTCTTAACCACAAAATTAACAGAACATGACAACAAACCAACACATATTTATCATAACATATTGAGTCTTTTTTTTTTGCTCAAGTGAGGTTTTGATCCGGACCGAAAATTATTTATGTTTTTTTTACATGTTTTTTGATCTCGGACCAATGTCTTACCTATTTGGATATTATATCATATATTATAAAGGGTATTTTAAGCACTTAGACAATGTACTTTGGAGGGAAACAATAGCAATAAAGCTCACAACATGTTTTGGGCATATAGAACACACTCTTTGTTAACTTGGATGATAAAAATAATAATTTCACTTTGGTACGAAACTATAAGGAGTAATGTGCATAATTTTAAACATAAAATAGGTAAAGTGCTTCTAATCGAAACCACAAGAAAGTAATAAGTAATTAACCCAATTTTTTTAATAGTGTTGGGGTTGTCTACCAAATCTATTATCCCCCTTACCGCCAAGAAGATTTCACCACGAATCTACCCCATTATCATAAATCCAACTCCATTTACAATTACACAAAGGAGTTCGTCTCTAAAATGATATTTACAAGCCATCATATCGAGAAGAATTGGGGTCAAGAAACCAAAACACCACTTGGATTTTGTTTGTTGTGGAGTTGTGGGTGGGTTTAAGGTTCCGGGGAGATGGGAGGGACAGGGAAGAAGGGGTTGAAGGAAGTAAGGTTTAGAACATGCAATGCAGGGCCGGTCCAACTCCTAGTATAATATGCCTAGGGCCCCAAATTTTAGAGGGTCCCCGAAAAAATTTACTCTTTTAGTATAATATGCCTATTTTTTTTAGGTATGATCCAAATTTTAAAACTTTAAATCAATATTTAATTTTATTAAGCCCAAAATTACTCTCTACTTTTGGAGAGCCTCCATAAAATTTATCTCCTTAGTATAATAGGCTTATTTTTTTAAGTTATAATTGTATTTTAGATATAATTCAAATTTTTGGACCCAAATTTTAATAGTCCAATTCAATATCTAATTTTGTTAGGTCCAAAATTATTCACTATTTGTGAGATTTTATTTAAGTTTTTTTAGCTCTTTTGGGTGTGTTCGTAATTCATGGGTGAAGCTCATGGATAAAAAATGATTATTGGCTATATTAAAATTATTTTTTACTCACATATTTTATCATTAAATGATTTAATTGTACTATCTATTGAGAAAGATTTATTGTCAAAATTTGATCAACATTTTACATTTCAAAAAATAAAAGATAAAATTAAACAAAATATTAATAGGGCACCATATAAAATTTTGGCCAAGGACCTCACTTGACCTTGGGCCGCCCCTGATGCAATGATGTTGCAGGTGGTTTGTGGGGATGATGAGTAGAAGGTGAGGATTAGTCATAACAATAAATTCGAACCAACAAGATCCAAAGAGGGAGATCTATTACATCCTTGCAATTGGCTCTCATTTGATTAGAAATAGCCAAAGTACGCGTTTAATAAGTTTTTATTTATAAAAATCCAAACTATCTGGGTAAGGTCTACAATCGAATATTTTTCATCTTTCTCTAGTCCCACATAGCTATTGATCAAAACATCTGATGCCGCCTTGATTGTTGAAGTCGAAGCAATTTTATCATAGATGGAATAATCAATGGGAGGATATGTATCAACAGTCTACTCTCTTTCTTCCAATTGCAAACAAATTTTTCTTGATGGGTTTATATGAGAGTAGCTTGTTTACCTACTAATTTTTTCTCAATTTTGAATTCTCAATTTGTTCACCTACTATCAACAGGGGGCACCTACTAATTTGTTCAATTTATTATAAGTGCTTCCCCAACTTCTTAAAATTTTATTTGGTGATCTAAGTTTTAAAAATTATTCTAACTTAGTGGCTCATTTGCCCCGTAAAATGAATATTTTTATTTTTTGATTGAATAAACCATATGTGAAATATTATTACCGGTATACAAATTATAGTTGTAACACCCCAACTCGGGGTACAATATCTATCACAAATGATGAGGAGAAACCAGCAACAACCGCATAACTTTGATAAATTTATATACATACAAATTATGTTTAAAGGACATAAAAAATCCCACAATTTCATCTCAATCGATCCTCTAAACTCGGTAGTGGACTCCTCTAGTCTTTAGTGTTTTTCCTGAAAAGTCATTGAAAGCATTAGGAACAACCTTAACCACGTTTCAATTACTAACTTTAAAATTACACTTCACCACTTACACGTTGTTCGGAAACAACACATAAACATAACTTGTATAAATCACATAGGCAAAATTTATTGCTAAACTAGTTACTTTCACATAATTAAATTATGTCACACAACGAATACCCTCACGCATACCCTGATTCCATAGGAAATTTAAGCTACACAAATAATTCTGATCACTTCGACGACATATACCACACAAATAATTATCATCACTTAGATGACTCAAATCAGATAGATACTTCTCATTCGTGTCACTTAGACAACTTAAATACATAATTTAATTTCGTCATGTAGATGTCATTATTAATCAACTCGAATCACAAGACTAATTTTGGTCAAGCAATTAATTCTTGTCGTATAGGTGACTCACAATCACTTAATATTTCCTGTCACATAGACGACACGCAACTATTTGGTAATTCCCATCTCATAAATGTTATACAATCACTTAATATTTCATGTCAAAAAGACGACACACAAATTTAATATTTCTTGTGTCACGTAGACGTCACATAATCACTAAATATTTTCCGTCACGAAGATGACTCATATACTTAGTATTTTTCCATCAAATAGAAGACACACAAAATTAATATTTTCCGTCACGAGGACAACTCATATACTTAATATTTTCCCGTCACGTAGACATTCACAGTTACTTAGGGTGTGTTTGGTAACAGGTTGTTTTTGTTTTTTTTTTTTGTTTTTGTTTTCAGTTTCTGCCAAATAAAAAAATAAAAATATGTTTGGCAGGTGTTTTTAATTTTTTTTTGTTGCTCTGTTTTGAAAACAAGGAGAAAAAATTCAAACATCCAAAATGATGTTTTTTAAAACATCCAAAAATCGAAACACGCGGAGCTTTAAATGAGACCTCCAATTCAAATCCTCTTAGCAGCAAAATATGCATTCTTTTTTCTTACTATATAAAAGCCCTTATGTGCAACAAGTTAAACGCCTCCATCTGATCGTCTATTTGAGAACTCCCAGCTTTCCTGCCTCTCACCTCCCTCCTTTCGCTTGTCATCTCTTAGGAAACTGTCTTTTTGGTGAATCTCTCTCTCCGATGAAGCTCTTTATCTCCGGTGCAACTCTATAGGTTTCTCCACTTTGAATTTTTGTTTCAGATCTACATTTTATTTTTACAGATTTAGGGTTTATTTTTATAGATTTATAGTCTATTGTTTCAAATCTTGAGTATATTGTTATAGATTTTAACCCCTCTCTCTCTTTATGTGTGTCTGTGAATCAGTGCGTGTGTGTGCATTTGGGGGGGTGTGTGTGTGTGTTAATGTTAACTAGAATAGATTGAATATACTAGTTAGAATTGATTGAATATAGAGAAATAAATACCTTATTACCTAGTTTAGGTAGACTGAAATGAATGAAAAATCTATAGTGATGATATGATATCATATC
>CM042192.1:12583974-12595082 GCA_023539305.1 Ilex asprella | reverse complement strand
CAACATAATGGTGGTAAAATCATCTCAATCAACTCAATATATATTTATTTTTATTTATTTTTTTTACGGATAACGGGGACGGGACGGGGACGGGGCGGGGGTAAAGGTAAGTCCATCCCCACCTCCATCCCCGCACGGGTTTATACGGGTATTTTCATATACGTCCACCGTCCAATACGTATAGTCCATCTCCAGTTCAAACGGGGTGGGTTTGGACGAATACCCGTCTTTCTCCGGTCTATTGACATCCCTAATAGCACTTGAAGGTTGGGACCACTTCAAATTTATGAACAACAAACTGTCTAGTTGTTACTTTGGAAGAACTAATAACCACAAGAATAAGTCAACTGGACCAGTTCATTAACTATCTCAAACGGCCAGAGACTATAGGATTTGTAAAAAAAAAAAGTATTGGTTTAGTATGTTTTGTTTATTTTTTCTAACATGACTTGCTAAATTCAAGAGTTACCGTTCATTTGGTATGTAAAACTTGGAATTCGATTTGGAATCTAAATACTAATAAAGTTTTTTTTTTTTTTTTCTGAGCAAGCTCAAACCTCTTTATTTATTGGTGTCGGGAAACAACATCAAATCTTAATGGCTTGATCTAGATTTTAAAATTATTATTTTTTAATATTAAACTATTAAATTGTTCTCAAATCTAACAATAGTGTTACTTTGTAATATTACATTGTGATGTAACACTATAATTCATTCAAAGTAATATATATGGATGTCACAGTTGTGATGTCGTATTATCTGATGCATACTATTTAGATTGTGTATGAATCAGTAAAAAAAATTTCACAATTTTTTTGTCAATGATTAAAGTGTTAATTAAGGTGTTACATTGTCATATATCACTGTAATATCATATTACCGACAATTTGAATCGAAAAAGAAGGAACATAGATCTTCAATGGTGTTTCAACGTTTGCGTTTTTTTTTTTGTTGAAAATTGAAGGATTTTGTAACATGTTTTTTGAAATTTGAAGACCTATGCTTTGATAGATATAGCAGTTGCTGAATTTAATAAGATTGTTGTATGATTTATGACAGTTTCATTATCAACTTTTTGTACTAGGTAATTGTTATCTTGTGGACATTTCTATCATTAAAAAATAAAATACTTCTGTACAAAATATTTTGTACTATTTACTTTTTCACAATTAAGTGATAAATTAAATATCAACTCACAAAAAATCGCAGATTAATTAACCCTAAGCCCAGCTTATCCTATTTATTCTCAACTTTGAATACACAATTTGGACCGAGTACTATCACTTAAAATTTGATCAGGCCCACATGAATAGTGTTAACATTCTAACACCAATAATGTTATGTATTCAAAATTTGTAACTCAAATTTGTATCCTAAATAAAGAGGGATTGTTGGATAGGTCCCATCAATCTTTTTAAATGAGACTCACTCAGTCAACGGTCCCCCTTCATTTGGAATGTAAATTTAGGCTATAAATTTGGGATACATAGTATTTCTCTTCTAACACACCACTTCTAAGGGTTAAAAGAATCTGATTAGAGTATTATTGAAACGAAAGATAATTTTATCTCTAGAAACCTTAGAATTAGACTATCTTGAAGGTTCTTTAGTAATTTTAATGGTTATATTATCATTCAATAATTCGACTAAATACAGTATTGTATAAGATAAATGTGGACCCTATACTTATCAATATCTAAGCCAAATAAAGGATGATGAGACATAAATTTTAAAGTTAACTTCTTTTTTCTAATTGGGTAGGTATGATATGAATGAGGTTGTTCAATCTGATCAATCCTAACGCCTAATCCAAACACACAGTTAGGTCTCAAAAGTATTAAAAAAGAACACTTAGGACACAAAGGGGGAGAACGAGGTAGACGACGTTTATGGTTGGTGCTTCTCTTTCATACTTGGTGCAGTTCAACAGTTAAGAGTGTTGTTTGTGATATTTCAAATATAGTAAAATCACTTATTGAATTTTTTTTTGATTTGAAACATGTAAAGAATTACACATAATCGAGTTACTCTAACAAAAACAATAACAACAAAGAGTTACAGGTAACAGTTACAACAGTCTTACAAAACATTAACAGCAGATAGTTACACGCAATAGTTGTATAACCTATGCAAATGTTAACCCGATTGTAGAACAAAAACTGTTATTGAACTTTAGGTAGATCAAGGCTAGTGTTTGACACTATGTCCTTAAGACAGATTTCGCCCCCATACACGGTGCTTATGGAATATCAAACGTCTGTCTCCCAGGGTACAGTGATCTTTACACGGATAGAAGTAGCACTCCAATCTACTTGTACAATGAATCAAACTTGAGTTGTGTACTCTCCAAATGCATTACTTTAATGTCCAAATGTAATGCACAAATATCTGCCTTAATGTACTGATTAATGAATGACAATGAACTTGGGTATTTATAGACTCTTTGGTGACTTTTCAAACAATCACCACACTAAATGACACAACCCAGAAACTAACCACAACAGTCAATAGACACATTTGAATAACTGTTCTCTATGAACATACACAATACAATTTTATGGACTTGATGGAAGCAAATATCTAATCCATGGATACCGAAAATTAATTAATTAATTTTGGGTTAAGAAATTCATGTCTAAATAATAAAATGATTTTTTTTCCAAAAGATAGGGCTTGATCAAAATCACACCCGAGCCCAGTCGGGTTGAGTCGTGGCGGGCAGGCGACACGCGTGTGGTCGAACCGAAGGCATGTAGACACTCGTTCCGCTCATAAAATTGTGGTACCCTTCGAGGCCCAATCCCATGAGCAAACTTGACCTATATATATTCATGTTGAATCTCTTCCTCAACCAACATGGGATTAGTGTCAAATCCCACATTGTACATCCTTTATTTTCACTTCAAAAGGGTCACTTTGGAGCATATTTTCTCATTTATTTCTTATTCGATTTAAATAAATGAATATATTACATTATTCTCCTCACGTAATAGAATATGAACCCACAAAAATTTATTCAAAATAATAATCGAGTCCTACTTTAATTTTGGTTCAAAGTCGATTAAAAACTCAATTTTTCCACTTAAAAATTGTTTTGCTTCCAACATAGACTTGATGCTTCTCCTCCAGAGTCTGTATCTTTGGGTTAAACTTCAAAAAAAAAGTGTTGTTGGAATGAACCTTAGAGTCTGAAGTTTTACCTATCAATTTTATTATCTCAATAACTTATTCTATGTTGGGAAATACTATGTGCATTAAAAATTTGAACCAAATCGATGTGAGTTCACATACCATTACTCATCTTTGTTTGCGCGCAAGTTTGCCCGATGGGATGACCGAATTTTAAGTACACCATGCAAGGTCATGGAATCATGATGGGCTTAATGCGGACTTAACTTTTAATCTTCGAAATTTAATAATGTCATTTGAACTTAATTTATTTAATTATTTTTTGTTATTAGATTGATAGTGGGTCTCACCATTGGTTGGGGGTAACTAATAATTTTGGGCCTATAATATTTTAAGTTAGTAAATAAGATTAATAAATTAAATTCTAATAATATTTTTTAAAAAAAGGATAACATCACAGTTCGTCTTTGAACTTTGAATTTTCTCAGTTTGTCACTCAATTATCAATTTTGTCTCAATTAAATCATTTCTTCCATTTGTAACACTAAAATGGATCAGATAAGCTAATTGCCAGTTGATCTAACAATAAAAATTGTTGAAGAATTTAATTAAGAAAAAATTAATAATTAAAAAATTAAATTGAGACAATTAAAAATTCAATGACTAAATTAAAATTTAAGGATCAACTATAATTTTTACCTTGAAAAAAAAACAACCAATTACTATAAGCACTTGAAGATTAGTAACTTTTTGTTTTTGTTTTTTTTTTAAATTAAAAAACATAAAAAATATTTATTTTTTATTTGATAAAAACAAAAAATTGTATAACATATTTGATAGTTATTTATATTTAAAAATTATGAAAACAAAATTAGAAAACGTGTTTAGCATTATACTGAAAATTCATTGCCACCAACCACCCAACCTAGCACCACCAACCACCCAAAAGCCAAAACCCACCACCCACCACCCAATCCTACCGAAAATTCAAAATTCGAACCTTGAAATCTCACCAACGAACCACAAACAAAAAAAAAAGAGAGATAGAGGAGAGAAAGAGTGAGTGAGCTGAAATAGAGGGTGAGGGGAGAGAGAAGCGACATAGATTGACGATAGAAAAAGAAGAGAAAAAAACCCTTCAATGTTGGGTTTAAATACTTTCAAGAATAAACCCCTATTCTTGCCGCCAAGAGGGATCGAAGGGAAGACCTATATATATATATATTGACTGCTTTGTGAGTTTCTCGGTAGCTGACTTGTCACTTTGAAGGAATTAATAACCCCGAGAATCAGTCAACTGGAGTGGTTCATTACAACTGATTAAAATAATTTATACTTGATCAAAATATTTTATGATCAATTATTAATTACATCAAATAATTATTATTTTATTTTTTAAAAATTATAATTTTTGCAATCATACCATTTTTTTTAATAGAGTAGTATGAATAGAACACTTGGAGGGTGTTTGTTTGAGGTATAAGGGTGGTATAAGGAAAATAGTACGTGAGGTCTATCTTATACCTTGTTTGCTTGACTTTTTTTAATCGGTATTAATTTTCAGGTCATAATACCGACCAGGTGTGAATAGTTCCACTAATGTCTCATACATGGTGCTGTTCAATACCACCTACCTGGTTGTATAATATCTTGGTACAAATTTGAAGGAGGTATTAAAGTGTAAAAAGACCTAAATGCCCTCATCTACCATGCCTTTATATTGAAGCCAAAATTGTTGACTTTGTATTATAAGGTTAAAATTGTCTTTTTACAGAATAGTTGCAATTGTTGACTTTTTTAAGTAGGTATTACACAAATAATGTTTTGTGACAAACAAACAAGGGGAAAGATGAGATTATAGGTTAAGATCGGATATAATATGTCATTAGATTGGAGTGGAATGAATATAAAATTTTATACATCTAAATCTAAAGCCTCAAACAAACAGCCCCTTGGGGGTTGTTTGTTTGTAAGATATGGATGGTATAAAGAAAATAGTATGTGGAGCTTACTTTATACTTTGTTTGTTTGATATTTTTTGTTTGGTATTATTTTTCGGGACATAGTACCCATAAACTCATATATTTATTAGACTCACTATAGCACCTATTAAATAAACAAACAAATAAGAAAAAAGATGGGATAAAAATTTAAAACCGAATATAATATATCATTAGATATGAATGACAAAAAAATAATTTTTAATACCACTTAAATCTTAAACTCCAAACAAACAGGCCCTCGAGACTTATTTCAATTGGCACCCGGGGGGCCGGGGGGGTTCCACGTGACATGACGAGGGTATTGTGATATTCTAAAGAAGCTCCAATGACGTAAGATTCCTTAAATACAAGAAGAGTACGTGTAGGCGTGATGTTCAACAGGAAGAGGACCATCCAGCACCAATACTGTCACGCCACGTCTTTTTCCGTGACCTCCTCTTTCTCAGAAAATATTCATTAGAAGTCGGTGAGACCACGTGTCGTTATAAACACCATGATGTTCCTTACTATTTTTTTTTATCAGAAAAAAAAATAAAAAAAAATAAAAAGTGAATAATAACAAAAATAAGTGAACAAGTATATTTTACGTATTTTAGTAATTATTTATTTTAAGATCAAATAACATTACTCATTTATTTTTGTATTTTGTATGACCTTGATTGACCAAATTGACCTCCATTTCATTTATTTACCATCAAATATAATTTCATTTGGTGCTAGCTTTGTACCGTGTAATAAAAAGTGTATATAAGAATCATATTATATATAATTAAGTTTATATTAATTCATTTATTTAATATATCTAACAAATACATTTATTTATTAGTAGAAAATAATTATTATTCTTATTAAATTTTATTTATTAAATTAGTATAGATGATTGAATTGGTGGATCCCACTCACTCTTAAACGTTGTCGTCTCGTCTTGTGGAACAGCACACCGTGACTGTGCTATTCTTTTGGAGCAGCAGACGATCCGCTCCCTGATTTGGTGAGTGGTTCGTTAGAAAGGGCATTTTTGTAGTTACACAAACCACGTGGTGGAGCCTCAGCCTATAAAAATCAACTCCTATATTGCGACTCATTGGATTCCTGGTTTTGCCCTCTCTCCCTCTCCCTCTCCCTCTCCCTCTCTCGGAAATTACTCTGTAGAGTTCGTTTGATACTGATAACAAAATATCAGATTTGGTTTCCTTTATCTGTTGCTCATGTGTTTTAGATCTTCATGAGCATTCATAGTTTTAGTTCTGTATTTTCTCAGATCTGTGCTGTGAACGTCATTGATTTTGATCACTTGCTTATTGTTTGTGTGTTTTGTTTTTGTTCTTGTTCGTTTGTTGTGCTAATAGGATTGTGTATATAATTTGAAGTTGTATGTATGAGTTGTGATTTGGCAATAATTATTTGAAGTTGTTGGTGATTAGGAGCAGGTTGTGGCTGGAAGCTCACTGGACGCAGCGGTTTATCGATCTGTTCCCTGAACTGTGTCGTCGTAAACAGAACAGGAATCGGTCGATAAACCTCTGCATCCGGCGCTCTCTCTCTCTCTCAAGAAAGGATCGTAGAGTACCCAGTATATGTTCTACATTCATCGAATGATTATGTAATTTTATTTTTGGTTATATAAAATTTTATGGAGAAATTTTACCGATTATTTTTGGTTTATTAACTTAAGGTGTGGGAAAATTTGCCCTTCTTTCTCATATATTTCCATTTTCTGTTTTTGATTCTTCTGTATCTGCATCACTCTTGCTGGTGGAAACCTTAAGGCTTGAAAATTCAGAACTTTTTGAAGAGTAAGGATCCTCTGCAGTACTTTTCCTCAAAACGTTGTTTTTTTACACAAAAAATGACAAATTGATTGTGTAAAACGGCGTTGTTTTAAGTAACAGCTCGTTCTGCAGATGAGTTTTTCCCCCTTCTAGACCGAGAAAAACTGCTTTTTATTTCAAGGGTTAATCTAGATTAAACATCGTCTTTTCTTTTTTGTATGTAAAATAGTAATTTGTAGAGGAGCTTTACCCCTTCTAGACTGGCAAAAAGTCCTGTGTATTTCATAGGCTAATCTAGCTTAATCATCTTTATGTATGCTTTATTTATTTTTTTCTACTAGAATGATGACCAACTGATTTTGACAGTGCTTCTGTTGATAATACTATTTCCTTCTAGTTGTAAATATTGACTGACTAGAGATACAAGGATTTAGTAGCAATTAATAATTTTATCTTATATGTCATGTATATAAGAATTTGGGGAAACTGCAACAAGAATATGTACATAAGTAGTGTCTCCGTTTACTTAATTCTTTTTTTTTTTTTTTAAATTTCAATTTGGTATTATGGTTTAGCAGAGTATTTGTTGAATACTGAATTCGATTCGTAAAGCCCGGGGTTCGACTTACCAATTGATCCTAGTGGCTTTGAATCAGGTTACGAACCGTATTCGATTGATTTGAGTTCTATCATCCGATCCTCTAACAAGTTGCTTAGGATAGCATATTAGCTACATAATGTTTTTCCAGATTAAATTGCACTATAATCCCACTTGGTAGATATTTTCTTTGACTAGCACAGGTAAAGCACTCAAAAACACTTGTCTATATTCGAGCAAGACTAACGTTATGCAGTGGAATGTACTTTTTGTAAGGCACTGAATGAAATTACTATTTCCTTCTTTATCTAAAATATGACTACCCTATGGAAAGAAAAGTTACTGTTGTTGAGGACTATGTTATCGCTTTTTAAATATGTGAAGTTAATTATAATTATTTGTGATCGATGTTGTAACCTTAATTAGTTGTACTTTTGTCTTTACAATGAATAACATTATCTTTAAAAGTTTTATTTTTAATGATTAATTATAATATTGTTCGATTTTTTTAAGTTGTAATTTAAACAATCAAAAGATTATATGATGTTACTTTTAGGTATGGTACCTCCTCCAATCTTTACTTTTATTTATCTCTTTTAAAAGTGTGCAATAGTCTTTTCTCTTTTTTTAATGCGATTGCATTGGTTTCGTGTGTGTGGTGTTTAAGCAATGGCGATGGCGATGTTTATGCTCGTTGAATAAATTTGTTGTCCCTTGCAATTGAAAAGCCTACTTTGTTGTTCCTAGTTGTCGTGATTGTTTAGTGATGGTGGTGATATTTAAATTTTATTTTTCATTTTTTATAGTACATGGTGTATCTAATGTACGAGGTTCTCGTCATTAAAAGATTTGAAGAGGGTTAAATGTATGTAGTCTATCTTTGAAAGTGAAGATATGTCCTATATTTTTCACAATAGGCCAATCTTTCTTTTATGTTAAGACGTGTCCTATATTTTTCATTTTTTATTGTAATTCTATATTTTCAGCTTCACCCATATTGTCTTTTTGTCATTTTCTATTAGCAAGAGCAATGTCAAGTATCTTTTGGGTCACATGAGCCCTTGGTTTTTGAGTCACATGAGAGCCTTCCTTAATGGATTGGAATCCAAGGTGTATGATTCTAAAGGTATAGGCTCACCATCCAATCCTTTGCCTCCTTTAATTATTGTTGGTTTGCTTGCATAGAAATGAATTTGGGCATTAAAAATCATTATTCTGTATAAGGTCGTAAAGATATTCACAGTTTTCGTTTGTAATTTTTTTTTTTTTTTTTTGGGTTTAGAGTTTCAGATACATACATGGGCAAAATCTATGGTATCAAAAAGCTTCGTTTCTCTGCTACAGGGTTGAGTTAAGGTAATTGGAGGTCTAAAACGAAAATATTAAATGGGGTTTTTTTTTTAATATTAATTTTTTAAAAAATAATTTATTTTTAATTTATTATATGAGAGACCAAATAAGAACGTACTAGTATTACTGAAAAAAATATTTTAATTTTAATTTTTATTTTTATTTTTTTATCAGAAAGAGAGTTTAATTTTAACTTTTTTTAATGTTTTGTACTAATTTTTACATAGAGAGAGAGTATAAGTAAATATGAACTGAATTTTGAGTATTTTTTATTTTTTGAACTTATGATTTTTAGTTTTTTAATGTTATGAATTAAATCATGATCACAAATTATTACAACAAAAATGTTGATTGTATTTAATATTTTGGGTCTTTTTTTAGGGTTTAAAATTTAATGATTTAATTTTTTTTATAAATTAATAATATACCTAAAAATTTAGGGCTTAAAACTCATACTTTTTTAAAAAAAAACTGTTGAGCCAGCCTTGCTTTGCTAGCTGGTACCAAGGATTAAACTTTTATTAAATTTTAAAATTTATTTCTAAAACATTCTTAAATATAAGTTGAAACATAATAAAATATTTCATAACATTCAAACCATGGAAGCATGTCAAAATATTTCCAAACTAAGTATAAAAATTTCGATTCGTTTCGATTTTATTTTCCTCGAAGAGTGGGTCAAAAAGTGGTCATATGTGTTTTTACTTTTGCTGCTCCCAGTAAGGAGAAAGTACCTCAAAAGGAAGTTTAGGAAGTGAGAGACAAGCCATCGTCATTGCCTTATGAAAGTGAGTGAAAAAAGCACATTGTTGAAGTACCAAATTGCTAGAGAATCTACTGTCTATGTTGATGTGAACTCATTCTGGTATTCAATTCTCTATGCCAAAGTAAAAGAGAAAAACCTGATGAAGCATTAATATTGTATTCTGAAAGTCTTTAATGGTGATTAGTCCTCCTCCTGAAAATATTCTATTTCTTGCTTTCTCGTTTTTGATTCATGGCCTACAATGCAACCACATGATGGTAGTGTGGTTCCTTAGTCAAATTGATTCCCCCAAAATTGGAGGAAGTGGAGTGGAATACCTCAAGAACTATTGCAACCCCACCTAGATCTAATGAATTGGTTACGAAAATATGAGCAACGCTACACAGATTTAAAAAAAATAATTTAAAATTTTAAGTTAATGATATGATTGTTATATTTATTATTGATGTGACTGTGAGTCTTAGTATTTATTAAAACTCACTATTTATTCAATGATATTGATTTATCAAATCAAATTTTTAAGTCAATTTAGTATTTTTTTTGAAAATTTCAGATATTTTTTTAAGAGAAATATTAATTGGACAAAAAATATTGACACTTTTTGCTAACTCTCTCTATCACAACCATTGAAATGCTGAAATTCTTAGTTAATTAATATGACAGTGATGTTGAGAACCACCCTTTATTCAAATTTTTTAAAAAAATCAATTTCAATCTTTTATAAACTTTAATAATTCTTGAATTAACCATGTTATGTGATAGAAAAAGAGGAAAATTTTAAAAATGAGAAAAAATAAGCCAGAACAAGATAAGTTATAAACTTCATCTTTCGTATGAGATGTCTGTAAATCTAGTCTTTTTCTTTTCAAATCTAATAAAATTTTGGAGTTGTTGACACGGGCTTTCCACTGTTACTCCTATTCTTGGATGTTTAGGTTTCGACACCATTAAATTAATTCGCCACTCCCAAGGACCTTTTTGTAAGTGTAAAATATTTGGTGTATTCTCCTTTTGTCTTTTTCGTACCATTTTAACTTCCCGTGGACCTTACTTTCCAAAGAAACTTACCATCCCGAGATTTTTTACTAAAAAATTATGGTAATTGGCTTCTCTCGAAAGAAGGTTTAATAAGAAAGTATAATGGCCCATTCGGATGAATTTTTAGGAGGGTTTGGATTGATTTTTTAAAAATTTTTTAAGGGTAAATTGTAAAGAGGTATACCAAATAGACTTCTTTGGCAAAAAATACACACTAAAAAATATAAGGTTATTAAGTATACAATTTGAATTTACTTAAATTTTTTGTGATATTTTTGCCCTCCATTGATTCATGTGTATGTTCTTTGAAAAGTGGTGCATTAAATATCTCCTAGTTTTATGGGAGAACTTTAATATTTAATGCACTTTGATTCATGTGTATTTGTTAATATATATATATATATGTACGTATAAATATAAATATACATATGTATTTATATACGTATATATAT
>CM042192.1:12573791-12583874 GCA_023539305.1 Ilex asprella | reverse complement strand
ACAACGAGACAGATAATCATTCAAACACGCAATCAAATAATCAAAACGGTTAATTAATAAAGAATTGTATTGAATCCCAAAATCAAGGAATTTGATTATGAATTGACTTTACACGTCAAAATTGCAATAATACCATGTGGGTTGGGATTCTAAAATTAATGCAATAATATTCATTATTAATTATGACAAACTAAATAAAAAATATATAATAAGGAAGCTTAGCTGGCATGTAGTATCAGGCTAAACTAAAGACTAATACAAAACCCTTTTGCGTCCATGTGGGAGTCATTTTATATAGGTATTTATTATATGTATGAGTGCATGACGGAAAGTTGCCATGATTACATGTAGTGAAAAAGAATCGTCTAATATGTGTAATGAGTGTGTATATAAAACAGGTTTCAACATTCGAAAAGATGTAAAGGATTTTTATAGAAGCACGTAAAAACTTATTCGATATAGTTTTGTGCATTTTAAGAGAGGGGTTTATACAATTTACGAATCCTAGTCAAGAGAAGAAGATTGAAGGGTTCTACATTAGGTGTGGCTGTCAAGCTCATGTTTTTTTAAGGTGAAAAATGATATTTATACGAGTTCTAATCAATACCAGATCAACGTAAAAAAAAAAATATCAATGCCAAATCAATATGAGTTTAGCTCATGAATCGAATTATCCAACAACTCTTTCAGGTCAAACCAAAAAAAAAAAAAAAATCAACTCTTTCAAAAAATAATTAATTAATTAATTACTCTTAACAACCAAGCTCTCCTATTCATTTCATAGCAATAAAAAAAAAAGTTCTAGCCATAAAAGTATACAATAAAACATAACCACCTATAGATCTAGGCATGAACTAGAGAGGTTAGACAGAAAGAAAGAAAAAATATTCAATGGAGAGAAGCTGTAAAAATGGTGCTGAAATATTTGATTACTAGGGTTAGGCTCGATAAAACATAAAATTTGAACATTCAAAAAATCGATCATATTATATTATATTTCTTTGATTATATCATCTAAATTTTATTTTTATCCGTTAATTTTTTAAAAAAATATTGACAAAATTTTCTTCACATATATATACTATCATGTATGAATAATGCCTAAAATAAAAATTATATTAAACTACAAATTAATCAAACATTTTATGATTAAACATATATTAAAAATTCTATAGATGTTTGCCCACTTATTTATAGTGGTAATCCAAAATTTCAAAAAATTAGGGGTGAATGATTGAAAATTTGAATCTCCTTTGATGAGATTAAAAAAAAAAAAGTGCGAGGAGGAGAGAAAAAAAGTGATAGGAGGATAGAGAAAAAGTGGTTGGCAAACAGAAATAACAGAAGAAAAAATTTCATCTAATAAATTTGTTTAAATGATTGACCTGAAAATTCACATTCTTATAGTGACAGTTTGTTATTGGTCTTGAGTACAGTTGTGAGTGTCAGTTTGGTACCAGCTATGCATGCTACCAATTCATAACATTGTCGGTGTAAATTAAATTTTTTAATATTTGAGGGTATAAATTGAGAATCATAACATTTTTTAGGGTGTAAAGTGGGATCAACTCTTTTCTTTTTTTGATGAAGTGAAAACTGTCAAAGGTATGAGAATGACATGTGCCTATTGTTGCAATCCCCAGATTTTCGTCTACGATCAATTTAACATTGTTTTGTGCATCGAAAATAAAATTTTATTACTTAGATAGAAGTTAACTCTATCATGTGCAACTCACATGAGACGCTAACAATATGTGAATTTACACATAAACTCATGCTCAAAAATATTTGTAATTCACGTATTTCAATTTTTGAAAGAAAATTGTACGGCAATTCGGGTATGGTCCATATTGCTATCAATTCATAACATTGAAGGTATAAATTAAAATTTTTTAATGTTTGAGAGTATAAATTGAGAATCAAAATATCTTTCGAGGGTGCAAAGCGAGATTAACCCCAAAAAATCAATATATTAAGTCGCAGTTCAATAAAAGTCAACTTTATTATTTAGGGTAGGTCCCAAATTTTTGAATTGGCCTTAAAAAGACAAATCTTGAATCTAGATCACTTTTGTAAATTTTTATTTTGATAAATTGTCTTTTTATTTTAAAAAATAAGTTAAAAAAATATTATCAAATAATTTTATTACAATACCAAAATATCACTTTTTTGGTAAAGGCAACATCAGATTTTGATCAATTTTGATGTAATGAGATTAATTCACAATTTATAAAATCAAATTTGTCATTCGGTATGATCCCAAAAAAATTGAATTGGTCTTAAAAAGAAAGACCCTAATTTCACACTTTAATAACTTAAAAATTAAATAAGTTTTTATTCTAACAAATAATTTTTAAAATTTTTGTCTCTACATTCAATCTTTATTTATGGCCTTGCAAGAACCCATCAATTCATCTTCTATTAGTAAATCGAGGTCTTTCGACTTCAAAATATTCGAACCTATAAAGTCCGAACATGAAAATCTTTCACACCCTTGCTATTGGTTGGTAATAGCCAAAGTACGATTAGAATATCTCATGTCACTTTTGTCGTTGAAGCGTAAGTAATTTTATCATAGATGGATGAATCAATTACCTTGTAGATAAACATTAACACTCTGTCATCTTTCTTCCAATTATGAACAATTTTTTTCTTCATAGGCTTGTATGAGAGTTACTTGAGAGCGATTCCAACCAAGTTGTAAAATCCCAGCTTGACAAGTTCAACGTCTCTTTTTAGCATCCTCTCCTCCTCCAACAACTATGTTAAATGCTGACGGGACAAAATAAATTTTTTGCATACTGTCAAATTTTTCATATCTTATCTCTCATGCCAAATCCAATATTTTATTGAATAAGTATTTTTGGTTTGAATTTATGTTTCGTAATTATACTTTTAATTGTTGTTTAAATTTATATTAGCTAAGCTTAATGAGAATTGTAGTTTTAATAAAATATATACTACTTTTCATATAAAATTTATATTATTTTAAAATATATTATTTTTAATAATATTTATTTTAATTGATCCCTAAATTTATTTTAAATACATATATTAAATTCATATAAGAAAAGAGTTTTAAAGATAAAGATTGCAGAAAATAAATTACTTTGACATATTGATTGGAGTGTATGTGGAAGATGTCAAATAAAATACGTCAATTTATCACATAAGTCTTCAAATTTAAATTTGGCATACAACATTTGAAATCTCTATTGAATATGCTCTAACACCTTGGATGTGTGAACCACTTTGTCACGACATGAAAAAAAAGAATCCATATATTAAAATTTTGAATTGTTGTCAAACTTCTTCAACAGATATTAGACGGACTCGTTTTAGTTTGTCATCTAAAATTTATTATGATACCAAATATTGATGAGTCATCAATATATATAACGTGACAGATAATCATTCAATCACGTAAATTGGCATGCATAGTATCATTGATGATGATGGCTACGATATTTTGTTTCATAAATTAGTATGCATAGATAGTAATATTATAATTTCAACAATAAGTATGCACATAAGAAAGGTTATTTTTATTATTTGCATCACTGAATAGTTGTCATGTATTATCCTTGTTAATGTGTAGAAAAAAGTGATGAGGATGGTAATGAAGAAATTTATGTTTACAACAATATTGATGCAACTGATGGAGTTTTTGAGTAACCAGAGTGATCAAAGTGATTTGAAAGTTGGCATGATTACATATAGTGATAAAGAAGTGTTTAATATGTATAATGAGTATGTATATAACAAAGGTTTCAGAGCTTAATAAGATTAAAAGTGTTTTTAAAGAAGCACATGTGAACTTATTCGACGTAATTTTATGCATTCAAGAGAGAGGTTTAGAGAATTTACGAGTCCTAGTCAAGAGAAGAAGATTGAAAGGTTCTGCATTAGGTGTGGCTGCCGAACTCATGTTCTTTTTAATGTGGAAAATAGTATTTATACGAGTGCTAATTAATACCAGATTAACATAAAAAATACTAATGCTAGATCAATTTAAGTTTAGCTCATGAAATCGAAGTATCCAACAAATCAAACCAAAAAAACAAGCTCTCCTACTCATTTGATAGCTACAAACAAAAAAAAAGTTCTCGTTCACGCCATAAAAGCTTTGAAGGTGTTTGAACTCAAAAATTCGGCAACCATGTATATGATTTTTTAATTTTTAATTTTTTGGAATAAAACAAAAAAAAAAACACAACCACATATAGATCTAGGCATAAACTAGAGAGCTCCAACAGAAAGAAAGAAAAACTATTCAATGGAGAGGAGTCGTAAAAATGGTGCTGAAATATTTGACTACTAGTCATTACCCGTGCCTTCAGACACGAAGGAACATAAAATTTGAACACCAAAAAAATTGATCTCACTATATTAAATTATAATTTTTGATCTCACTATATTAAATTATAGTTTTTCTTTCTTTCATTTAAAATTTATTTTTATCCATTATTTTCTTTAAAATATCAATAAAATTTTCTCCACATGTGTATATTATTACATATAGATAATGTCTAAAATAAAAATTATGTTAAACTACAAATTAATCAATTATTAAATGATTAAACATATGATAGAAATGAGTGATGTGATGTTTTTGAAGGTAAAAAAATATGTAGGGGATAAAAATTTAAATTGCTAGGTATTTTATCATATAAACTAGTCATTGTCCGTATCTAAAGGCACTACACAATAAACAAAAAAAATCTTAAAACAATTATCCAAATTCAAAAAGAATGACCTAAAAATATTCATACAAATTATTTTTTTAAAATGGCTCAAAATATATCATCGATCATATCTTCCATATTGATGGAACTATCATAAAAATATATAAAAACTCTCCAAAATAACATCATATATACAAATGCCTCTGGAAAAAAAAATACTAACATAACCTATTGAAATTTACAATCTTTAAGCAATAAATAAAATATTGCTCATTTATAAGACTCGTAAATTTCTCACCTCTATTACTACTCAATCCAACAGCACAACATAATTATAAACTCAACTACCATATATTCAATCTACCATATCCCCATGTAATAAATACTTCAACCCAAAAAAAAAACTAAAAGAACACAATTAAATTCACAATCTTTAAGCGATAAATAAAATCAACCAAATTTTGCTTATTTGTAAACCTCATGAATTTATCGTCACTATCACCATTCAACCAAAAACGACACAATATAATTATAAATTTAATCGTCAAGTGTCTAATCCTCCACATATAAATATACACATAAACAAACTCACTCACATTTTTTTTTTTGGTTACTAACAAACCCTCCTAATCAATAAATGTTTTTATTAGAAATATAAAATTTTAATTTTTTAATATAAAATAATAATAAATAAATATTCAATTAAAAAATAGGGTAAAAATTACGTACATTCCCTGAATTTTGGTAATATTATACGAATACCTCCTGATATTTTATAAATAACACAGAGACCCCCTGAAGTTTGAAACTCCTTGCATGGAGACCCTCTATTTCTCACTTCCGTTAATATTGCTGACGAAACTTGATAATTTCATCCTAAAATTTTTTATTATTTTTACAATTGCCCTTCTCTAAATTTAGTACCAAAAAAATTAAAATGAAATAAAATTTGATTTAGTACTCAAAAAATTGATTAAATAAATTTTAATATTAATTTGGTAACAATAAAAATTAATTTGATATTAATTAAACAAAGTTGAATATAAATTTGGCAATATTAAATATCAATTTTTGATAAAACTATATATTAATTTACAATGTAAAGTTCATTTCGTGTTGAATACTATTTGGTGTTTATAGTCAATGTGCTATTTTTTTTTTATTATGTTACATATTATTTACAAATTAAGAAGTAAATGGCAAAATATATGCCGTCAAATATATAAAAGTTTTGAATTAGTTTCATGAAATAAACAATTGTATAACATGTAATTTTATCTTTATAGAGTAAATAATAACCAAAAAACACGGGGCAAACAAAAAAGATATAATGATGTGAGAGAGAGAGAGTTATATGAGAGATGCGACTCTTAGAGTTGTGTAAACCCCCCACATGTAATAGAACTTATATCAACTATATTTGATATACAAATATAATTTTGTATTAGTTTGGATTGGTTTTGAAATGGTTTGGAATGGATTGGAAATAAAAAATAAATGAAAAAGACAAATCCAGACAAACCGTAGCAGTACAGAGTACCGGTACGTCCGAAGGAGAAAATCGTACCGGTACAGGTACCCTGAGGTCCAGAGAGTAAACTGTACTGGTACTGTGTGCCAGTATTGTTGTTAAAAATCAAAAAAAAAATTAAACAGTAAAAATCGAGATTTGGGCTACTTAAAAACACATTTTCATCCAATTTTCTTCTATTCTTTCACTCCACTCTCACCTCAAACCTCTTAGAACCCTATGGGAGTTAAAGGAAGAAAGAAAATGGAGGAATGAGGTCTCTAGAGCTTGGCTTTTACTTAGAACTTTGGATTCAAGGTAGGGATTTCTTCCTATTTTCTTACATTGAGATTAGGGCTTATATATATGCATGTTTTGACTATAAATCCTATTTATTTGTCAGTAAATCATTGATTTTTGATATTCTTAAAAACACTATCATGTTTTAAACAAAGCTATGGTTGGTTAGCCATGAAATTTCTTCTTCTTAACTCAAAACCCTAGTTTTCAAGAGAAATTGATTTTTCTCTTGATTTTTCCTTTGTTTTTTATTTCAAAACTTTAATACTTTGTATTGAACAACAAAATGGTATTTTATGATTATTTCTTGCATTTTTCTTCAATTTTTATATTGAGATACTATATGTGAAATTTGAGAATTTTGAATTTTACTTGAAAATTTGAGAAATTGGTTGGATATTATATCTCTTGTGAATGTTTGGATGGTCGTTGACTGGGTATCGTAGAGTGAGTAGATGTGTTTCTTACTCTGTGCGGATTTGAATTCTTCCTACCACTCGTAGTAGGGTTGGTGTCTTGCGATGACCAAACTACTATTTACTCACGGGTACCGAGACTGAATGTTAGTATACTATTCCTAGGTTGGATTCGTCACTATCATTGTGTTGGCATATGCCCTTCCTAAAAGTTGGATATCCTTGCGAGGATTAGGTGTGTGAGTGTAGGTCAGGATATTCTCGATGTGTTTATTCATGTGATATCTTACATCATACCTTAGATACATTGTGGATTATTGTTTATTGTGCAAGTAGTTGGTTATGGTTTATTGTCGAAATTATTATTTATGACGGAAGTGGTTTATTGTGAAAATGGTTGTGGTGAAATTGGTAACTTGATGGTATTCTTATTGTTGAAAATTGGTTTTACTCTTTCATTTAATTATTTCTATTGTATAAACTTGAGATCGAATTGCCCCTATTTTCTCTCAAAAGCTATGTCTATGATATTTGTAAAATGAGGCCGACTGTTTTTTATGTTTTTTAAACCTTGTTCGAATTTGGGAGAATTTTTTTACAGAGCTTTGTGCTCACCTCCTACAAACAATATATTTTTTAGATTATTGTCTAGAGGAGGAGCTCGGAGCTGAAGAGCCGGAACATTGGGAAGCTCCAATAGAGCGGAACGGGGATCCCGAGGTGGACATTTAGAGCTATATTCTCTTTTGTGCTAGACTGAAAAATTTATTTTGAGATCATGTGAAGTCTAACATTTTGTTATTCCGCTGCAAGATTTAGTTTGATTCTTTTGGGATGTAATTGTCATAGTTTGACATATTCTTTTGAGATGAGGTTGTGGATATTATATACGATGAATGAAAATTTTCTTTATTGATAGATTTTATTAGTTGCTCTTATAATGTGAATGGTTTTAGATAGTAATGTCGTCCAAGGTGTATTTTGGGGCGTTACAAGTTGCAATAGAAATGAAAGTTCAATTAGGACCATCATATCAAAATGATCTGAATCACAAAAAACTTAAGACAAATAAACAATGTAAATTTCATTTCGTGTTGAATACTATTTGGTGTTTGTAGTCAATGTGCTATTTTTTATTATATTAAGTATTATTTACAAATTAAGAAGTAAATGACAAGAATATATGCCGTCAAATATATAAAAGTTTTGAATTAGTTTCATGGAATAAGTACTCGTACAACATGTAATTTTATCTTTATAGAGTAAATAATAACCAAAAAACACAGGGCAAACAAAAAAAGAGATAATAGTGTGTGGAGAGAGTTATATGAGAGATGAGACTCTTAGAGTTGTAATAGAAATGAAAGTTCAATTAAGACCATTGGATCAAAATGATCTGAGCCGCGAAAAGCTCAAGAAAAATAATTTAACTACTTTATTATATAGATGTTTTACCCACTTATTTATAATGGTATTCCAAAATTTCAAAAATTAGGGGCGGATGATTGGAAATTTGAATCTCCTGTTGATGAGATAACAAAAAAAAAAAGCAACAGGAGGACAGAGAAAAAGTGGCAAACAGACAGAGATAACAGAAGAGAAAATTTCATCTACAAAATCTGTTTAAACGGTTGAGCTGAAAATACGCATTAACAGTTTGTTATTGGTGTTGAGTTTAGTTGTGAGTGGGATCTGCTATGCATGCATTATCACTATTATCAATTCATAACATTGTAGGTATAAATCAAAATTTTTAATATTTAAGAGTATAAATTGAGAATTAAAACATCTTTTAAGGTGTAAAGGGAGATTAGCCCTCTTTTTTTTTTTTTTTTTTTGATGAAGTGAAACCTCTTAAAGGTATGAGAATAACATATGCTCATTGTTGCACATCTTCGCATGCGATCAATTTAACATGGTTATATGTATCAAAAATAAGATTTCACTAATTAGATAGAAGCTTACTCTATCATGTGCAACTAACATGAGATGCTAATAATATGTGAATTTATACATAAGTCCATGGTCGAAAGTATTTGAAATTTACGTGTTTCAATTTATGACGGCAAACTGAATAACAGTCCGAATCTAACCCATATTGTTACCAATTTATAACATTGAGGATGTAAATTAAAATTTTTAATGTTTGAGGGTATAAATTAAGAATCAAAATATCTTTCTGGGGTACAAAGTGAGATTAACCCCAAAAAAATCAATATATTAAATCACAATTCAATAAAAATCAACTTTATTATTTAGGGTAGGCCCCAAAATTTTGAGTTGGCCTTGAAACGGCGAATCTCGAATCTTGATCACTTTTGTAAATAGCAATTAAATAAATTTTTATTTTGATAAATTGTCTTTTATTTTAAAAATAAGTTAAAAAAATATTATCAAATAATTTTATTACGATACTAAAATATCACTTTTTGATATCGTAATTTTATTTTTTATTTAATAAGAATATATCATGTATTAAATTGTTTGCATTTTATTATTTTTTTAATAAAATTCATAATGCACGATGTGCGTTGCACATAAATAAATTTACATAATAATATTTTTGTAGAAAATATGAATTGTATATGTAATTAAATAAAATAATAAATTAGGTGTCAAATAATTAATTTATACATTAATTAATGATTTATTCTATAAGATTTTGAATACTTAATTTGTTATTTATTTAGATAGTTTTTCAACACTTTTAGCCTTTAGGCATTTTCACATCTAATTATATTATAGAATTATTAATTTTTTGTAACGACCCCCCTCCACGTGGCAAGATATTGTCCGCTTCGGGCCCTCACGGATTTGTTCCTCCCAGGACCCCCTAGGAAAACACGTCTTGCCAAGTAGACCAAGGACCCTCCATATATAGCTCAGGACTCCCCCTCTTTCAGCCGATGTGGGATTCCAGAGATCTCACAATCCCACCCTCTTAGGGCTGCACGTCCCCGTGTAGCTCGCCAGCACGAGTCACGGACTATCGTTCTCCTCCTCGCCCCGCCCACACGCTAACCCGTGCAGGGCCCCACCCTCGGACATGGCGAGAGTCGGCTCTGATACTATTTGTAACGACCCCCCTCCACGTGACAAGATATTGTCCGCTTCGGGCCCACTGGCTCTCACGGATTTGTTCCTCCCAGGACCCCTTAGGAAAACGCGTCTT
>CM042192.1:12563156-12573691 GCA_023539305.1 Ilex asprella | reverse complement strand
TCCCCGTGTAGCTCGCCAGCACGAGTCACGGACTACCGTTCTCCTCCTCGCCCCGCCCACACGCTGACCAGTGCAGGGCCCCACCCTCAGACAGGGCGAGAGTCGGCTCTGATACCATTTGTAGCGACCCCCCTCCACGTGGCAAGATATTGTCCACTTCGGGCCCACTGGCCCTCACGGATTTGTTCCTCCCAGAACCCCTGGAAAAACGCGTCTTGCCAAGTAGACCAAGGACCCTCCATATATAGTCCAGGACTCCCCCTCTTCCGGCCGATGTGGAATTCCAGGGATCTCACATTTCTATTTTGTTAAATAGATTAATTAGATTGTTTATAATATTATTATATTATTACATAACAAAAAATAAAATATAATGAAAGTCAAAGAAGTGTAACAAACATAAATTAGATAAAAGTATATAGATAGATATAATTGACTTTATTATAATAATTAAGAATAAAATAGAAAATCAATTTTTTTTCGTAAATACCGATATTTATATGTATAGATATAAATATTTATAATTTTTTTAATATTTTTTATATTTGATTAAACACTATTTATTACAAGATAAAAGAACGACAAAATTCGAATCTTTCACTTAAAATTTAATGGTAGAAATAAAAATTTAATCATTACTCTAACCACTATCTTGTAAATTATTCGATTTAAAAATGGTTACAAATGGCTACAGAAATGGTAGGTACTGAAATGGGTAAGGTGGCTTATCATCCTGCCAGTCGGATGATTTAAAATAAAATGAGACGCAACCCAATGAAACCGTTTAGAGCTGCCACGGGACAACCTCGTTAGGTGGCCTGTAGCTGACGAGCCAAAGCTTCAACACTTACCGCATGATTGATAGATATCAATCATATTCCCCCCAAAATTACTCCCAAACTCTACTTTTATTCAATGGATGATCAGTTCTATATGTAAATAATCACTTATCTTGGAGAAACAATGGCTTACAAAGCTTTAGACTGTCTTTCCTCCTCCGACATCGCTGCTCTGGGAATACCCTCCAAAGCCGCCGAACAATTTTACCAAAAACTCACCGAAATCGTTGGCAGTTACGGGGCTGCCACTCCGGAGACATGGAAACACGTCTCGAAGCACCTCCTCAACCCGGAACTTCCTTTCTCTCTCCACCAGATGATGTACTATGGGTGTTACAGAGACTTCGGACCCGACCCGCCTGCATGGTTGCCCGATCAGTAAGCTCTGTTATGAACACCATAATTGCTGAATTCTCATTTTGTTCGTGTTTCTTGTGTTTTCTCAGCAACCCACCAGAGATTGTGTATGGTTGAATTACAAGTTCAATCTAAACAAGTACAAGTGATCTTTAGAGAACAAGTAAATTGAAGAAAATAACAATCTTGTTGTTTGTGTGCGTTTTTTGTTCACGTCGAGAATATATATGAATTTTTATGTGTTGGAACTTGTAATGAGGTAAAAAAGAAACAAATTAAGTTGAAATAAAAGGATAAAGTTTAATTTTTTGGATGGGTGATTAAGGCTGGTCCTCCTTAATATAGGATGTTGGGAGAGGTGTCATTAGTGGTGACACTTTTACCATTGCAATGGCCAATGCCCTCAATAAAACTTTGATTTTTGCTGCTGATCCGAAATTTCTGTACTCTCTCACTTCCCTATAAAAGTGCAGTCAATTCTTTCATTGAGTTAGATATTATTAAGAAATACTATTTTGGTAGAGTTTTCAAAAATATGTAGATTAATATCAAACCAATTGAAAAAAGATATTTGATTCTCATCACCGTGTAGTACATAATTGGTCAACTTGCAAAGGTGGTGTTGTAGAATTAGATAAAATGAAAATATAAGTAATTCAATATTTGGATAAGCTATATAAATTGTGTGTACCTTCAATGATGATCATATTTATGTTGTGGTTCTATTGTCCCAGTTGATTTCTTAATATTCAAAGTGCATTTTTTTTCAATGGGTAGGGAGCTTGCAAACTCAACCAACGTTGGCCAGCTATTAGGGAGGCGTGGAAAAGAGTTTTTGGGTTCTAAATATAAGGATCCCATTTCAAGCTTTTCTGAATTTCAGGATTTTTCAGTCTCAACTCCTGAGGTACTACAACTGTTTTTTTTTCCAGGTTGCGTTGTCCGCGAAGCTTTTCCATTTTATTCCCATTTGAACCACTATTGTTAATACTTTTTATTTTTCCTATTTCTTGTTATTAGGTTTATTGGACCACTATATTAGATGAAATGAATATATCGTTTTCAGTGTCTCCTGAATGTATTTTACGTGAGGATCCTTCTCGCCCAGGAGGTCAATGGCTTCCTGGAGCATGTTTGAATCCGGCAAAGAATTGTCTGAGTTTGAATAGCAAGAGGACTTTGGATGATATAATGGTTATATCGCGTGATGAAGGAGATGATGAAATGCCTATCAACAAGATGACCCTTAAGGAATTGCGCTCAGCAGTGTGGTATGCTTCTTTATCTGGTAGTCAGTCTTACCATGAATGTTTCAATATCCATGTATAATAGTTGGTTACAGTGTTATTCAATCTTAGACTACATTCTGTAGCATGTTTCCTTAATAATAACTTAATGCGGTGGTTTCCAGAATGCTGTAGATGATCAGTAGTTGGTGTTCGGCATACAGCTAGTTAGTTCCTTTTTTACGGTTTTTACCTTAAATTTTCTTCATGGTCCTGAGGTTGCTACGCATAATGTTCTAGTTATCCAAAGCAAGTTAGAATTCAAACTCAATTCTCACCACAGTGGAGTGTTGTTCCCAACCATTGATCTGAAAGCCTTGCTGTGTTTATCATTTAATCATATGTTTTTCAGTAGAAAACTTGCTTTTCTATGGATGCACCTTGGTGTGCATAATTGGGTAGGATTATTCTTTTTCTCCTCTCTAGTTTTTTTTCTTCTGAGATTGTGGCAAGTGATCTGAGAGGCAGAACTAGGGTTTTTCATCTGGAGGAAAACAGATGGCACTAATCTTGTAGAGAAGGCCATAATATAGGTACTGCACGCTACCATATTTTTTCTCAAGCAGTGTAACAACTATGACGAACATAGAGAAAAAATCACCGGCTTGAGGAGATAACTTAAAATTGTGATTGAATTTTTTTTTTTAAATCTAATAGGCATTATTGTATTGACACCTAGCTTGAGCTCTTGCATTATTGAAGGTACTGTCAATTGAATCCAAGCAGACAAAGGGAGACCAATATCAGCAGGACAACCTTAAATTTGAATGAGAAAATAGAAAAACAAGGTCTAGTGGTAACTTCTACCATGTAACTTCCGAGATGACTGAGCTTTGAATGTAACACTATCAGTTTAGGAGTATACTTTGTGGATTATGATGCTAATTTCTAATGCATAACCTCACCAGGGTGAGCTATAGATAACGCTTTTAAACAACATCATTGGATTGCAAAAGAATGAAATTCAAGGCAATGAAGCTTCGTTGGCACATATCCAGTATTCGGTGCCATAAACTTTGTGCCTTATCTTTTAGGAAGGAATGAAAGTTGAAGTGATCCGAAAAATTGTTAGAGGATGAAAATCTCATCTCTCTAACCACCACATTATATGTATGTTGGGACTGTATCTCTGACCAAGACATCCAACAGTAAATAATGAGTCACACACTGTACATAAAAAAGGTAAAAAATCACAAAATTTCTCAGAATTTGTCTAAGTACATGGGTCCAATGGACCCATCCTCTGCGCAGGAGGTGACTCCAGAGAGAAAGCTAGTTGGATGTGTTCCCATGGATCACTGAAATGGTCATTATTGTACAATGCATTACCATCCTAGGTCCATACCTGTCCAAAAAGATTATTCTTTTTTGTTTGGTAATTTTTGCATGTTAAGCTCTTTTCAAATTAATTATAAAACATAAACGTCTTACATCATATTTTGGGTATGATGAAGCAGTGTTTTTGAGATATTTTCTTATAATTAGAGGGTGCAACTGCGGACTTGCTTGTGGATGTATACTTGGTTTGCTATACGCTAGCTGATTTGCTCGGCAAAATAGGATTTGGTGGACATTTTTTCCCTAAACCTCATAAGAACTTGAAAACAGGGGTGCTTTTGCCCATGATTGGATGAGATAGGTGAGAAAATCTGTGTATCATCAGTTGTTAGAATTTAATAATATCCTCTCAAGTTAAATCCTTCCTCTCCAATCCCTACAGTCGGATTATCTTGTAAAGCCTTCAAATTTTAATATCAATATCGGCATATTCATAGCATATGTTGTACATAATATGAACTGTCATTTTCTGATAGACAATAACAGTCAGGGTTCCTTTCAGATGGCATGTCATTACTAATGCTGATTTGACTGCTTCTTGGAAGTTTTTAGAGAGACCTAATGATAGGGACTGTAAAAGAATTGGGTAGACATAAAATTGAAGATTAGAATTTTATTAATTATTAGATTAGCTAATAATCATCTCATTTGGAGATTTAGATAGAGGTTTAGCTAGAGAGTACTTTTTATTTGAGTACTACACTTGTCCTATAAATAATGGTGTAATTCCAATTATTTGAATTAAATTGATGAATATGAATTGATTAGTTTCTCTGTGGAGCTCTGTGTTTCTTAACCGATTCCTTGTGAGGATGAGGTAAACCTCCATTTCTTTTCTTCTTTTTTTATTCTCTGATTTCTTCTCTTTCCTCTCCACATCAATTGGTATCAGATCCAAAATCCAATCCGTTAGTCTTTCTTTTACTTTCCCATTCTCTGGCTCCTGTTAAAGTTAGTTTTGTGTTGTTGCTGCCATCAATGTCGACACTTCGACTCTTGCCATCACTATATCTTGTGCAAGTTTGTCAACATTAAAATAAAAAAAAACTAGGGATTGGTTTTGTTTTTGGAACTAGTTGTTGAGTTTAAGTTGGGGGTCCACCTGACTTGTATTTGACATTCTGGCCAACTAACCCAAACCCATTAAACACAACTCAACAATAGCCGGCCCAAGGAAAAAATAAAAAGTGAAAATTGGGGCTTAGTCCTCCTTAAGGGACTTATAATGAGTGTAGTCCGTCAAGGAAACTTATTTAGGATAAGTCCATTTTTAATCTTGCTAATAAGTAGTTAAGTCCACTATTTTTTTTAAACTCCGAGATACTCTTCTTGAAAGTAACTTTAAATTAGTTTCCTAATTTGAGAATTATTATCCCTCAATTCACTATCAATGAAGATATGCCAATAAATTTTTTTACATAAATTTGAAATTCAAATTCGAAAAATAATTGATACTCTCTCTCTCTCTCTCTCTCTCACTCTCTCTCTCTATATATATATATATATAATTTTTTCCCATATTACTGTTTTTATGTGCATGTTTCTGTTCATATTACTATTTTTGTTAAGCATGTTACTACTGTTATTTTTTCTAATATTAATATTCAATGTTATTATTTTTTTGTTTTGAATATATATATATTTTTTGTTTAAATTTTACTTTTTTTTGTGTGTGTTTAAATGATACTATTTTTTTTTGTTTAAATGTTACTATGTGTGTGTGTATATATATCTATATCCATATATTTATTTCTCTTATATATATATATATATATATATATATATGAGATAGATAAAAAAATTTAATGTTAGTCAATCTCATAAAATTTAAAAGTCTTTAGTTTTCAAAATTTTTGTAATTAAACATAATTACTATGGGTATTTTGGATAATAAAGATCAAAATGGACTTAATATTAAACAAATTTCTTTGATGGACTTATCTCCAAATAAGTTCACAAAAGAGGACCAGCCTCCAAATTTTGCAAATAAAAATTAACCCCATTCTATATTAGCCAGCCCAACAGGACCCAAACCCACGAAAAGTTCAGACCCAACACCACTGAAATTACACAATACCCCCATCAGCTTGGAAAAATTACAGTTTTAATGTTTTAGAAATTACACTTTGGCACCAATAGTTTCAAAATTTTCAGTTTGGCCCCAAATGTTTTTGAAAGTATAGTTTGACCCTAATATTTCCTACAATTTTTCAAGTCACTTCGTCCATGATGATCATTTCCAATGCTAAATTAAATACCAAAGTACTAGTTTTATTCCAAGAATGTGTTGATGCACAAGAAATTTTGAATAAAAGGCTAGGTACAATTCAAGCATCCATCGATTCACTAAGATAACTTGTGGTAGCTACAGTCCGTAAAACTAAGATAGGTGAAGATTTTAGCTTTTGTCTTTTCAATTCTCGATCAACAAGTAGTTGAGCATAGCCCTCCAGTTCAACCACAAGCTCCACCATCACATTTAGTTCAATAGCATGATGAGTTAAAATTATCTAATGTTGATGAGCCCAAAAGTTCTCCTACTCAGCATACATCAATTGTTTTTGATAAACCCCTTTCAAAGGGTGATCCTACAGATGAAGTTAAAAGGAGTTTCAAAGGGTGCCACTACAAATAGAGTTGCTAATTTGTCTCTAATGGATTATATGCTTCCTTCACCTATATCAGTGTCTATGGACACGATTGTAAAGAATGTAACATATCAACTGATTGTTTTCTATTATGGGGATCTACATGACTATTTTTTGGAATGAAAGCTTCTTGAAATCTCTTGGAGTTCTTCTATTTTTACAACTCTTCAGAGAAGACTTTGTTTTAACCGAGAGAATTGATAGGATTGTAAAGGGATTGGATAGATATAAAATTGAATATTAGAATTTTATTTATTACTAGATTATTTGGTTAGCTAATAATCATCTCATTAGGAGATTTAGATAGAGTTTTAGCTAGAGAGTACTTTTTATTTGGGTAGGACATTTGTCCTATAAATAATGGTGTAATCCCAATTATTTGAATTGGATTGATGAATAATTGAATATGAATTGACTAGTTTCTCTGCGGAATTTTGTGTTTTTTAACTGATTTCTTGCGAGGATGAGGTAAACCTTACTTTCTTCTCTTCTAAAAGTTACATTACAATTTTAACAATTATTAAGCCATATATGTGTTTGCTCCTCAAGTTGGTGAGTCAATAATCCTTGAAGTTGTTCACAGACGTCATGGTTTCTTGCATAGGGAAGTAAAGTATGTCAATGAGTATTTGCTGGGATGCTTCATGACTTTTGTGTTCGGGAAACATTGGAAGTTATGGCATGGTGATATTTTCATAAATGAAAAGTATCTATTCTATGATGTTCTTGCCTTGATGTTAACATTTGTCCCACTCTATGGATAAGTAATGTAGAATGCTGTTGAAACTTTATTTGCAGGCTAGTTTCTTATGCAGTGGAAGCACTGGGGTTGGAGAAAGGGTCTGCAATTGCCATAAATATGCCTATGGATATCAATTCTGTGGTGATCTACCTCGCTATTGTTCTTGCTGGCTATGTAGTTGTGTCCATTGCGGATAGTTTCGCTCCAAGTGAAATATCAACACGCCTCATAATTTCAAAAACAAAAGCAATTTTTACTCAGGTTTATCCTTTTTATCCCTTCAAGGACCATATGAGATCATATTTTACATTTCTAATATCTGCATGAATTCCATTTGTACTTGTCAAGGGTATTAACTGAAGCTCTTTGGGAGTTTTTAGTGAAGGTGTATGATTTATTGAAATACAATGGTACTAGCTAGAGTGGGCTTTCGTCAATTAAATGATCAAATTAACCCTTCTAATTTTTCATACTGCTCTCCAGCAAATTTATTGTAGTTACACTTCTGGTTCTTGCATCAAGAAAGACACACAATGAAGGGGGAACCTATTAACAAACTGTACGTTGATTGTCACTGTCATAGTAAGCCATTTCTTGGAGTTATATGAAAGTCCAAGGGAGGAAACCAAAAGGATTTCTTTGCAGTACCCAGTAGACCAGAGATTGTGTGTCCTCCCCTGAATTGATGGACTAATTAGATATACATTTGCAACTTATTTTTTTACGATTGAAACCAATAAAATCAACCCCTGACCCCCTCCTTTCCACTAAAATGTCACACCATCACTCTCCTACTGTGCTACAATGGCTTTGGTTTAGAAGTAGGTAGGTCTACTATTCTATGTTATGCTGATTTTTAAATCCCTTGCATCAGCAAACGATGAATTATGATAGCGTGACAATTATCTAGAATAGGTTACTGGTGGTTTATGCACGAGTGAAGTTTGAGATTTTAATTCGAGGCACAAGATGCTGCTAGAGGAAAAAACATATTAAGTACTAATGTTGGTGTGTTCAGCGACTCAAGCTGACAATTCCTAGTGTAATTGTCATCCTTCATTGTAATTTGTTTGGAATTGAAACCGAATTTCATCTTCATTATTTCTTCATTTTTTTGGTTCAGTGTAAGTTGTGGATCTAGCTTTTGCTTTTGGTTAGTCATCCTCTTTTTTTAATTTTTCTTGTCTAATTTTCTCATCTATTAAACCACCTTTCCCAGGATCTCATTGTTCGGGGCAACAGAAGACTACCCTTGTACAGGTGATTCCTATTTTCTCATTAGATCTCTTTTGTTTCTGTTTATTATGGAGAGATTCCTCACATATAGGTGTCCATATCTGCAGTAGAGTTGTTGATGCTCAATCACCTATGGCAATCGTTATTCCCACTAGAGGCTCCAGTTTTAGCATAAAATTGCGTGATGGTGACATTTCTTGGCATGATTTTCTGGAGAGGGTCAAAGATTCCAAGTATGCACTCATACCTGTCTGGTTGATTTTGGTTTCCAGTTTCTTTTTGGATTTTTTTATATAAATTTATTCAAGTTTCAATTGGGGATTGGATTGGATATAGCATATTCTCTACTACATGGTATAATTGCTTTACATAGACATATAACAGTGTAGCTAAGGCATAGCTGTGTTTTTTTTATTGTAATAAGTGAAAAAGGATGTTTCTTGGGTGCTTGTTTTCAGCTATGAACATCTGCTCATGTTATTTGGAGATTCATTTAATCCCGAGGCAGCAACTCTTTAGTATCTTCATAGACTGCCTTTTTTTCCAAAACTATAAGAAGACATTTCCGTTGAAAAAAAAAAGACGACTTGAAATTTTCTTTGCTGACTTATGTGTTGACACATAAATATTCTGCTTACAGCAGGGTTAGAAGATTTGAATCCTACCTGAATTGGTGCTGCCTGCTTTTTCTTTTTAGTTCACTGCTACGGTTTGGCAATGGAATACAATTCTGAGTAGAGAAGCTTAAATCTTATTTTCACTAACAATCTATCAATCAGGGCAGAAACGGAATGATGTCTTTGGCTTATTTGAGCCTTCAATAGAGTCTTGGGATCATCATGTATATTGCTCTTTATAGTACTAGTCTGCAGCAACTGAATGCTTATTTTTCCTCGTGTTATGGAATCTAAAGCTTTTTCCCCTTTTTTAAGCTGCAAATCAAACAAAGGTATTACATTATGACACCAAAAGCCCTAAAATCCCTTCCTCCCTCTCAATACAATCAAGAAAAGGAAAAAAAGAAGTCCAAAAGTTAACTAAAAGAGGGAAAATAAAAAACTATATAGAGGCCAAACTTTTTCTAAACTTGCTATTCGTCCGTCAGATATTCTCCTATTTCTTTCCTCAAAGTGATCATAGCAAGGCAAAAGGGATTTTCTAGTTGTTGTGATGTATATCATGCACATTGGATCCCCTCGACAGCAGAGGATGAGTAAAACCTATAGAACTGGTTTACCTAAATAACTAATGAATATGTGTAATGTGTAGGGATGGGATTATTTATATGTGAGGCAAGTAGATCGTAAAATATGATATCCAGTAAATATAACAAAGTGTAAGATAAGTTCAGTGATGTCATTGCCATTGATGTCAATGAACAAGAACCACATTTAATTTCAGTTGCACTTGATCTATTTTGCCTCAAATCTGTCGGTGCTTTTGTATAAAACAGTTGTTTTCAGCAAAGCTCTGACGCTGCTGCTATGTTGTCCATCTTTCATGTTATATATTGCAGAGACATTGAGTTTGTTGCAGTAGAACAACCAGTTGAAGCTTTCACAAATATCCTTTTCTCTTCTGGCACCACAGGTAAATTAGAAACTAAAGATTTCTTTGTGTAGTTTTCTTTATTATATCTAGGACGTTTTGGATTGCAGAATGCGATTTCCGAGGCTTAAAAGTTTTTTTACCATATGACTGTTTTCAATTGTCATAAATTTTGTTTTCTATCCTGCATGAAATGAAATAGGGAAAAGTTTTGTCCATGAACTTAAATTTTTTGGGCATTTTAATCTCAGCTGGCTTTCAATTTCTGAAGAATTTCCAAGAGACTAGTATGAAAAAAATGTTAATTTCTTAAGATGTGCTTTTGCACAATTGAGGTATATTTATTTACCTTCAGGAAATAAAATCTTCGAAAACTCACATTCTTCAATGTTTTCTTCTGTATTCCCTTATTCTGTAGTTAATATTACCATATTTTTCTTCTGATTTATACTTTTTTTTTATGCCAAAAAAAAAAAGTGTAACAAATGCACCAGTTATAACTTACCATGTTGGTCTGGTGTATTGTATCCCTCCCCCCCTC
>CM042192.1:12533989-12562756 GCA_023539305.1 Ilex asprella | reverse complement strand
CAGCAGACCCCCAAAAAAAAAAAACAAAAACAAAAATAAAACATGATGGCCCTATCTCTTTCACTTCTTTATTTCTTTCCTTTACTTTGAAAAGTGGAAGTGAATTCTCATAAATGTGGTGAATTACTTAGATTTCTTTGGAGAACAGCAATGGGGAAAATAAACAAAAGTTGGCAGCAGATGCACAACAATAGATGGGAAAAACTTGAACTTACTTGATTTTCTTTGTTCAGAACACCACGGTGTTGTCACCGATAAAGATAATAACAAAAGGACTTGATTTATTGATGCTACATTCGAAATGAGAAACTTCTTTTGTAATATTTGTGAACAACACTACTCTTTTTCAACTACTTGGCAACCCAAAGTCAGCCTTAGACAATCAAAGAATTGGACCCTTTCACTCAACTTAATAGCAAGTACCATATGAATAAAAACAAGAACTTGCTATGTTGAGATGTAGTTGGATGTGGTTAAAGGTCACATGATGCCAACTTAAAGGCTTAACTGGATTGTTTCATGGCCTAGGGGAGCCAAAGGCAATTCCATGGACCCTTGCTACTCCTTTAAAAGCTGCTGCAGATGGTTGGTGCCACATGGATATCCGCAAAGGTGATGTTGTTGCTTGGCCCACTAATCTTGGATGGATGATGGGTCCTTGGCTAGTTTATGCTTCTCTGTTGAATGGGGCTTCCATCGCTTTATATAATGGATCTCCCCTTGGTTCTGGCTTTGCCAAGTTTGTACAGGTGCAACCTCTTTTTAATGTTTGATCCTTATTAGTTATCTTTCTATCTCCTTGTCCTTATTGTTGTATGGCCTCTTAGTTTTGACTTGGTGAGTCTACATTTCCCATTATTATTGCTATAGAGGTCCAATACTCGCTAATAGAAAAGATATCTTTTGAGGTGTAACTAATGTCTGCTGTTACCATACAAACAAGAGGAGATGTCTGCTTTCTTCAAATCTTTATGTTCTTTCTTCCTTGGCATTGACCTTGGTTTTACATTCAGAGCAAAGGCTTAGATTTATACTAATACAAATGGAAAAATATTGGGAAGGTGTGAATGCCTACATTTACTTCAAAATGATGCTAGAATGGGCATTGTTAGGCACAAATATTTCAATATATGGATTATCTGCTAAATGACACTGCAGAGAGGCAGTGCCTCTACATGCTATATGAAAAAAACTTACTGTTGCCTGGATAAGGAGCCATGTGAATTCATTTTTCTCTAAGTTGTCAAAATTTACTATAGTGAAGTGCTTGTAATGAGTGCACTGCAGAATTGTTGTTTGAAAGTGCTAATTGACCAATATCCACAGCTACACGTGTGCATATATGACAACAATAGTGTTTTGTGTAATTTATCATCATTGTCAAGTGACCTAGTTTGCCAACCATTACAAATCTGTGTGGCTCCATTTGGTTGCCCCTAGCTTCCAACATAAACTTAGCATCCTAGCATTGATGTGCGCACTTCATGTGCTTGTTCAACTATCCGTAGCCAATTGGTGGTTAGTGGAGAGACCCAAAGGCTCATATGGTTTTGGGATGTGTTAATTATTTTTATTTTTTTTCTAAATTGGGAAGTGTTATTTTATCCTTGTGGAACAAGCTCTAATGTTATTAATGCGAAAGAGCTACAGTACTACTACAGTAACATTGTGACCCATTAAATACTTGGAGTTTAGTTACATATCACAGCTTTTAATCTTCTAGGATTACATTGTGCTGTTTTTCTTATTCAGTTTGTTCTATTTTTCTTATTTAAAACTCTCCTGCAAGTGGCCTAGGATGCTAAAGTAACAATGCTTGGCCTTATCCCAAGTCTCGTGAGGGCATGGAAAACTGCAAATTGTACAGCTGGCTATGATTGGACGGCTGTTCGGTGAGTTTTAAGTCTTGGATATTATCCTTGAGATTGTTTAGTCTTCACTAGCAGCTACATTAATCCTATGTCAAGTGTTTCCAAATCTTCTGTTCTCATGCTTAACTCAATGTGTTGGATTATGGTAGTTGCTTTGGCTCCACTGGTGAGGCATCTAGCGTGGATGAATACCTATGGCTTATGGGGAGAGCTCAATACAAGCCTATCATTGAATATTGTGGGGGTACGGAGATTGGTGGTGGATTTGTTTCTGGCTCGTTGTTGCAGCCACAATCTTTGGCTGCTTTTAGCACACCTGCTGTGGGATGTACTCTGTTTATTCTTGGCGAGGATGGAATTCCTATAGTAAGCACCATTCAACCTTCCAACTCAAAGAAAGAAAAGTAGTTGCTGATCAAACGGTAGCTAGAGTGCAATCTAACCACGCAGTTTTGCAGTTCTTTCGGTTATATTAACTGCATGCGCTGTGAAGCAACCTCACAATTTAATCCGTGTAGACTAGGAACTTCATGAATAGCTTTGTGAACCTCTTTCTGTTTAATCTGTCGTCCTATTAATAAAGAACACAATTCCACGTACAAAGTTCTGACAGAGAAAGTGATGTGCTTTCTTACTGTTGGCGAGTCTAAATGTACGGACACCATGTATTGTTATGGTTTTCGGCAAGCCCTTATGATTGATTGTTAAGTTAGCGGTATCAACGTGCCTAGTAAACTGGCTATTGTTACATCCTTTAAGGAATACAAGCAGTTCGCATTCTTTACATGTTTTTCTCAGCCACCAGAGTGTTCAAACTAATGTGCATTTTCTTTACTTCAGCCACCAAATACTCCAGGGACTGGTGAATTGGCCCTTGGTCCTCTCATGTTTGGAGCTTCAAGCACACTACTGAATGCTGACCACCATGAAGTCTACTTCAAACGAATGCCTGTTTGGAATGGAAAGGTAAGCAGTAAGCTGATAATTCCAAAACTAGCGTGTGGTGCTAACTCACAACGTTGATTTTTCCTCAAACAGGTTCTGCGAAGGCATGGAGATGTGTTTGAGCGTACATCTAGAGGATACTATCATGCACATGGTCGTGCAGATGATACAATGAATCTTGGGGGTATCAAGGTCTGTATCTAGCCTCAAATAATAAGTTCATGGAAAGATATTTTTGTTGAAATTCCACATCATGTGTGAATGCCAGCACATGCATGGTTTGGAGTTCGGGAAGTGAAAATTCAATTTGACTTGTTCTTATGCAATAGATTGTATAAGAATCAAAATCGTTACTTGCAATTGATAATTAGGTCATTTTTTTTCTTTTAAGAAAATAGGATTAGAGTGCACATGCGTATCAATTTTAATACCAGTGACCTAGGACATGATATGATTAAGAAACTTCCGTCAGCATTTGCATAGTGTTTTCATTCGATTTCACTGCACTGCCTATATTATTTTGGATTGGCTCTATTGATTCGCAGTGCATCATTTTTTATTTTCTAGCATCTTGTGCAGCTATGGTGCATCCAGAGGTCTGATTTGCTTTTCAGTTTTTAATCTTTCTTTTATACATTTTATAAGAACCCTATGTAAATGGCATGACATCTGTGTACATTGAGAAGTATGTCATATCTCGGAAATTGTTGATCTTGTAATGCCATGTGATGTGGTTGCTACATTAATTCATGACTGAATTTGCTCCACTTGAGGGGATAAATCTCGAGGAAGGAGGATAAAATGGACAAATTCATGTTGGTTGAAATGATTTTGTGCTCAGATTTCTCTAACTGCTTCATGCACTTTGCACAGGTAAGTTCAGTGGAGATTGAACGCATTTGTAATGCGGTTGATAGCAACATTCTTGAGACAGCTGCCACTGGGGTGCCGCCTACTGGAGGAGGACCTGAAAGTTTAGTGATTGCTGTTGTTTTCAAGGATTCAAATAGCTCTGCACCAGACTTGGATAAGTTGAAAATGTCATTCAACTCAGCATTGCAAAAAAAACTAAATCCTCTGTTTAAGGTAAATCTACGGCTTTGTATGTTTCACCCCTAATGCGAAAGGTATATGTCAACTTATCAATGCTAAATTGTGCAGGTTTCTTATGTCGTACCCCTCTCGTCTCTACCAAGAACGGCAACAAATAAGGTTATGAGAAGGGTTTTGAGGCAGCAGTTTGCTCAGATTGACCAAAACTCTAAGTTGTGAAATTGGTTAGTTCTTCATGAAAGGCATTTGGCCTAAAATTCTCAGTCAATCGTCTATTCCCATCACGTGTGTAGGCTCTTTGTTATCCCCTTAAATGCTGAATAATGTGTGAAGGGGGATGAGACTCACCAATGCATACCTGTAACATATGGATCAGCTCCACTCTGAATAAGGTGTTTTGTAAACGGAATGACACCTTTTTCATTCATCGTGTAGAAAATTGGAGTATAGCAGGAGAGAGAGAGAGAGAGAAATTGTGGAGCTGCGTTGGTGTTTATTTGTGCCAAACTTCAGGGTCTCTGTGTTATTTTTTAAATAAATTGTGTAAGATCTTTCAAATCTTAATTTACATATTTATTTTTTATCAGTAATTTACACCTTAAAAAATCAAAAATTTAAATTTGCACCTTTAAAGATAAAAATTTATATCAATGCGCACCAGAGGCTAACAGCGGTAGTTTGCGGTCTAAAATTAAATAGATAAATTATACTTAGTTTCTTTCATACACTTAATCACCTAGACTACTCCCATTTAAAATATTACACATACATTCCCTGAGAATTCAAATATGACTAAAAATGTTCCTCCAATTAGCCATCTAAATAATTATGTTCAAGTGAAGTATTGCATTGGATATAAAAAATATTATATAAATACCTGTATTTTATTGGGTATTCAAATGGTTAGCTTGATTTTAAACTTTAGAATATAACGGATCCACAAAATAAATGATAGTATAAAAATTATAATTTTTTATTAGGATAAAATTATTTTTAATGATTATATTAATAGATATCAATAACAAGGGGTGGTTATGTGTTACGCGTACACAAATGTCAAGTGTATGAGTAATATTCTAAATATGAGAGAGTCCAACTGATTGTGACAAACTTAAGAGGGTGTAAGAGTAATATTTTAAATATGAGGGAGTCCAAATGATTAAATGACAAACTTGAGAGAGTCTAGGTGTAATTTATTCAACTAATTTTAGACGTGATGATGACAATTAATACAAAATTATCTCTTTGAGTAGGGTTGTCCATGGGTCGGGCCGGGCCGGGCTCGGCCTGCAAAATTTTTTTTGGACCAGACGGACTTTGGGTAGGGGTAAGCTACCCGCAGACCAACCAATCCCCTATTGGGCAAGCTTTTTAAGCGGGCTTCTTCAGCCTATTTGGACAGGCTTTGTTGGGCCTGTTTTGGGCAGGCCTGGTTGGGCGGGCTTGTTGGCCCTATTGAAAAAATATAAAATTTTATTTAATTTTTTTTGTAAATTATATTTTTTAATTAAAAATATAGTTAAAATCAAAATGGGCAAAAATTAAATAATGAATAATTGTAGATTCTCACATGTTTATAGTAATATAATGATAAAATTGTTTAGTAATTTAATATATGTAATGACGTAGGAATGAACCATATAGGTTATAAATGTAGAAAATACTAATATTGTAAATATTAGTTAAAAACTTAGTTTTAACTTGTGAATATATGAAATAGTTTGTAATAGAACTTATACCAACTATGTTTGAGGTATAAATGTATATTGCATAAGTTTGGGTTGGTTTTGGAAGAGTTTAGAATGGATTGGAAATGAAAAACAGAGGAAATAAGCAAAACTGGACAAACTGTATCGATACTGTGTACCGATACTGCAAAAAGAAATCTGACATTTTAAAGTTGCAAATAGCCAACCCTCCTTCCACTATAAATACATTAGGAACGCCTCTTTTAGCCCTATTTCAACATATATAACCGTAGAGAGGCTTAGAGAGGAAGGGAAAAACAAGAGATTCAAGGGTTGATTCAAGTTGGGGAAGACAAACCTTCATCTTCTTCACACAAAACTAAGGAACCAAAGTTGGGGTTTTCTTCCATCCTTGTTCATTGAAGTTAAGGTTTATTTATATGTATGTTTTACTTCAAAATCTTAGATATATGCTATGAAATCTTTATTCCTTGATATTTTCATCAAGATTACCATGTTTTAACGGAATCCATGGTTGGATAACCATGAAACTTCTTCTTTTTGTCATCAAACCCTAGTTTTCAAGAGAAATGTGTTTTTCTCTCGATTTTTCTTTTATTCTTGATTTCAAAACTTTAGTGCTTTATATTGAACAACAAAATGGTATTTGTGGATGATCTCATGCAAATTTTACTAAAGAATTCCATTGAAATAATGCATTTGAAATTTGGGGGGTTTTTTGAATTTCTTGTAAATTGAGATAATTGGTGGGTACATCTCTTATATGGTTTGTTGTGATGGACTTGAATTACCTTCGAGAAACTGTCGTAGAGTGTTAGAGGTTAGTTTATTCCAGTGGGGGTGATATGGTTTCCTAACACACTTGTAGTGAGTTGTTGTTTGTGAACACAACCACTATTGTTCACGTATGCCGAGAAAAATGGTTAGTATACTAGTTCCTTTGAAGGATTCGTCAATGTCATTGGGATGATACATGCCCTTCCTAAAATGGTTTATGATTTGGTTGTAATGGATGAATGAGGTAGAATTATTGTGTAGATTCCTGAGAAGCAACTTACATCCATGAGAATATGGGATGATGCTACTGAATTAATTATTGAAGGTTTTATTTTCTTACACGTTTATTGTTGGAAAAAAATGGTTTATTATGATTAATTGTAAATAGTTTCTACAAGAATTTGTTGGAAGTATGGGATTCCACCAGAACTTGTTGGAAATAGTTTATCATTAAAAATGGCTGATTATTTGTAACTTGGTTTTACTCTTCCTTAAATATATTGTTAATACGTTAACTTGATATCTGTTTAAATGTCACTGTTTTATTTCAAAGTTATGTATGATATTTGTGAAAAAGAGACCAACCCATTTTATATGTTTTAAAACCTTGTTCGGGTTTGGGAGGATTTTCCTACAAAGCTTAGTGTTCACCCCTTACAAAAATATCCATTTTCAGAATTTTATCTAGATGAGGAGATTGGTGTTGAGGAGCGGGTTCCTTTGAAAGCACAATGAAACGGACATGTAGATCCTGAAGTGGATGTCTAGATTATTCCTTTTGTTCTAGAATAGGAGATCTTTTTTTTGATAATGTCTATGTTAATATTTTCTTTTTCTGCTACAAGTTAACTTTGATCCTTTTGGGTTGTAATTGTCATATAATGACATATTTTTTTTGAATGTAATGGTCATAACTTGGTCTATTCTTTTGGGATAATGATGTGGACATTACGAATGATGAATAAAATTGACTTATTGATGGATTTTATTAGTTGCTCTCATAATGAGAATGATTTTTAGTTTGTAATGTCGTCCAAGGTGAGTTTCGGGCGTTACAATAATTTGATTTATGAATAGAAGAGAAATTGCATCACAATAAAATGAGTAAATTCTAACTAGGTGGGCACTCTCCTACCTATCTATCATTTGCACAATTCTACCCATTAAAAGTTTTTATACATGAAAAGCGTGTATATTTAATACATGAAAAAAATACATTATTCATAATATCTAAATTTTTAAATCTTCAAATTTTGGCATTGGTGAATTTATTTTCATATTTTGATCTCTCGCTTCAGCGGCATACCAATCTTGAAGACACGTGAGGGCTTCCACCGTCATTCCATCCAAGCAACTCCTATGTCCATCAATGACACATCCACCTGTACTAAAAGCAGATTCGAATGCTACAGTCGACATAGAAACTATTCATATATCATATACCAGGCCAAAATATCAAAAACAGGGTCTTCAACACCTACCAATGGAGCATTATAATATTGCTAAAGTTCAGTTAATCCACTAGATGTTGACATACCTCTTCTAGTCAAAATTGAAGCTAGCATAGATGTGTTACCTTTACCTTTACTAGGACTATCAACAATATCACCAGAAATTGAGGAGGGATTAAGTGTATCACCATTCCCAAATGTTACACTATATTCATTAAAAAGTTTTTTAAAATAATATTTTATTTTATTTATGTGGTTCATGTGCTTATCATTTAAGTTACCATATAGAGACATAAAAATACTTGTAAAACAAAATTCTTTAAATCGAGGGTCAATTAACATACCAAAATCAATAAGTATAGAAAGTGGTGAGAAATATTTATTATATATAGATTGCATATTATGTCAAATAATTGAAAATTCGGGTTCAGTATTATATTGTTCAAAAAAATCACTGACACTAACTATATGAAGATAGACAAATGTAATAGTTGGATAATAATTACTAGATAAAGTCATAGTTGTCTCATAAAAAAAATTCTAAAACTCTTTTATTTTATCAATGACATCATATTCCTCTTCGTTGAGACGCGATAATGAACCAATGATATCTATACTAACATAGTCATTTAAGACAAGTTTATATTTAACTGTCACATGTAGCATTTTATAGGTGGAGTTACACCTAGGTTGTACATTATATGGTATTTTTTTGTATTTTAAATTATTATTTTTACACATAGTTTACAGTTTGCTTTTGATATAATTAGGGTTCTTTTTTATTTTTGAGGCATTGTACAATATTTATAGAGCTGCTCCTTGTTCTGTGGGATCTGTGCCGAGATCTTTGCCTTTCATCCATGGAATCCTCCTTTATTTAAGGAGAGGATCTTGGTTGGTTAAAAATCTTGCGCCTTGTTTCCTTCTCGCTTCTTTGACCGCTTGCTCTAATGGAGCTCGAGGTCTGGACCACTGAGCTCTTGGTGTCTTGTCTGACCCCCTTGTCTGAGCTCATACTTAAAATTTATTCTAGGTATCATCAATTTGTAATCTTCATATATATGTATTTAAACCTCTATCCACTTAATGGATAAGTCATCCAACAATATCAAACCTATGTTTTTGCATGGTATTAGAGCCAAAAACATAGAAACCCTTTTCCTTTTCCTTTTTTTTTTTTTTACAATAGTCCAGATGACTCTCCTACTTACTACATGAACTTCGTATCTCTCTTTGACATCCCATGCTTATTCACTGTGATAATCTTAGTGCCAAACACATGACTGCTAATCTAGTTTTCCATGCGTGCACCAAGTACATTGAAATTGACTATCACTTTATGGGTGATCCTTGTGGTTGATGGCATCCTTTGGGGTTCAATACCAACTTTCAAACATCATATTTCCAAATTATTATTGTTGCCTACCAATAGTGGGTGTTAAAAAGATAACGCTTGTGATAATGATTGTAACTAATTTAATGTATTAGCTTTAGGATTAGAGTTTTAGCTTTACCATTGGAGTCTATCCAATCTATAATGGTTATCATTTGTAATTTTTTTTTTTTGAAAAGGAAAATGGGGGAGGGGGCGACCAGCAGGTAGTGGCCTTCCTAGACGTGACCATGAGGGTCTCTCCCATGTGATATGTTCGATTAGCTATAGTTACAGACCCTTTTAGAGTAGTTCGTCACCACACCACCACAAAAGCACTAGTGAACAAGACAGAGAGACCCCGTGGAACGAATCCTACTTTGCAACCTCATGGGAGTCAAGGAACCCTAAGACACCTGCCTTACCACTAGACCACCAGCTCCGATAGTCTTTTGTAATCTTCGTATACATGTTTTTAACTACAAGTACAAGACTTTTATCCATTTTAATGGGCAAGTCATTTAACAGTATTAAACCTTTGTTTTTACAAGAGAATTTTATTATATACCCTAATAAATTTAGAAATCCTTAAGTTATACTCTCAAAGCTTAGATTTTTCATAGTGCTTCTTTAACGTATTAAAACTGTTACACCACTCCATTGATTTGGTAAAATGAGCCATAGAAGCTAACGACAATATCACATTACAACACTTTTAATATATTGAGGGGATAATATGAAAAATTTAATCTTTAAATATATAAATAAAAATTCTTAAATTTGTTAGGGGTATATAGCATAATTCGGCCTACTTTTAATCACACATAGCTCACTGGGGCGAGGTGCACACTCTGCGGAATCTAATCGTGCTCTCTCGTCACTTACGTAACCGAAAGGTCGGCAAATAGCTCGTCCTCTTCCTTCACCTACCACCAGAGCATGTTTGGGGCTTCTATGGCGTCCCATCCAAATTGATACAACTATCGTTATAATAAAGGGCTCATCTCTCTTCTAACAACCTCTTATTGAGGATTATGGCTACCCTTCTGCTCTCAAATCCTACACTTTCCTCACCTTTCCTCGGCCGTAAACTGTAAGCACCTCTCCCCCTCTCCCTCTACATGAAGCAATACCTATATGTGTTTAGATCTATGTTTACTTTTTTTTCGAAATTCTTTTTTTTACGAGCTCAAGTTTTGTTGTTACTTTGTTTGTATGACTACGGTTTTTGATGAGTTCATGTTTTTTTCGGTGTTCCAATTTTAAAATTTATTGATATTCTTTTGTTTATTTGACAGTTCAATTCTTCGGAATTCGGAAAGGCCGTCATCGTGCGGATTAAATTTTATGAGCCCTAGATGTGCAGTGGATACACCTTATGGAGGTACCAAGAACATTTAATATAAGGATAATGCAAAACCCCGTTATAATTTGTGTGAATTTCATGAAAATAGCTGTTAATTTCTTTTTACCATATGAATTTTGAGGCGAGCAGACCTTGAATTAATGGGTTAATGTTGTTGCTAATTACTGGAGTGTCTAGTGCATGGAAGTTGTCAAAGACGTATTGCACGCATTAAACTAGGTTTTAAAGTGTGCTTTCATTTATATACTTTATGATGGTAGCTGTATGTTTACATGGACTTTCATATTAGCTATTTTGACATTGTAAATACATTGAGCTCGCATTGGGATGCTTCATGTTAATTCGTCGGAAATAGTACGTTGTGAAATCGAGGGTGACTTTGATGTAATAGTATGAGAATTAGAAAGCTAACTCATTTACGCATGAAATGCAGTGTGCATTAGTAAAGCAGAGTAGCATACACAATTTAAGGTATTTATAGTACAATAACAGATTATGAAATTAACATTTTCAGTGTGAAATGTTATCACTCGGTAGTTCATTATTTTTGGTTTTGTTTTGTTTTGTTTTTTTTTTGGGGGGTGGGGGGTGGGGGGAAGAATTAATTCCTTTGATAACAATGCTCATTGCACTTTGTTTTGGGTTGTTTGTGATTAGATTGAAACTGTTATGAGAGTTGGTGGTGCAACCAAATATGAGAGTTGGTGGTGCAACTAAATATGCATCCTTAAAAGCAAGAGCACAGGATGGCTCCTTTTACATCCTATCCTAAAACAAAAAGGCGTATTGCTTCTTAGAAGTTATTAAGTGATTTGCTTTCCACTTTGCAACAGCTTTCCGTGATATTGATTTCTAACATTCATTAGATTTTCACTTGTGGGCAAAAATCAACGGCTTTCCATGATTCTTGCATGGACTTTTGCACTTCAGAAAATTAATATGTTTTGGGTATTGTCGAGATTCCCTGGGTGGTCCCAAAAAGTTGTGATAGGGTTTTGAGTATGAATTGTGAAGGGTTTGGTTTATAAAAGGCAAAACTCTTTGGAAATACATGGTTTTGGTTTTGTTTTGGGTGGTTTGTTTGAAAAGAAATAGATAGATTTTTTAGAATAAGGAGGCTCCATGGGAAGCTCTTGGGGATAAAATCTCTTTAATGGCATCTCTTTGGGTATCCACATGCAAGGATTTCAATGGGATTTCATTATTATTAATTAAAAACCATTGGGCCAAATTGTGTATAGTGATGCCACATAGCTGCTTCATTGCATTGTTTTTATTTTGTTTTGGCTTTTCCCTTTTTTTTATCTTATTTTTTTGCAGAAGGCTCTCAGTCCTCCCATGTATGTTTGCTCCTTTCTTTTTCTTTAATAATATTCTCTCGTATTCTATAAAAAAAGAGGCCAAATACTTATCTTTCTCCTTAATGGTGTGTTATTGATAACAGTTGTAGTGAGAACATTGACCATGTTTTTCTTCATTACTCTATTGTGCTAAAGCTTTAACATAAATAATTTAGTGTGGCAAGGATAGATTGGGTAATTTCACGAGGTAGTGTTTCCTTTGTGGACAATTTTGGTGGTTTAGGGAAAATAAAAAGGGCTTTCATGCTAAGTTTGTTAGATGATGACTATTTTTTGCATCACTTGGATGGAAATCTATGGTAGAATCTTTGACGATATGATTGAATATGAGGAGTTACATGGGGATAGAATCAAGTTTTAAACTTCTCTATGGGCAGTCATAACTTTGGAGTTTTAGTGGTTTCCCTTGTAATTTTTTGTTTTTATTTTCACTATTATACATTATTTTTTCAAAGTATTTTACTTATAGTTGGATTTGTTGTCCACTATTATACTTTTTCCTTTCTTTAATCAAAGTGGTTGTTTCCTTAAAAGAATGGGGTTTTGTATGTGTGATTTTTTTCTCTAGAAATATTTATTTATATTTATCAGCTTTAAGATTCCTATAAAGCTTATTGCCAAGGATAGTGATGGTAAACTCCTATGTCATTCACCTCGATAGGAGTCAAATGCATTTGCTTCTTGGTTAAGTGTACCCCCATTTCTCTTTTCCAATCATACCTCGGGCTTAGGATTTATGATAGGGGTTCAGTTTTTGGGGGAGGGATCGGTTTTCCTTGTGGGGAGTATCAAGAAGGAATGAATCTAGATTTTGAAAATTATTATAAATTAATGTTATCTGAATCGTGGGTCAATTTGGGATGTGGGACGATACTTCTTCTAATACGTTGTGCAACGGGTTTAAGGTTTAGTTGATATATTATTTTGGGTATTGGTTTATTTTGTAAGTCTTATTTAGACCACTCTTATTATTAGATGATATCTATGAAGCATGGACACGGACACGAGACACTGATACGACACGACATAGACACGCCGACACGACATTTCTCAAAAAAGTAGGACACAGACACGAACACGTTGGGGACACGCTACAAAAAAAATATATTTTATGTATAACATTGTATAATTTATTGCAAATATAGTGATAATGATATAAAATTCATAAAAAATTAGTATTTTATGATACAGAAACATAATGTCTAGTCATCTGTGTGAATTTTTAGACTAAAATATCCTCATTATAGTCAATAATTATTAAATTTTTTTTGTAGACAATATGTACCTAATATATAATTTAAATAATTGCTCTCATTTTCTCAATTCCTCTTTTTTAAAACTTTTATGCATCTTTTGTTTTTATTATTATATTTGGAGTACAATTTTAATATGTCTAATATTAGTAATTATATGTTCTTAAATTTTTAGGTTTTGTTAATCACATTTCAACAAATGTCTATTATTTAGTTGTAGACATGTTCTTAAGAAGTGTCGGACACGTCACCAAAGAAGTGTCCGACACGTGTCCGCAATTAAAAATTTATCATTTAATTATGGACACGGATAAAAGAGTATCAGACACGTGTCCGAGAGTGTTCGAAGAGTGTCGGTATCCGACACGGATACGTCACGTTCTCGAGAGTGTCCGTGCTTCATAGGATGATATTATATATGTAATTCTTAACTAATCTTAGTTTAGATTTCTAATAATAGTTCCAAAACGAATCATAATTCATAATAACACACCGACCTGAATGTATATAATAAAAGCTATAGTTTCATATTGGTTTTGTATTATAAATTATAAAAAAATCAAGGGTAAATTTCTCCAACACCTCTTATATATATGCATAATTTCAGAGACATCCTTTTTGTTTTCTGAAATATTATTGAAACCTCCTGTTAGTAATTTTCTACTAACAAAGCAGTAGAGAGTGACTTTTTATGAATTTACCCTTAAGATCTATAGCATTTCATACGTTTAACCTTTACTAATTCATACGTACACACTATATGTGCTCTTGGAGCCCATCCACCTTTTTATTTTTTCTCTCCCTTTTCATTTATCTTTTTTTTTTCTCACATCGATCTCCACCACTTGAGCCATGCCCCTCTAATAGCCATAACCATGGTCATGCCACCCACCAAAGCCAATGCCCACCATCACAATTCTCCCCTAAGCCACCACCGGCCAAAGCTAGACCCACCCAAACTAGAGTGCCTCAATCGGTGACGGAGGCAGCAATCTGTGGTAAGCGGCTAATGTCTTGACTAGAAAATAGGATCAACAACATTTGTTAAACAACTAAGCTCTCTTGACATGAAGATAGGATTAACAACATCCTTTGGCAACACCAATTTGTAGTAATTTTAAGTATCTCCTTTGGCAGCATGGATTAGCTACCTCTAGCACTAACTAAATATTAATATGCAACAACGAGCTTAGTAGTGTCCTTATCAAGTGGTGATGGCGGGTCACTCGAAAGTTTTTTAAAATTGGAATTCTATCTTGAATTGTAGGATCGGATCGAGAATCATAAGATTCTACTAATTGAAAAAATGAGATGAATAACATATGTGACAAAATCGAATTCTCAGAAAAAGAAAAATCAAAGTAGCCTAGTATACGAACTCTTAGAGTTGTGATTGAAATTTGATGCACTACAATTTGAGCATTGAAGAGAGTTGAAAATCAAAGGTGGATTGTTATTCTTATGCGATTTTGCAAAAAGGAAAATGAGAATAGAAGTACTTTGATCTTAACTTTTGGACAGAGATAATTATAGACGAGAGACTAGAAAGCTAATAGGTTGTTGATTTATAACTTTGACTGTTCAACATCCAAAGGAATAAAGAGATATTTTGTAAATAACTCAAACTTTCTGTAGTTTTTCTCATCTGTTGAAATTCTTGAATAAATTAAAAAGTATATGTGAAGTCTTATTTTGGATCGAGTCTTTAACTATTAAAACGATAAATACAGATTGGATAATAACCAAATGTGCTTGACAAACAAAACCAGCTACTTGGATCGGTAAAATCACCATTCGAATCAAAATCCTACGATCCTATAAGATCTGAATCACAATCAATTAAATCATATACATTTGAGATTCTACAAAAGACTCAGATCGATTTATGTGTACGGTTAAGATCCTTAGCTTCGGATCAGAATTTTAATAACCATGACTTGCTTGGCGTCGTGAGTGTGGAGAGAGACAATAGAGTAATGAAGAAAACATGACGGTGTTGGTTAGGTGGGTGCTTGCATGATGGAAAACATGACGGTGTTGGTGGAGAGGAAGTGGGGTAAGTGTGTAGTGAGGAAGTGGGGTAAGTGTGTAGTAGGGAAGTGTGGGGTGTCTGGGTTGTGTGTGTGTTGACTGGGTGGGCGGTGCCGCACTTCAAAGACTTGTCCAGTTTTTATACACCCACTCTATCCGATTTCAACAAGAACCTTGAGGGAACCCTAACCACCTTGCTCTTAAATTTTCTTTCTTTCTTTGTGCTAATTGTGGTGGTGGTGGTGGTGGTGTGGTGATCCGAAGTGTGTGTGCATTTGTAGTGGTGCAGAGGGTGACTTGATTCATGAAAGGTTGGCTTGATTTTGTGGTGATTTTGTTCTCATTGATTGGCATTACAGCTAAACTACTAGATAGTCTAAATCTATAAGCTTTAGGATAACTAAAGACCTTTCTTTGCCTTTCTTACTTGACTCTATGAATAGTGACCTTCTTCCTGTTCTTTTCTTTCTTACTAGTTTTAACTCGCTTTTATCAATAGTTGTGCATACTACCAAACTTGGTGTATTGATATTTAACCTCCAGAGTGTAGGTTTACAATAATTTCACTTTGAATAGCAGTGCCTCATGAGCTATAAAGTGTAGAGTTTGAATAATCTAAACTAAACAATGCAAAGCTCTTTAAATCCTCATCAAAGGATAGCTATTGTCCTTGTTGGCTCTCAAGTCTCATGATGTGCAAGGACATTAACTTGTCTTAAGGAAACTAATAGTTTGGTTTCGGGTCTTGTGAAGTAGAATCCGGTGTGGTGATGGTGATTTGATACTTGTTTGCACAGAGGGGGTGGTGTTTTGATGGTTCTATACTAGTGTTGGTGGTGGTTAGCTACTTGTTTTGGGTTTACAATGCTGACTACATGTAGTTTTCACGTGTGTGCATGTATTTACCAAGAGATAAATGAAGCGTACGCATGTGTGTGTGTGTGTGTGTGTGAGAGAGAGAGAGAGAGAGAGGGGGGGAGTGAGTGCAAGAAATAAAGATATGGGGAGGAAGAATAGATGTTTTATTCTTGTGTGCATGGAAGTGGATTGTTCTGTTTGCATGCCTTTTTTTCTGTGTGTTGGCCTTTTTTTTTTTTGGGAGGGGATATGTTTTTGCGAAGCATGAGACAAAAAAGAGAAGGAAGAAAATAGATAAATTAGGGTGAAAAAGATTTTATAGTTTCTTTGTTTGGGGGCAAAATTGTCATTATTAAATAAATATTGTATGGTGACACTGTCTTTGAGATGTTAGATGTCAGTAACGTCTAAGATGGTAATGTTAGTTTTTGAAACGGTTTTATAAACTAGAAGGAAGTGCATTGATATTTCAGAAAACATAAGGGGTATCTCTGAAGTTATGCATAAATACAAGGGGTGTCAGTGAAATTTACTCGAGATTGAAGTTACAACAAATCCAAATTTTAGTTTAAAGATCACCCAAATAAAATAATAAGAAGTTAAGAGTTACAATTTGGGGCCATAGTTGTCAAATCGTTTAACAGAAGGTGTATCGTTTTTTAAAAATAGTGTAAGATATGGTGTAATTTTAAATAATTAATAATAAAATATATATTTACAAACTTTAGGGGTGTCTAAATGTAATTTATTAACGGATATATTTACAGCAGGGTCTAAGTGTTACGCGTGTATAAATTTTAGGGAATTTGTATGTAATATTTCAAATGTTAGGGAAATAATAAACCTCAAGGGGTCTAAGTGTAATTCTTCCTATTTTAAAACATAGTGAGAGTGTCTTGAAAAAAAAAGACGATACAAAAAAACAAAACAGAGAGAAGAGAAAGAGGGAAAGATCGTTGTCGTCAAGAACAGAGGAACAATCTTCGATGGCTTCGTCGTTGTCAAGAACAGAGAGAAGAGAGAGAGGGGCTTGGGTTCTTCACAACGATGGAGACTTGGGTTGCTTTGATCGTCGTCGAAGGTTGCTGCTGCTGTGATCGTCGTCGTCGTGAAGTCTGAAGAACACCCAGGAGTCGAAGATAGCAAACAACGGAGAATGGAGAGGAAAAGAGGTATTTTTTTTTGTAAATCCTAGCCCTTCTCTCTCTTCTCTCTGTTTAGTAGTTATAGGGATAAAAAAATCAGTCTCTAAACACAAAGCGACATTGTTCCTTAAAAAAATAAAACAGCATTTACATGTATCATACCAATACGTATTGTATCATAAAAACATATCGTGTAGCGGATGATACAACGTAAAAACGATATAAAACTACGATCTGTATCGTTTTGCCTCTGTATCGTAACGTATCGTACGATACTAATCGCGTATCGTACGATACTAACAACTATATTTGGGACTAAGGTTGTGACTTGGAATTACTTAGATCATAAGTCGATTTAGGGTTTGAGTTATGCAACTTAGTTTCATAGAACGCTAGGGGTATCCACGAGCCCATTATCTATGTTTTAAACAAACGTTGAAAAAAAAGAAGGAAAAAAAAAACAACACAATTGTAAATGTTGTTCTTTTAAGTATGTTGGTTTTCTCACATAGTTTCGGACAACTGAATGTTGAACTGAGGATGTTCTTATCTTGTGAGTAAGCTGGGACTTATGCTCAAGTTTCTAAATTATTAGTGGCAAAGTAAAAACTCTTTTCTTGTTTCAAAAGGTAGCAGAGTGAAAACTTGCACACATGCATGCATGCACCTAGCATTGATTATTTGTAGATTTTGTAATGCGTTGTTTTATAATAGCCAATCCGTTGGTTAGTGACCAGCTTATGGTGTGGGGTGGAGGAGTTGTGGTGCCAACCAATTAAAGTGGGCCCTATGGTTTGTTTCTTCTCACTGGCCCACCGCCCTCACTTGCATCCTATGAAGCACGAACATGGATACGAGGTACGGATACGATACGATATGGATACAAATACAGATACGGATACAGTGATACGACAAAATTTTAAAAAATAGGATCCGGGTATGAATAGGATTCGTCCATAAAATATATTTTTTTAAAATTTTATTATTATATGTAATATAATAATTATGATTTATAAAGTGAATCACACATCTATTAAAAATATATAATAATAATTAACCATTCTATAATTCAGAAATCATACATTCATAAATTTTTCTTCGATTTTTTTTGCAAATTAGGGCCCAAACATATTTGTTATGGTGCCCCAATTTTTTTAAAACAAATTTAAGTAATACTCCGCCGTATCTCTTGCGTATTCCGGCGTATTCTGAATTATCCGAAAATTCAAATTTATTTTTTTTAATTCTAGGATACTTCCCAGTTGTATCGAATAAGTAACCGGCCGTATCAGACGCATATTCGTATCTGGAAAGTATCAGATACTGATACTTTGACCCTTTTGAAGTATCCGTGCTTCATAGCTTGCATCTACTAGTTGCCCCCAAAAACATTCTTGTGGATGCTATAGTGGTTATATGAAGTCATTCCCCTTTTCCCTGCCTTGGGCCCGCCCGGGGGGGGAGGGGGAGAGCTGCAACTTGGACGTGCTAACTCGATTTTAACCCAAAAAAATTAGAACTTGGGCTAGGGTTTTAATACTTGAGTTGGGCTTGGGTCAAACAACTCCAACCCGAATTTAATTTGGGCGGGCCTCGAATTGAAAAATCGGGTTCACGGGTTGAACACGAATATTTAAATCGTGCTCAACCCAATTTAATAATTGGGTTCAACCCGAATTAATAACTATATAAATACAATTTTAGATTTTTATCCCTTAGGTTTATTTGAAGTTTGCGCCTCCGCCTCCCTCACTCTCATTCTCACTCTCACTCTCAGATCTATCTCTCACTTTCAGATCCCTCTCCCCTGCGCCTCCTCTCGCACAGCCTCCTTCGTCTTCGTCTTTATTGGACTTCTTTTCTTCCTTTTTTTTGAACACAAAGCTGTGGATTCGGGTAATAATGGTAGTATGCAATCATCAAGTGGTGGTGATGAAGAGTATGATTCAAGGGCAGAGTCGATCACCCCTTTCTTAAACCGTTCAAGCCACCCACCGACACCGCAATCTCTTCCTCATCTCCACCGTCAACCACCCACTTTGTTTGACCCTCCACCACCTACTCTTGATGCCTTCTTGCAATCATCACCAAACTCGGACGCAAATTCCTTACACAAATTCAATTTAAAGTGCTTCAAACCCCTTAGATATGAAGCCAATTACATGGACTTCCCAAACTTCTAGGCGAGCACCAATCGCATTCCTCACCACAGACACATCGAATTTTTGGCAAATGGTGCAACAATTCATCGGAATTCCCACTGCTCCATCCTCGGCGTCGTCGTATTCTGGCCAGAGTGATCTCTTTGGCCCAAGCTCACCCATGCGGCTTGGGAATTTAAAAAAGGTTTAGCTCTCACCATATGTACTTTCTCTTTCATCTCTGCCATAAATAATTCAACCCAAATTAAACCCGTAAAATAACCCAAAATCAGCCAGAAATTAGAAATCCAAATTAAACTCGAGCTCGTCCAAATTAAACTCGGGTAGTGTTCAGGTTGAGTTCATCGAGTTGAACTCGGGTTAGGGTTAGAGTTAGAGTTGGAGATTATATACTTAGGGTTGAGCTAGGATTGACTGTCCAACCCGCCCGAATTGCACCCCTAGGGGGGTAGGTCTCTTCCCTCTAGCAACTTTATAGAGTAATTAGCAATAATCCCGTGTTTGAGAACACTTTGCAAAACCAAAAATCGAACATTGATCTGATAACATTTAGAATTTTTTTTCTCTTTAATCACGCAATTTAAAATTCAATGAACAAGAATAAAATAGGAAAGATGTAGGGGAGAGAAAAGAGAGGAATTTATGTGAATTGGTGAGGTTGTCTGGCAGTGGGGGTCGTGCAGAAGATAAGTTGATTTTTTGGGCGGGAAAAAAAATTTGGGATGAATGTTGTACCATTGGATCAAAGTAAATGAAAATTTGATCAATTTTGACAATTGTTGTGCTTTTATAAGTTGATAATTCAATTTCCCTAGCTGTAATATTAGATAGATTTAGACATGTAATGATTTCATTTCAAAATGAAAAAAAAAGAGTTGAATTCTTTTACAGTATGTTTGAAATAGAAAATTCTATTTCTCTTTATTTTGAAGGGATAAAGGTGGTTTGTTCTCAATCGTTTTGTTAGCGATATATAAATTGGGCATGGTTCGTCATCTTTCCTATTGAAACCTTAACTTGAAGGGGGTTGCAACAAATATTTGAAGAGTTCTATTCTTTTGCTTTTGTTTAGATATTTATTTGTAACTTTGGTCCAAGATGTGTACTATACCACCCACATATACTTACCACCAAAAAAATTGTCTGGCTGCACGCATGCACTGGTATGTCATAGCTGTCTCTTCTTGACATGGCCAGTTCCAAAATTGGAATTCGGGTTTCAGTGTGCAGATTGGTAACATGGATGGGCCAGTTTATTCTTATGAGCATAGTTCTCAAAATGTGTGAAATGAGATGTGTTTGTGACACTAAAAATAGATATTAGTGTTTGTAATCGAGTTGTGAAATTCCAAACAATTACACCAACCTAAATGTCTGAGGTCTCTTGCTCTCACGAGTGAAGTTCGAAGAATTGGGAAGGCCAATCGAATGTCAACCTAAATTGGTACATGTTATGAGAGACTGAGGGGAAATGTCTCACTACTAACCAAGCCTTTTGCATCTGTAATGATTATATAAATTGTTCCTACCTAGAATATGCTATCCAATCTGAACAGATAGTTAATAGTTTACCTTTCATTTTGTATGAAAGGTTGTGCAATCATGGAGGATTGCTTTGGTCGGAATAGTGGAGAATATACATAGGACTTTGTAATATAGCACCGAGAGACTAGTTAGATATTCAATCAGTCAAGATTACTTTAAATTCATTTCCAGCAAGGAACAGTGTATTAGTTTAGTAGATCTGGTCCATCCTTCCTTTCAACTTTTTGCTATCTTTTCTTTCTCGTGGGAGATTTCAAATCTTGGATCTTTGTAAGCATACTTCAACACTAATAAGTGCTAGCCTAATGCAAAAAATAATGTAAAACATCTGTTGTACCTATATCTAGGAAGAACGAGCACAGAATTGAGACACAGCAACAACCTTATATGTGTACAATACATATAATATCTAAATGAATCTTACGTTGGTTGTGTATCACAAATTATTTGTATCATAAGTCAATAATCATCAATGTGGTATAGGAAAAGCATAGCAAGAATACCTAATTGCAACAAGTCTTTTTATCATCCCATGCCGCCTTCTTTGATTAAGTCTTTCATTTTCACATCTTACTTTTTTGTAGATAGAAATGAACTCGGTAACATATTTGATATGGACCTTTAACTAGGTTAACCCTAACAACAATTATACTCCCTTTGTGGTATGTGAAAGTCATATCTTAGGTTTTGCCATTTATTAATCACTTCATCAAGTGCCCAAGAAGTGATGGAAAATGTATGAATTTTCTAACTTTATACATGAAGACGGTCAAAGAGGTGCCAGACAGGTGTCCAACGCTGACACATAGTCTCTTTGGATGTATATGTACGTAGCTTCATATATATTGTGGCTTCAGAAGAAGATGATTTGATGGGCCATAAATGGGTCGTCCTTGAGGTTTTGCTTTCGAGCACTAAGTGGTGTACTTCATTTTTAGGAAATTCTCAAAGACCCGATTGCATTAATCATTTTATTTCTGAAGAATCTGAACTAGGAGTAGGGAACTGGAACCGGTAACCTGCCAACTGGCAACAAAGACACAGACATGTTCCTAGTTGTTGACACCCTTAGTTGTTGCTTTCATAATTTCTTTGCAAATTTTGGAGCTTTGAAACGCGTATATTTGGATGGGTGGCTAAATCCAGTAGTCCTGGTAGTGGGTCCTATTGAATAAGGGATTGTTACACATGCTCATACCAAAGTGTGTAGTTCCCATAGTTTGCCTTGTATGGAATGCTTATGGTCAATTTCTGCAGGTAATGTTCCAAAATTCCCACGAATCAAGGTTTGGAATCCTTACAAGCGCCTTGGTGTAAGTCCTGATGCTTCTGAGGAGGAAGTCTGGAGTTCTCGCAACTTTTTGTTGGATCAATATGCTGGCCATGAAAGAAGTGCAGAATCAATAGAAGCTGCTTTTGAGAAAATATTGATGGCCAGCTTCATAAATAGAAAGAGAACGAAGATCAACTTGAAAAGCAGGCTAAAAAAGAAAGTAGAGGAGTCTCCACCTTGGGTTAAAAACTTGCTCAATTTTGTGGAAGTTCCTCCTGCTGTCATTATCCTCAGAAGATTGTTCCTTTTCTCTTTTATGGCTTGTTGGAGTGTGATGAATTCTGCTGAAGCGGGCCCTGCTTTCCAGGTTTTTAATACATCTTGTATTCTAATTATAAAAGTTATCTTAATGACAATTTAGCTAATTGTTGCCAATTACTTATTGGGGAACTCATGTCCTGGTAGTCAGAAAACATTGTGCCTTGAAAAAATGTTTTTTTTCAATGCATTTGAGGGCAATATTTTGACTTCTAATGCTCTATTAGTCTAGAGTTTTCCTAGAAGTTGCCTTTATCAGATTTAATCTGAGTTGAATTTTCATGTTTCGCCTCGGGGGTTAAATTGTTAAACAAATGCTGCATTTAAGGAGGATGCACTACTGCTTGGTCCCATTTTTCCTAATTGTTTAGTCTTTGGAGGTAAATCTATGTTTCACACGTTTATGGGGTACAAACATAGCAAGTAACTGTCTCTCTCCACCCCTCCCCATGTCTCATTCAAATAAATCATTATGCACATTTGAAATGTGTGCCTTGTCTTACATAGTGAAGTCTAGATTGTGATATTGGTTTTTATTCTACTAGCTCTTTGCATGTGCATCAATAGACACTACATTTCGGATTTCAGATACCAGTACATTTTAACTTTTTCTTCCTATGCAGGTGGCACTTTCTTTGCTAGCTTGCATATACTTCCTGAATGACAAGACAAAGAGCTTAGGTAGAGCTTTCGTTATCGGGTGAGCTTATAATTGATTAATGGGGGTTTCATTTTTATCCCCACCCTCACCTTTACCAACCCCCACCTCCCCCCCCCCGGTTCAATTGTTATACTAATGGTTGATCTTCTTCGTTGCAGATTTGGAGCTCTTGTGGGAGGCTGGATTTGTGGCTCTTTCTTGGTTCCATTAGTCCCTTCGGTTCTCTTCCAACCAACTTGGACACTAGAACTAGTAACATCACTGGTGGCGTATGTCTTCTTGTTTCTTGCCTGTACTTTTCTTAAATAAACCCCCGAGATTACACTACGATCAAGTTTTTGCGTTCTTTTGGAGATTGGAACTAGATCGTGTTATACCGTTTCCATTTTTGCTTGAATGACGATACAATCCGTCGGTTTTAGTATTCTTATGATTATGAATAGCATAGCTTCTATCAAAATAAAATGTTACATTTTGAATTAATGTCACGTAAGGGCTTTCTGGGCACATTACATATGGCTGAGGGAATGGGTCCAAAAAGAAGTTTCAAATTTGTGAAAAAGTTAGTATAAGTTGTTTACACGACTTAGGGGTGAAAAAGTTTGATGGCATGTTGGGAATGGTAGCAAGTGCAGAGCAGCAAATACTTCCCTTCTATATTTAGAGCTTCACTGGTTCAAAGGCTGGCCATGCCAGCCTAAGGAGGAGTAGAAAGAAGTTTTGCTTGAATTACTCTTTGATTTTATAGCCAATTTTGTCTGGAATTTGAAAAAGACAAAGGAAATGGGAACGATGGTAAAATTAATAGCATTCATTAGAGGCGGTGTGTATTTTCACTAAATCTACAGAAGTGTCAGTGTAATTAGCCCTACATTATTTTGGAAGTTTTGCACATATACAAGCAAGCCTGCAGTAAAATAATTTTTTTTTCCTTGCATTTCCAAACATTTTGGCCTTTCAGTTATAAATGGATGTGCTAAAGGTGAACAATGTAGTAAAAAAAATAAAGTAAAAGTCTAACAACTGTAAATGTAACACGAGCAATGCTATGCATACTAAATTTATTATATCAAATTATTGCTAGCCATTGAATTAGTGGGATCTATTATCATCCAACGGCTCATAATAATTTGGTACACAAATTCAGTCCCCAAAATTATCCGCAGTAAACACATCCCAAGTATAATAACTGACAAATCTAATGTCACAGACTACCCTGTTTGACATATAACTTAAAACAATGAAAGAAATTCAAGGGTAGCCTTTATGTCTCTTGAACCCATCTGCTTGGTTGTTTCTCAGAGCACAGCAACCCAGAGAATAGATAATGAGGATGATAACAAGGATGATGAAGTTGATTATGGCCAATTGCCTCCACTCTCTCTTCATGTTGCCAAGAACTCCGACCTTGCACGACTTGCAGTCGAAGCACAGCTGCGTCTGGTCGTTACTCCACGTCGTGCAGTCGGAGTCGGACACGGCAGGGCCGGATTTGGGGGCTGTCCAGACGGTGGCGTTCTGGAACTGGAAGCCACAGTAACGGGGAGGCTTACAGCAGCCCGACTGAAGAAACCAAAAGCCATGATAGTTTTAGAATTAGGAGAGAAAACATTTGTAGTACCCTTATCAGATTTATTTTCTAGAACTTTGCATCAATATCACAAGGGAGGAATCTCTCTCTCTCTCTCTCTCGGTTACAAAGGCAACAAGTGAGGAAAGGTTTGTCAGTTACAAAACTACCTCTTGAAACCGCTCAGACTTCAATATAACCAACTTTATCCTGATAGTAACCTCTCCAATTCCAGACCCAATTCATTAACTTCTACACACACACACACACACACAACCCACAGAGCTTAATTACTCAAAAAGATGTTGATCAAGTATCTCAAAATTATTCTTATTCCAACCTGGCACTCTTATATATATAATTTCACTTCCCCATAACGATGTTGCAGTATTTTGGCTGTAGGAATGAACACTATTACGAAAAAGTTAATAAGTTCATCAAAGATTTAAACCGCAGGGAGGAAATTAGTATTGAAACTGAAAGACAAACCAAAAAGGAGAAAGTAAGAAAAACTGTAGAAATAGATTATTTAAACCAGAAAAACAGTTGAAATAGACAATTTTTATAACTAAAAGGAGTAATTTTCCAAATAAAAATAACTTCGGAATATCAACATAGTTCTCATTTTTTGCCTAAATTTCATAAATCATACTATTTATTAGGTGGGATGTCTGAGTTTACGATTTGCAAAAAGTTCAATCTTATACCATTGAACCACATGTGCGAGTTTTACGAGAGAATCTTAATAACGCCCAAAAATTGTAACACCAAATATATGAATAATGAAAGGAAGCATCTAAAAATCAAATCAAGAAAAGAATGCAATGCTGCAAACTGCATTATATCATACAATTAACATACCATTTGTGCAATTGCACAAAAGCATCCAGAATTAGATAGATCAGATAAAACATTTGACTATATTCCTTGAATTGATTGTCAAATATACCTTAAAATTAGTGATCACAGTGGATTATCCAACAGCATTAACACAACAAAAAATAGATTGTAGAGAAGAATAATTACCTCTGTAGGAGACAAGCTCTGTTTATACAATTCCTCAGCCTTCTCACCAGAGAGTCTCTGGCAGAAATGGAGATCAACCAAACAACTCTTAATCTCATCCCAGTTGTTCCCATTGACCACATACTTCTGCAACCAACGTGAATAGTCCCCAAGCCTATACACCTTGTACCCTTGTCCCGATATCGCTTTTCCGACTCCATTATTTGTCACAACGATCGTAAACACCGTGAAACAAAACAAGCCCACGATCAAAACAAACGTTAGAAACAAGTATATCCACAGGAGGAGAGAGACTCTGCAACACGAACCGATCAATCCAAGTAATGACATGAAGAACAAGGACACACCCAGAATTAAAAGAGGCTTTTGCATGACTTTTTGGCAGAGAGAGCCATTGTGCGTGTAGAGCCAAAGGGAATAGCCTATGGCTGCGACAGATATAAGAAGGGTGAGGGTGTTTAGGAACGTTATCAGTGCGTTGCTTACGCGAACCATGGTGGCGGTGAACGGGAAGAGAGATGATTACGATCAGATTTCAGAGAGAGAGAGAGAAGAAAACCCTAGAATCTGATGAGGGGTGATTGTGGTTTTGATGTGTAAATTTGGGGAAGAGAGAGAAGAGCAATAGAGAGGAACGGAAATGGCGAGGAAAGGGAGGCGATAAAGGGTGGGTGTTTGCTATGAATTGTTGTAACTGTCATTACTCTTAATTCAAACTACAACATTGGAAACGGTTAAGTTCAATGCATGCTATGGCCTTGTCCTTCATGTTTCTATAATTTGCGAAAATGCCATCCCATAGTCTCAGTTGGGTTGGCCGAATTAGAATTCTTTATCGAGTAGTCCTGTTGTGATTATAATTCTTGGTTTGGGTGACATATGATTAAGTCAATAAATTAGGCCGTGTTTTAAAATTGCAATAGTATTACTCTTCTGTCAACATCAATTGTTGATAATCTCGTTATCTATCTTACAATAGATAGCAATGTAGTAGCCAAAGGCGGCCCAACCAATATGGGGAGCCTTTGGCTATGAAATAAGTATTGATCCCGTGCGATGCACGGTCAAGTGTAAACCCCTCTTGGTGTGTGTTAAACCCTCACAAAACACGTGTCAAAGACTACAAACCCCAAAAAATAGAGCAAAAGAAAGAAGGCAGATGGAGAGAGAAAAGAGAGTAAATCATACCGGTAAGAGAGACATGGTTTGGGACTTTGGAAGTGATATGAAGAAGACGAAGCTGTGATAGATAGACTTACTAGACGTGGGATAAGGGGAGAGTTCAACACGAGAGAGAGAGAGAGAGAGAGAGAGAGAGAGAACCTAATTGAATATGGTACTAATACCTATAGTCAAAAAAAAAAAAAAGAAGTATGGTATGTACCACAAAAAAATCGAGTATGGTCAGCTGAATCAAAAAGAACACTACTACAATGGAAAAAATATGGCATCTTTTAAAATTACAGTTGCACATAAAATACGGAAGGATGGGAAGCTTTGTGCTCAACCTGCTTTTTCTATCTCCCTTTCCTTGTACCATTATGAAGGAAACATTGTTTATGTAAGATACATAAGAAAGCAATTGTTTGACAATGAACTTTCATGATGATGTAAGCTTTGATGTTTGTCTTTTTGTCAAAATTTGACGATAGTTTCACAAATTTGAATTTTAATGTTGGTTGTGCAAGGCAAATTATCATTGGTTTGGCTCGAAGCCCTATGTGACGACCTTTTGGAAAATTTTGTTTAGGATTATTTACATGGTAAGATCTTACTATATATATACATGCTCGGTTTAAACTGTGTTGGAGATATAACCTAGGTTATTAGGGTTTTTCTTTTTATTTATTTTACCTTTGTTTTATCTTTTTATCCTTCATTGTTTGATTATAAATATGGGGGCTCTACACTTAGTTTGTATCTTATTCACTCACAATTATTTCTAGTTGGTATCAGAGCCATAACTCTAACCCTAACCCTAATCTTAACCTAGCCTTCATCACCTTCCCAGCAGCCACCATTCCACTCAGCTGCCACCAGCTACACCACCACCACTGCCGATCAACAGCAACCAGCCACACCTACCAAACAGACTACCCAGCGACCTCAACCACCGACACCGACCACACCCAACAAAACCACTGCCTGCCGAATCAACTGCCCAGCGAAACCACTGCCGAAACTACCCAGCAAAACCACTGCCTGCTTCCCAGCAAAACCACAGCCGAAACCACTCAGCTGACACAAACCATAGCCGAAACCACTGCCTGCCGAAACAACATATACCACACCGACATACTAAAACTAAACCCAGCCCACCAAACCAGCAAACAATAAATCAACCCAATAAACCCAAAATTCCAAAACCCCAACCCAATAAATTAAACCAATACATCAGCCCACCAAACCTGCTAAACCGAACAGCCCAGTCCAGCGAACCAGTCCACTGTGAGTCGTGCTCTTCGTCACAGTTTCGTGTTTTGGATTCTCTGAGTCGTGCTCTTCGTAAGAGAGGTTGAATTCTCTTATCCGTTGATCTGCTCATGATGCAGTAGATACATTATTTATATTTTCTGGATTTTTGGGCTTCTCTTATCCGTTGATCTGCTCATGATGCAGTAGATCTATTATTTATATTTTATGAATTTTTGGGCACCGTGACTTAATTATTTGGGAGCTTTTTGGACCTTCTTTATCGGTCGCTACTGTTCGACTGGAGGTATTTTGTTCCCCCTTATTTTATTCCTATATTTATCTTATAGTTATTTTTTCTGTCACGAGTGCCCTAGTATTGTTGTTGATATGGCTACTACTGAGAGGTTTGAGACCTCTACTGTTGACACATCTACCGTTGAGACATCTGGTATTTCCACTTTTATGTTTGATCAATATACTGTACCTACTGGTACGGTTGCATTACCAGCACTGCCGGGCATGATCTCTCAGAAAGTTATAGCACAGTTGTTGAATGGCCGTAACTTTGTTGAGTGGTCTCGATCATTTCAGCTTTTCTTAGGCCG
>CM042192.1:12492942-12511664 GCA_023539305.1 Ilex asprella | reverse complement strand
AAAATAAATAGGTCAACTCGACACAACACGATTAGTTAAATGGGGTGGGTTAGGATTGACTAATGTTCAATACGACTAATGCTCGACATGACACGAACCCGACACAACACGACTCAATTGCCACCCCTAATTTAGAGTAATACTATACAATTTAAATATAATATAAAAAATTATAATTCATTGATAATATTCTTTTGAATTATAATTTTTAAGTATTATTTAGATGCGCAGTATATTCCTTACTTTTAAGCCTTCCGTAATATTCCATCGTTTTCACTTTTGAGGCTCAAAGTCCTCGTTCACATGCGATTCCATTTCCACAATCTATATCATTTGGCGGGAAACCAAATTCTTCGATTCGAACTCTCAAAATACTTACTCTCTCTGTCTCTGTACCACACTTCAAAGGGGTTACCATTCTGAAGATGGAGGACAGTGGAAGCGAAACGATTTTCGATTCGCTAAACCTAAAACCCCAACTTTTCATTAACGAAGTCCTCAATTGCGTCGACGACTTGGTCGATGAAGCTTTCGAATTCTTCCACCAGTAACTCTCTCTCTCTCTCTCTCTCCAGCTATCAAAACACACGCATATATGTATATGTTTGTGCATGTACTTTTCATTATTTCAATTTTCTTTGAAATTTCTAAATTATGTTCTGCTGATGCTATGGTATAGACAGGCATCAACACTACTGAAAACAGAGGGCACGGATCGGGCCGAAGACCTGAGAAAAGTAAAAAGCTTTCAACTATCCTCTGTAGTTTATTTTATTTCATTTTTTTTCTATCTTCGGTTTCGCTTAATTAGCTTATAATTCATCGTAACATGTTTTGTTATACTTTTTAGGGGTTGTAAGTAACATCGTTCATTAAAGTTGCCATTCTATGACCAAATAAACTGAAATCATTTTTTTTTTCTTTTTTGAAAGTTTCTGGCTTATTAGGGAAGAAATATAATGATTTCATTTTGTTTAGACATCAAACAGTACCTAAAAGGCATGCAATATGTATGCATATTGAACTTTGTGATTGTTGTTTGGTTATTAGGGTGTAGCCTATATTCAAAACATGATCCAATCGGATATGGATAAGCGATTGACTATGTGGGAAAAGTATTGTCTGCGGCACTGTTTTGGTGTTCCTGACGGATTTTCGCTACCCAAAGCTGTACGTTATCTCTATTATGTTCTTTGGAAATCTGATTTCTTTGGTTTGTTTTCTAGAGTTTATATTCTATTAATTCCTAAATTTTGTGAGTATTCTTATTTTATTATTAGCTGATCTGATCTCTTTTGGAGGTCATTATACGTACTTTAAAATACTAATGCAATTCCTTTTGGATTCATGTAATATGATGTGTGATATTTTTGTATGAACCTACTTGTTGAAATTGCTCTCCCCAATTTGGTAGAATAGTGTTTTTAATATTTTAGCAAATTATTGAATGAAGTCCACGAATTTGTAGTGCTTCAGGTAGACGTTTGTGAACTAAAAGTACTTTGAAATACTATAGTTTATTTGAATAAAGATGCTTTGGATGATTTGTCTCATTGATATCGGGATGGATTATTCCCAAACGTCCCACGAACTGGGGTTGTATGGCTTGAAACGGGGTTGGTTCGCGATCCATATCATTCAATTTTTTGACTCCAAATTGTAATACAATTTCCAAATCCATCCACTATCCACGTAAACCTAAATTTTTACCCTAATCCCACATTGTAACTATAATTTATTATTTTTTTATTCTGGTGACCTCTAAACTTATAATTTGATGTTGTGATTTGAATTTTTCTATAATTTGCAACCACTAGTTTTTATTATTTCCAATCATTGGTTGGTACGTTGACTTGGATTATGGTTCACTTGGAACTCTTATTAGGAATATAGAACAAATATAAGTTAACTACGTACGTATGATGTATTATTATGTATGATTTTATATTATAATGAAAATGATCCAGATAAGAGTCACAAAGTGAACCACATCCCAAACAGCATACCAACTATGCCTACCTCCATTGCAGCGCCTATTGAAAATATATTGTATTGGATACCCATACTCATACCACGAACTAAATTGACTCATATTCTAAGCAACATTGATTTCTCTCAATTTATTGGTAAACAACCCAATATTTTTTTGTAAAATATGTTTGTCCCAACTCATTGGCCAAGCTATTTATTTCATAATTTCTAAATAAGTTGCTGGAATGAAACCACTGTCCTAGATTGTTTAATAGTATTTCAATGATTTTTTTTGGGGACTATAAAATATTTGATTGCCATCAGAATTAGTTGACATTGAGCCCTTGTAAAGGCAGAGCCACAAGCTTATATTTCTGCTAAGCATGACATTCTTCAGGGCATCACTTAAAGGGTAAACAATTGATTATGTGAACATAGAATCAGCAATGAAAAATAAAATGGTATATGTAACACCTCAAGGGTTCAAGTTACAAGCTCTTGTAGAGTGTAGTACCTCAAAACAGTTTGTTGATCAAAGACTCCCTTGATTTAGCTGACATATATGACAATGAATCCATTCTATTGGTTTTCCATGTACAACGATGGAATGGCTTACTTACCGAAGAAAAAAAAAACGATGGAATGGCTTTCCTAGTAGACTTTTCTTTTCGGTCGTTTCACAAAATTGAGTTTTCCTTGGATTGTTGATAAGGCCTTAGAATGTCTGAATATTATCATTCGAGGAAGTTGATTAAGACTCTTGATCTTTAGACCTATGGTTTGACAATGGGCTTGGGTCTTATGTTCTATTGAATGAACAGATGAGAGAGGGTTTTATGCAATTTTGAGGAGTTCTAGCTCCTACTTCTCATGTGAGTGCTCTGCTGAATTAATTTAGATTCTGTTCTCCTTGCAAGAGAGCTTTGTCCAAATAACTAATGTGTGTCAAGTCTGATGAAGTGATTTCAAGTGAAGATCTTCATTTCAATCATGCCAAAAGACTTGCACCTTAGACAGAAAAGTAGGAGAATTGCTGGAATTTAAAGACTTGATTATGAAAAAATGCAAAATTCTTGCGGATGAAAGGAACATAAATTAGTGGTTTGCAAAAAAAAAAAAAGGGACTATAATGAATGACACTGTTTGATAGTTTAAGTGGCATAAATCAAGTGCAGAAAAACTATTTTAATTGAAATATAGCTTGGATTATATATCATGGTTTGCTAGCAATCACCATATAAGATAATTTCAAATGAAATGCACTGACTTTTATTTTTTTGCCCATTAAAAAATTTGCTTTATGTTAGGTTCCGTTTGGTAATGTTTTTGTTTTTTGTTTTTTGTTTTTATTTTGATTTTTAGAATAAACAAGAAAAAAAAACTCGTTTGGTAACCAATTTTTTTTTTCTGCCGCCGTTTTATAAACGAGGGGCGATTTTCAAAAACCAAAAAAGGACGTATTTAGTTTTCGTTTTTTGTTTTTGAAAGACAAAAAACGAAAATGTTACCAAACGGGGCCTTAACAATTAGTGAGGGACTTCAATCATTTCTCGTTTTGTTTCTTATTATATTTGTTATATCTAATGGTGAAATGTCCTTTAAAAATGTTTCTCCAGAATGAATCATCTGGTGACTGCTCAATGGATCTTGATGCTCTTGATGATACAGAGCTGGATGTGCAATTGGATTCACTGAGAGAGAAACTCACTTTGGTAATAAAGATCCTGCAAACTGCAAGAACTCATTTGTGTTTGTTGGGTGATTCTTTATGTCACACATCAATTGTAATTTTTTTGTGCAGGTTGGGAAGGAGTCTGCGGAGCTGAACAGAGAGCTTCAATCATTGGAAAGGCAATCTGTTTTAAGCAATTGTTGTACTGCGTCTACTAATGAAGCACTGAAACTATATGAGGAACAATTATCTCATGAGATGTTCCAAGGTAATTGAGAAGCTATTAAATACTTCTTGTACTTTAAACGTGGTGTGGCAAGTGACTGTAACTGAATAGCTTGTGCTGAGCATGGAATCTTTGTTCAAAGAAAACAAGATTTTTTTTTTCGGGTGGAGTAGGAAAGACATTAGAGGACATGTGTCTCAAAGGTACCATTCTAAGAAATCACATATGATGTTTAGTTTTCCCTTGTATTGATAGTTAACTACATGTAACAAACACCAAGCCACCTGACAACTTACTGATACTCTGTCAGAATTTTCCTCGCTTTGCCATATGGAGGGATCTTGGTGCCATGGTGGTGAAGAGGCAAAAGTATCAGGCTAGTAACCGTGGGTTGTGGGTAGGCTTTTCAACATATTGCCCTTCAATTTGAATTTGATCCGAATTTGAATAATGGGACATTGGTTGATATTTGTTTTTACCGATAATCTAATCCAAATCCGAATCCATTGACATCTTTTCACTGATCGGATATGGATATGCCAATATTTGATCTTATTAAGAACAGACCCTAATATAGAATAAAATGTGGGTTTTGATCTAGTCCATCTACTTTTTAAAAATGATTCCTGATCGTTGATTGTTAACCTAAAATTATTTTATGTTGTTCAAACATCCAAACCACTTTTCTTCTCAACCACCGTTCGTAGACCTATTTTTCTCCCTCTTTCTCTCTCTAATTGTCCCTCTTCCTTTCTTGTCCGAAGTCTTGTTCCTCTATATTTTTATATTCGTTATTCCTTTCTTTCTCTCCACCTTTGTCCTACCTATGAAGAGATCTCCTTTTTCTTCTTCAGGCTACTCATTTCTACATTCGATTTCATAGTTGTCATCCTTATAGTTAATAAATTTTGGGCTTTCTTCACAAATTTTGTGGATTTTTTTTCCTGAAAAAATTGAGTGACCTGAGTTGTTCATTGTTCTGGGAATGAGGTTTATACACAAATTTTTCAGTATTGATAGTTCTACTATGTTACAATCCCGTATCAGTTAAGTATAAGTTTAGATGTGTGTATATGAATTCTTGAGCTCTTTTCCCTTGTAAGTTGGTTTTTAATGGTGAATTCTACCCATGAGTTTATATTAATTAGTATCAGAGCTAGCCATTATGTCGTACAACCTACCTATGGGCTAGATTATCTTTGTATTATGTATGAGCATAATACTAAGCTATTGAATACTAATAGGTGAGTGTATTCAGAAGAAAAGGGTTACGATTAGGTCAGTGTCAATGGATGGGCCACCATGGATGTCAGTTAGGGAAGGTGGTGCAAGTTTATGATCCCACATTTGTTAAGTATGGGGTTAGATGTGTGTATATAAATGCTTGGACACTCTCCTTGCAAGTTTGTTTTCAAGGGCGAGTTCTTTCCACGGTTTCATATCCTAGTAATTGGAATAGTCATGAATTTTGTTGAATAATGTTAAGAGTATTAGAGTAGTATGTCTAAATTATTAATAGTAAGAGGTGTATGTGTAATTCTTATTACTATGAGTTAACTATAAATACAAGTGATGTATGAGAGCTAGATTAAGTTTTTAATCCCTTTTCTTTCTCCCTAATATTGTGTTATGTTAATTCTCTCAACTTAACATGGTATCAGAACATAACCAACACAAATATTGACGATTTTGGTTTGCGGTTGTGTGACCATTGTTGTTGTTCATCGACTGGTGTAGTTGACTAGTTGTTCGGTGTGTCGTACTGTTCGTCGTGGTTTTGTCTAGTGGTGGTGATAGTCGACTGGTGTGGTCGACGTTGTGCTGTTCTTCGAGTTTTGCTTCTAGTTCTGCTTTGGTGGTGTAATCGATATTGGTGGCTGTGTGGTTGTTGGTTGTTCATCGCCGTCGACCGTTAAAGGGGCATTAGGGTTTGTTGGTGAAGAAGACGAGCCACTTGAACTAGGTCGGTTGCGAGTTTGGGTAGTAGATCCAAATCCAAATCCAAGCCCAACCCAATCAAGATCCAAGTCGAGAACCAGATCCATATTCAGCAATCCAAATCCATATTTGGTTCAGACCCATATCTAGGAGCCCTTAGACTGGTTCAAGTCCGGTTCAATGAGTTATCATCGATTCAGTCTTGGTTTAGGTCTGGTTCAGTTAGTTTTAGATCGGTTTAGGTCTGATTCAGTCGGTTTTAGATCGGTTCCATCTGTTTTGTCTCGGGTTCAGCAGTCCAGTGGACTTCTTTAGTCCGGTTCAATGGTCCAGTGTACTCTTTTGGTTCGGTTCAGTGGTCTAGTGGACTCCTTTGGTTTGGTTTAGCTGTCCGGTGGAGTTCTCCAGTCCGGTTTAGTGATCTAGCAATCTTCTCTTATTCGGTTCAGTAGTACAGTAGGTGATTCTTGTCAGGTTCAGTGATCTAGTGATTTTCATTTTCAATTTGCTACACTTATGGAACCCAAACAAGAGGAGCATGTTTAGTTTCTGTCCCAGCAACAGGCTGTCTCGTCTCCCTCCACTGCTATTTTTGCCTAGTCAGGTATTGTTTTCACTTATTTATTGTCCTCCACTCGCAGTCCCTGGATCATATATTCTGGCGCTTCTAACCACATCACTAGTGCGTCTGATGTTTTTTCTATTTATCAGTCTGTTACTTCCACACGTAGTATTACTCTTGCTAATGGTACTTGTTCTAAAGTTTCAGGTCTGGGCATTACTTATTTGAGTCTTGATATGTCCCTATCTTCCGTATTATTTGTTCTTCAATTTCCTTTTAGTTTACTTTCCGTTAGTAAGATTATCTGTTTTCTCAATTGTTCTGTAACATTTTATTCTTCTTATCGTGACTTTCAGAATCTCAAGACGAAGAGGAAGATTGGTACGGAATATGAAGCTGATGCTCTATATTACCTTGACTTTGATTCACCTACCCGGGTTCTACAGACCTCGTTGTCTCCTTTTTAATGACATTGTCGTCTTAGACATCCCTCTTTGTAGAATCTGAAGCGCTAAGTTCCCAATCTTAGTTATGTGTCATCTTTGTCTTGTGAAGCTTGTCAACTTAGGAAGCATCACCATGTATCATTTCTATCTAGAGTCAATAATCGTGTGTTTAGTCCATTTGAATTAGTACATTCTGATGTATGAGGTCCAATAAAAATATTTTATTTGATAAATATCCTTATTTTGTGACATTTGTGAATGACTATTCTCGTATGTCTTGATTATTTTTTATGAAAACTTAGTTTGAATTATTTTCTATATTTGAAACCTTTCGTAAGGAAATAAAATTCAGTATGGTTGTTGTATACGTACTTTACGTTCCGATAATGTTCTAGAATATGAATCTAATCATTTTTTAGCTTATCTTAGTAAAACTGACATTATTCATCAAATTTTTTGTGTTTACACATTTTCACAGAATGATGTTGTTGAACACAAGAATTGTCATTTGTTGGAAGTTATCCGTGCCCTGTTATTTTAGATGAATATTCCTTGATATTTATGGAGTGATGCTGTTCTTACTGTTTGTCACCTTATTAATTGTATGCCATCTTCTGTGTTAAATGGACAAAGTCCATATTCTGTCATTTTACTTGGTAAGCTCTTATTTTTTCCTGACTCTAAAGGTTTTTGGATGTGTTTGTTATGTTCACAATTTGGGTCTTGGGTTTGACAAGCTTGATCCTCGAGCTACTAAATGTGTATTTCTTGGTTACTCCCGCACGCAGAAGGGGTATCGTTGCTACAGTCCTTCTCTGCGCAGATACTTTACTAGTGTCGATGTCACGTTTGAGGAATTTGTTCAATATTTTTTAGTACTTTCTTAACTTTAGATTTGGACTTTGGGTCATCTCCTGCACCATCATATTTTTCCTCATTTTCAGATATTCCGTTGCCCACTGTGTTACCATTTATTTTATCTCTTCGTGTCTACTCTCGCCGTTCTCGCCCATCGACTGAGGTGCGTGTACCATCTTTCTTGATGCTTTTTGATTCTAGTACATCAGGTAATTTAGACTCTTTATCTATTGCTCTTCGAAAAGGTATTCGTTCGTGTGTTACTAATCACTTCATTGCTCATTTTGTTTTATATGATGCCTTGTCTCCTGTCTTTTCTTGTTTTACTTCCTAATTGTCTACTATATCTATTTCGAAGCATTCACAGGATGCATTACCTGATCCGGGTTGGAGGAAAGCTATGGAGGAGGAGATGGATGTCTTACATCATAATGAGACTTGGGATCTCGTTCCTTTACTTCCTGTTAAACGAATTGTTGGTCGTCGTTGGGTGTATACTGTTAAATTTCATCTGGATGGTTTATTGGAGCGTCTCAAAATCTGGCTTGTTACAAAGTGCTTTACTTAGACTTATGGTGTTGATTATGAGGAGACTTTCTCTCTTGTTGTCAAAATTTTCTCTGTTCGTATCTTGATTTATTTGACTGCTAATATTGATCCACCCTTGTATCAGTTAGACGTCAAGAATGTCTTCCTATATGGTGACTTGGTTGAAGAGGTATACATGGAGCAGCCACCTGAGTTTCCTGCTCAGGGGGAGTATGGTAAGAGTGTATGTCGGTTAAATTTTTTTTTGTATAGTTTGAAGTAGTCATCGAGGGTATGGTTTGGTAAGTTTTCAAATGCAGTTTTAGAGTTTAGTCTTCTTTGATATCAGATAGATCATTTTGTGTTTTATAGACAGACAGATGCTGGATATGTTCTATTAGTAATCTATGTAAATAATATTGTGATTACTGAAAATGATTCTGAAGGGATTGCAAGTTAAAAATATTCTTGCAGGATCGATTTCATATTAAGGATTTGAAAAAATTCAAGTATTTTTTGGGTATTGAGGTGGCTCGACCTAAACAGGGTATTTGTTTATTCCAGAGAAAATATGTACTTGACATGCTAGAGGAAGTAGGTTTGTTGGGTGACAGACCTATTGATGCTCTTATGAATTCGAATCAAAAATTTTTGATGGATGATTGTGCACTGTTTGAGAATCCGGGTCGATATCGCAGATTGATTGGGAAGTTCAATTTTTTCACTATTGCTTGACCGAATATTTCCTATGCAATCAGTATAGTAAGTCAGTTTACGAGGTGTTTTAGAGTACCATATTGGGAGACAGTTACTCGTATTTTGCGATATCTCAAACGTGCACCTGGACTTGTACTGTTATATCGAGCTAATAGACATCTTAGAATGGAAGGTTTCTCAGATGCTGATTGAGTTGACTCTCCTTCTGATTGGAGATTAACCACTGGTTATTGTACTTTTTTAAGAGGTAATGTTGTCTCATGGAAAAGTAAGAAACAATTCGTGGTAGCAAAATCCAATGCTGAGGCTGAGTATAGGGCAATGGTGTATATGACGAGTGAGTTGAGTTGTTCAAGTTCAACTTTCTTTACAGTTGTTTAGTGACAACCAAACGACTATTCATATCGCTGCCAATCCGGTGTTTCACAAGAGAACTAAACATATTGAGGTTGATTGTCACTTTATTTGAGATAAGATAGTAGCTGGGGAGATTACAACTCCATTTGTGAAATTTGAAAATTAGCTTGCAGATATGTTTATCAAAGTATTGAGTTGTACACGTCTTACTACAATTTGTTTCAAGTTTATATTATATGATATATATAGTTCAGTAGCTTGAGGGAGAGTGTTAAGAATATTAGGGGTAGCATGTGTAAATTATTAATAATAAGAGGGTGTATGTGTAATTCTTATTATTATGAGTTAACTATAAATACAAGTGATGTATGAGAGTTACGTTAAGTTTTTAACCTCTCTATTTCTCCCTAATGTTGTGTTATGTTAATTCTCTCAACTTGACAGATATAATCTGGTTTTTGCTTTTCTCCTGCCCTTTCTCTTGGTCTCTCACCAGGGGTGGATCCACAGTGGGGGCAGCTGCCCCCACTGGAATTTTAAAAAGTTTTAGGGACCAAGTATAATTTTAAAAAATTTAGAATTTATTAGAGATTTGCCCCCACTGAATTTTTTTTAAAAGATTTATGGGTAGTTATGTTATTTTGACAAATATGAGTCTCACTTGTAAATATCAATGGAAGATGATATAAAAAATTTGGGCATTTAAAGATTAACTAATATGCTACGAAATAGGTTAGCCATCTCATTTGTTTTATGTTTAAACAGTGAACTAAATTTGGGGATTGTAGTCATCTTCTTTGTTTTATATTTATATGTTAGAATTGAAAATTAAGGTTTGTAGTTCTCTTTTGTGGTTTATTTTTTAAATGTTGAATTAAAATTAGCGTCTGTAGCTCTCTGTTGTATTTTATTTGTTACATGTTGAATTAAAAATATGAAATTGAGGCTTGTAATCATCTCTTATGTTTTATTTTTTATGTATTGAATTGAAATTAGGATGTGTTAAAAAAAAATTGAAACTAAGATTTGTAGTCCTGTATTTATTTTTCTATATTAAAATAAATTTTAGACTTGTATTCCTCTTCATGATTTATTTTTTAAATACATTTAATTGATATTTGGGTTTGTAGTCTTCTCTATTGTTTTATTTTTATATGTTGAATTGGAATTAAGACTTGCAGTCGTATCATTTGTTTTATTTTTATTTGTGAAATTGGAATTGGGACTTGCAGTTCTCCATTATAATTAGACTAAATTATTTTGATTTGGTTGTTTGAATAGTTTTATTGTGATAAGTTAAGTACTTCATATACCTAGGTTTAACTTACTATAATAATTATAGTTTAAGTTAGTTTCGATTGTTTGTTAAAATTTAATGATGAATATTAAGTTTGTGATTGAAAATTTTAATTTTTGAATTAGTTATGAAAATTTTTCTTAAAATTTAATATATGATTGAGCACAATTTTGAGGTTTAAAATTTTTTTGTTAGGTCTTATAGATAAATCTATAGTGAGTTATTTTTGTTGACTCTTTTTGTATATCCTTCATGTATATGAATTGTGTCTTTAATTGATGTTCTATTAATAAAACTCTACTTTTGTGAATATTTTAAATTTTAATATTAATATTAATATAGTATAGGTTGCCCCCACTGGAGAAGAAGTTTGGCTCCGCCCCTGTCTCTCAGTATTAATCTACTCTTGTAATTTCTGATTTCAAATTGGGATTTTCAATGAATATGAGGTTAAATTAAGGCTAAATTTGAAAGTAATGGGTGAGATAGAGCCCATGTTGAGTTGAAATTACTTGGATCTTTGGTGAATTTGTATGCTATTGCTGAAATTGAGCTTTATTTTGCTTGCTGAAATTGATATATTGTGTTCTAATATATGAGATGGGTTGCAGAAGTGTGAGGGCGAATTATTGGATCAGATCGATTATGGGGAATTAACAGATTCGGATATAGTTGATTTTTTCACATCCATCGGATAATTGTATTGGATTGGATTAATATAATTTTAATTGGGATCGGATTTAGATATAGCAAAATGCGATACATAGTGGAGCCGTTAACAGGTGTAGTTGTTGGTTTGAAAATGAAGATTACCTCCTTGTGCTAATAATGTTTAATGCTGGGTCTATGCACAGTCCATCCCATCCTTCTTAGCTTTCTCGATTAACGTGGACCACTCTGCAGGACTTTCTGACTTCTCTATATGTACAAGTTTTCATGGGTCAAGATATCCTCAAGTCTCCTGATTATGGACCTCTAAATGTGTTTTTCCATCTCAGAGTTGGTAAAAACTGCATCAGAATTTCGTACAAAACTGGAGAAGGTCAAGACCAAAAGGGTAGAGCAGACTGAACGCATTAGAACAGAGAGGATGCACTTAGTGAATGGAGATTTGTGTGGAATAAATCACGGCAATGGTAACCACTACGGAATAGTTGGCAATTTTCTTGTCTTTTTAATGTTCTTTCAAGTTAATGGGATTTAAAAAGACGATAAATCTTACTTGTATTGTGAAATGCTGCTATTTTGTAGGTTTGTTCAATGCAGCTCTGGAAGAACTTGAAGAATTTATCGCCGATACAAAGGCTATCTGAACCTTAGCTTTTGTAGCCATGTAAGAAGCCTTCCATATTTCTCCCATGTGATCTAACTGGATTGGTTTGCCGTTTACATGACTTTTTTTGTTTGTTTGTTTTCACTGATGCCAAGACTGGAAGTAATCGAAAATTAGTGCATACTTTAAGAAATTTTATGTACTTTGAATGATTCTCGTGGCACAGGCCATGCACACACAAGCACAATATAATCTGAAGATTCAAATTCATGTTAATTTCAGTTTGGGAGGTGTGTTTAGGATACAACACATAAAATTTAGAGATTATATAATTACTGCAATATGAAAACATGGAAAACTCAAGAATTTCTATATCATGTTTTACATATACAGATGCTCCATGTAAAGGACATCGAGGACTTTTTTCTTAATATGGAGCATATATGAGACAGCTATGGAAGTGAAATTACTTTCTTGGCATGAATAGGTTTAGTTGTTGAATAAGGTGCAAGGCGTAAATTTGCATGGCTTGAATCTGAGTCTTCTTAGCAAATAAAACTGAGTTTATTTGATGCAATTGATTTGTGGGTAATTGCACATATACAAAATTTGTGTTGCCGCCATAAATTGAGTTTACATGTCTAGGGGAAAACTTGAAATTGCTTATAATATCAAACGATTCTATCGTAACAGCCGATTTCACTTCGACACTAACAAAGGAGTAAGGTCTAGACTTGCCCAGAATTTCAATATACTTATTTGATTGAAATTTAAATTACCCATTGTGAAATGGAATTTACTACTTTGAAGTGGGTCTTTTATCTATATATAGTGAGTGATCTACTCTGGCATGAAATTAAATGTTGTACGCCATAAGATACATTGCAGATGAAATGAAAATTAGAATAAGTGTAGCAACTAAACTTCTATTTCGTAGCAGTTGATAAGATTTAGTTGCCATTACAGGAGTCTAAGAAAACATTCAACTGCAAATTCAGAAGCTTCTTAATTATATCTTGTACACACCAACAAAATTAGCAAAGCGGGTTCCAATATATAAGGATCTAAGCTGTTGTTGAACAGTAGTGATTCTCTGATTGTACTCATCACTCAGATCCACAGTTTCGATCACTTTGCCAGAAGATCTAATCCTTAGCCCTACAGGGGCAGTAACTGGAGTAGGATCATATGTTTGGTAGTTCACAGCCACCCAAAAATCTCCCAATGGGTTGGGTTTAATTTTGTTAGGGTTTCCATCGAAGGTCATGAAAGTTTCAGCAATGTTTGCTTTTGGGCCTCTGAGCCAATACTTTTGGATTCTTTTCCCGATGAATTCGGAAACAAGGACGAAGGTGCCATCACCGCTGGCTGCTGTTCCAACTGCTCCCGAGAGGTTTCTTAGCAACACAGTTACTTCTTCGGTTATGGGGTCATATTTCAATAATCTTGCAGTTGAATCGCCACTTTGAATGGATTCTGTCACATTACTGCAAGGTTGCTTTTGGTAGTGAGAACTGGAAAAGCAATAGTAAGTGCATTTATGCTTGTGTGAGTGTTCTATCTATCAGGAAACGATGATTTCTTTTTGTCTCACTACCGTTGCGCCAAAAGCTTTAAGTTTAATCTTGTATGAACAAATAACCTGTGAAAGAAAATAAAAGAAGAAGAAGAACGGACCTTGGCCCATAAATTGCACTGGCATCCGTAAAATAAACGATGCCGGTGAGAGGGTCGGTGTCCACGCCGACGAGAAAACGGAAGGGAACTCCTTCTGCAGAAGTGGCCAGTGTGGTTGCAAGCCCTCCATGAGGTCCCACTACTGTTAGTCCAATAAATGGATCAACAGCATAAAGGTTTCCAGTAACATAGTTGAAACTCAAACCCAATGGCAAACCACAGATTGGTGACAAGGTAAGATTAGTAATGCCATCACACAATGCCTTGGACCTGATCAAGAAGATAAGTTTTGTTAATTCATTTGTACGTGTTAGAGACTACTTTCTGACAGACCACCGATAATAGCATAAATTACATTTCAATTGATTTTGAGTTGAATGTTTTAGCATATGATAAACCTTACCTAGTCGATGCAGTGAAGGCAAAATCTACAAAACCATCGTAGGAACCTTCATATTTGACAATTCTACCATCGGAGATACCAATGAAGGGTCCTCCGCCGAGAAAGTCGAAGGCAAATGACTCTGGTGCTGTAGCATTGGATGGTAGTTGGAGCTTGGTAAAGAATGAGAACTGTTTAGAAAAGATCACAGAGGAGAAGGAGTGCAATAATATGAAAATAATGAGCACGTTGATTGCCATTGTCTGGTGAATGGAATGCCTAGAGTAATCTGTATGAGTATTTGACGTCCCACTAGCACGTTCCCAAGGAAAACAGAAAGAGCTTTTTACCATACCATGCACTTTGGCAACGTCAGTCACGTTAGGCAAATTGATTTTTTTAATCACATAAGCTGGCTGACACTTCTACACTACATGTCACCCACCTTTGACATAAATAGCAAACATAAATCTTTTAAAAACATCACTATCCTATTCTAATTTCATCGTCTCAATTGAACTGATGTTTTTTAAAACTGTCTGGATTTGAGGTCTTAACTACCACTAAAATCCATTTCTCTTGGCCTATATGTTCATTGTCCTCTTGTCTTCCATGTGGTTGTCCTAGGCTATATACAATAGTTACATGGGTAATTCAAACCCCCCCCCCCCCCCCCATTTTCTCTTAATTCTACCATTTGTGGTAGAGAAGAACCGAGAAAAGGTGAAATACAAACATGAATCTCTTAGATCTTTTTAGAGTTTGTTAAAAGCATGTCTTGTTAAAAGAAGAAATTGAGAATTGGTTTGAAAAAAAAGTAGAGTAAAGGTTTTTCGAAGACACTCTTACCGATTAGATTTGGATAAGTTTCTTTCCACAAAATCTGAGAGAGGAGAGTTATGGTTTGGTACCATATTTTTACTTTTTGACAAACAAAAATATACCACATATACACTTTTTATTTTTATTATTCTTTTATTTTACGGCATGGTATCTGCCGAAACCCTACCCAACCTTCGAATATCTTGTGGATGAGGTAAAATCGGACAACTTGATTGCAATTCATGTTATATCTAAGTATTTTCTTTAGTAATTTGGGATTTCGTAGATCCAAGAAGTGGAAGTGCCGGTGAAGGTAGAGGTGGAGTTATAGGTGGTGGTGACAGAGGTAACTCGTGGGACTATTGGTAGAGAGGTTCATGTTTGACCGGAAAGGTGCTCCAACAAGGGCCGCCCAACAGCAGGTGTAAAAAAGTCTGGGCTTTATGCCCCATTTTAAAGGAAGACCCTAAAATTTTAAACATAGTAAATAATCCATGTAAAAAAAAACTTATAAAAATATAAGCCTAATCAATAGGTCCACAATTCAATTCAAACATTAAATATCTACAAAAATTAATAATATAAAAAAAACTGAAAGGTCAAATCAGCCACAAAAAAAATAAAAAAGTCAAATCATATCTTTCTTTTACAATACACAATATCTCTCTCTCAGTAAACCAACCCACCCAACAAAACCATTCCTTTTAACACACACAATCTCTCTCTCTCTTTCTCTCTCAGTAAACCAATCACACCAACAAAACTATTCAATTATTTTTCTTTCTCTCTTTCCCATTAAACCAAAACCAGTCTAAAACCAAAAAAAAAAAAAAAACTCTTCCTTCTTCCCCCTCTTTCTCACTCTCACAGGATGCTCTCAAGCGGTCAAGCCAAATACTCACTCACAGGTCACTTTTTTTTTTTTTTGCCAAGTCCCAAGTGTTACACAGCAACAACGAACAGCTACCGGTGACTGGACTGGACTCGGTCTCCATTCCATCCTTCATCATCAACATCAACTCGAGTTTTCATTGCAACATTTGAGATCATTCAAGGCTTTCAAGACAGGTTCTATTGTTTCATAATTTTAAATTTTTTTGTTATATATTTTTAACTATACTATATATTGTGAATTGTGTTTGTTTGTGTTTGTTTGGTTGTTATATAGTTATAATATATTAATAATAATATGTTACCTAAAAGACAACTAAGTGGATACGAAAAATTAAAAAAAAAAAGAAAAATAGATCAACTAATAGAATCTCAAAAAAGATCTGTTGATAAATTGTTTAGCAACATATGAGATTGAGAATTTTGAATTCTTATTGGGCATGACTATTTGGTATGATATTTTATTTTCCGTCAACTTAGTTAGTAAATATTTACAATCAAAAGACATGCATAATGATATTGCTATAAATCAATTAAAAGACCTTATTTTTTTTTTTAAAAAAAATATAGGGAAAGTGGATTTACAAATGCTATGATTACATCTAAAGAGATTGCATGTGAAATGGGTATAGAACCTATATTTCGTGAAAAACGTAAAGTTCGTAGAAAAAAATAATTTGATGAAAATGTTGATGATGAGGTAACACGATCTATTGAAGAATCTTTTAGAATTGATTATTTTACACATATACTTGATCAAGCTATTTCTCACTAAAAAATAGATTTGAACAATTACAAAAGTACGAAAATATTTTTGATTTTTTATTTAACTTAGAAAAATTAAAATCATTGACCAATTAATGATACTTTAAAACAATATTGTTTGGATCTCGAATGTTTCTTAAAACACGAAAATTTTTCTGATATTGATGGCTTAGATTTATTTTTAGAACTAAATGTTTTAAAAGAAATTTTACAAACGGAAGAAAATACTCCAATTGAGATATTAAATTATATAAAAAAATTAGATTCTTTTCCAAATGCATGCATTTCTTATAGAATATTATTAACAATTCCTGTAACAGTTGCTTCTACGGAAAGAAGTTTTTCAAAATTAAAATTTATAAAATCTTACTTAAGATCGACTATGTCACAAGAAAGATTAACTGGATTAGCGATACTATCAATTGAAAAAGATATGGTTGCAAAACTTGAATATAAAACCTTAATTAATACTTTTGCAACTCAAAAAACAAGAAAAATTAATTTTAAATAAAAAATATTAACACTAAACATAAAAGGCCTCATTTAAAAGTTTCGTTTTAGGCCCCAAATTGTTTTGAACCACCCCTGGCTCCAACCCACTAACTAAATCTTCATTTTTTGCTAATTTGTTGAGGCTTGCTAAAAAAAATTGCTCCAATCAGCTCGCCATCTTACTAGCTAAAACCTAAGAGATCCTTGTTGCTCATCAGATCTGGAAAGGAAAAGAAACTCGTTAGACTGCTCGCCTCTGCCTTCATCGTCTTCTCCAAGGGTTGGCCAGGCAATCTTCGTCATCTCCAATCCCCAAGTTGCAAATCCCCTCCCTCCTCACCCGAGACCCATTCTGAAAACCCCCTTCCCCAAATTCTGAAAACCCCCTCTCCCAAATTTCGAAAATTCCATTGTATAATGAAATATTTAATTTTAGACCCTATGAAATATTAATGCAAGTATTTGAGAAAATTTTAAATTATATTATTAGACTACGTGGTATTTTTGAATAATATTATTGAAAATTAGTTAAAGTTAGTTGTAACCGTTAGGTAACATAGAGCGTGATTATAATGAATTTAAAAAAGTGGTTAGTTAAAGTAAAAAATATAATATTTAAATATATTTTGATTAGTCATTTTGCTTGGCAGTGTTGGAGTTGTTCTAACAAGCTTTGTTGGTCAATGTGGGTGTTTGTACAGGTGGAAGTTATTTTATACTATAACGAGAAAGTATGCATAGGTTGGTTTAGGTACTAAGACGTTGGATTTGATTATTTTAGTCCTGTAATGATTGAATACCAAATTTGAATTGTGTTATTAGGAATGTTATTGAGACTTAAAAAATTAATTTAATTTGTTGATCTGATTCACTTGATCATTGAATTGATTGTGGGACCTATCAAACATTAAAACTTGTTCTTCATCTAATGGTTTCAATGAAACTAAATCATCATGTCAGCAAATGAGGTCAGATTTTTAAGTTTCAATAGCATTACTCTTGAGTTATTTGATTTGATTTTAATTTCTTATTTAATTCCGACCCACTTCACTAATATCATTTAACACCTTATATTAGGTATTAATAAATACCATGTGGTAGGTGATATTATTTTTAGCAGGTTCAATATTAAAAATACAATGACTTTTTTACCCCCGCATACCCTAGATCCACACCCCCATACATGCATGAATAATTTATTATTTTTAATTTAATACCAAACACCTAACCCAAACATGAATTTGAAATTATGATCATAGATTTTTACATTATCGCAACTTTTTTTCAAACTTGTTACTCCAAGAATAAGATTAAATAGTGCTCTTATGAGCTTTTGACCAATCACGTGGCTTTTTTAAAAAAAATTCCCAACTAAGGCACCGTTTCAAAATATTTTCCAAAACCAAGTGTTTTAAAAACGTCAGTTGGTTTGACGTCGTCACTTAAAAACGTCAGTTGGACTGACGTTTTTAAAAATAATGTGGGACCCAATAAATGCTTAAAGGCGTCATTTGGACTGACGTTTTTAAGGTGGCGTCAGTCCAACTGACGCCTTTGGTTCATTTCCCAGCCTCTTGCATTTTGCCTCTATGCTTAAACGCGTCAGTTGGATTGACGTTTTAGAGGTGGCGTCAGTCCAACTGACGCCTTTGGTTAATTGCTTGCATTTTCCCTCCATGCTTAATTGCTTGCCTCCAACTTACGCCTTTGTTTAATTGCTTGCATTTTGCATTTTGCATTTTGCGTCAGTCCATTTTGCCTCCATGCTTTACCATTCTTTTGTAATATTTAAAGTCATGGCTGGCTTGCCTCCATGCTTTATCTTTTATTTTGTAATATTCAAGTCAT
>CM042192.1:12445866-12492842 GCA_023539305.1 Ilex asprella | reverse complement strand
TTTGATTTGAGCCTCGAATAGAATTTTAATCGGCTCAAATTTTAATATGTAAAAATATAATTTTTTATTGACTTAAATTTTATTATATAAAAAATAAATTTTAATTAATTCGGATTAAATTTAAGCGGCTCAAATTTTAATACGTACAAAATTAAAAAAAATTATACTATTACATGAGGGACCTGGCTCCTACTACTACTACATTAGTACTATAATTTTTATTTTTTAATTTTGTAAGTATTAAAATTAAAAATTACAAAAATTCAAGTCAGACGTGGTGAACTACGCCCTCCCTCAAAAATTCAAAATGCCATCGGTGGAGACCTTTGACGGGAAAAATGATCCACTAGACCATCTGGAGACTTACAAAACCCTAATGCAGCTGCACAGTGTCCCCGACAAAATCATGTACAGAGCATTTCCAACCACTTTGAAAGGATCCGCTCGACAGTGGCTTGCCAAGCTTGCCCCAGCTTCTATCTCCTCCTTTGCTGAGCTGAGTAGGTCGTTTGTGTCGCACTTCATTGGAGGGCGCCGTCACCAGAAGCCTATGACAAGCTCAATCTAGGCAGAGAGAGACTCCAACCCATAAGATCACCCCTCATTGGGTTCTCAGGGGAGAAGGTATACCCACTAGGGTCCATCACCCTACCAGTCACTGCCGGTGCTGCACCCCGAAGCTCCACAGTCATGGTCAATTTCCTGGTAATCGACTGTCCATCCACCTACAACGTCATACTGGGGCGACCTGCTCTCAATACACTAAGAGTTGTGCCCTCCACCTATCACCTCATCCCCCGTTTTCTAACCCCTAATGGAGTCGGAGAGGTGAGAGGAGATCAAGTAGCAGCAAGGAAGTGCTACGTCTCCTCAATGAAGACTAGGAAGCCACAGGAGGCATTGCAGGTAGAGGTCCTCGACCCCAGGGATAACGCCGCCACGAAAAGAGGAGAACCAGTCGAGGAGCTCATCCCGGTAGCCTTACATGAGGAACATCCAGACAGGAAGGTATACATTGACTCTTCACTCTCTGAAGATCTGGTTCACCAACTAAGAGACTTTCTCAGAAACAACATGGACGTCTTTGCATGGTCACATGCAGACCTTGAGGGGATAGACCCTGAAGTCGCCACCCACAGCCTCAATGTCGATCCTCGTCACAAACCTGTCCGCCAAAAGCTAAGGGGCGCCTCCATTGAAAGGGCCCAAGCTATGGACAAAGAAGTTGAAAAACTGATAGGTAAGGGGGCGGTCAGAGAAGTAACATATCCTGAATGGCTTTCCAATGTGGTAATGGTGACCAAGACTAATGGGAAGTGGCGCCTCTGCGTTGATTTTACGGAGCTCAACAAGGCGTGCCCAAAAAATAGTTATCCCCTACCGCGGATTGACCTCCTCATCGACGCCACAGCAGGGCATGAACTGCTCACATTCCTAGATGCATATTCTGGATACAACCAGATCAGCATGCATCCCCCTGACCAGGAGAAGACTTCCTTTATTACTCCGAATGGTACCTACTGCTACAGGGTAATGCCCTTTGGGCTAAAAAATGTAGGGTCCACCTACCAGCGGCTGGTGAACAAAATGTTCCAGCCCCAGATAGGGCGAACGATGGAGGTCTATGTTGACGACATGTTGGTAAAGAGTCTTGTCGTAGCAGAACACGTTAACCATCTCCAAGAGACCTTCAATGTTCTACGGTCATACCACATGAAGCTGAATCCTAAGAAATGCGCTTTTGGCGTCGAGTCAGGAAAGTTCTTAGGATTTATGGTCAACCAAAGGGGAATTGAGGCGAATCCTGACAAGATCAACGCAATCCTTGACATGAAGTCGCCATCCTCAACCAAGGAGCTCCAACGCCTCAATGGAAGAATTGCAGCACTTAACAGATTCGTCTCCAAATCTGCAGACAAGTGTCTGCCTTACGTCAAGATGCTCAGAAAGACCTTTGAGTGGGGACCTGAAGCAGAGGAAGCCTTCCAGAGGCTCAAGACTTACTTAGCTACACCTCCCCTCCTCTCACATGTCATGTCAGAAGAAACCTTGTATTTATACTTGTCTGCCTCCTCGTCGGCAGTGAGCTCAGTTCTTGTCAGGAACAGTGATGGAGTGCAGAGACCAGTCTACTATGTGAGCAGAGCATATAGGGGGCAGAAGTGAGATATTCTGAACTTGAGAAACTAGCGCTCGCCCTGATCTCAGCAGCAAGGCGCCTACGACACTACTTTCAGAGTCACAGTGTCATTATAATCACAGACCAGCCTCTGAAGAGAATACTGGGAAAGTCTGACGTATCCGGAAGACTACTCAAGTGGGCAGTAGAATTAGGGGAGTTTGACATCCAGTATCAACCAAGAACAGTCATCAAAGCACAAGTGCTGGCATATTTCATTGCCGAACTTATACTAACAAAGGAGGAGACTCGCTCAGAAGCCTCTTCAGGTACCCCTGCTGGCGCCCAAGGCTGTCCAGGTACCCCTACAAGCGCCCGAGGCTTTTCAAGTACCACTGTTGGCGCCCAAGCCTCTTCAAGTACCCCTGCTGCCGCCCAAGCCTCTTCAGGCACCTCTGCTGACGGCTCTTCAGGCACCCCTACTGGCGCCCGAGGCTCTTCAGGTACCCCTGCTGGCGCCCAAGCCTCTTCAGGTACCCCTACTGGCGCCCAAGCCTCTTCAGGTACCCCTGCTGGCGCCCAAGCAAAGCCCTCAGGCGCCCAGGCTCCTTCAGCCACCCTTGATGGTGCCCAAGCAAGTCCCTCTGGCGTCCAGACAGCTTCTGGATCCCAACCTGGTACCCAGGCAACTGACCCTATGGACCTACCTCTTCCAGAAACCTCTGAGCAGCCTTCTCCATCAGTCTGGAAACTCTACGTCGATGGCTCCTCAACCAAAGAAGGAGGAGGAGCAGGCCTAGTCTTAATCAGCCCAGATGGCATCACTCTCAAGTATGCGGTAAAACTTCACTTTCTTGCCTCCAACAATGAGGCGGAATACGAAGCCCTCCTCTCTGGATTAAGGTTGGCAGCCGAAATGGAAGCCCAACATCTTGCCACATACAGTGACTCCCAGCTGGTAGTTAACCAAGTAAAAGGCGAGTTCGAAGCAAAGGATGCAAGAATGCAGGAGTACCTTGCTATAGTGAAAAGTTTAAAGGCAAAGTTCCACTACTTTCATATTCGACATATCCCCAGAGAAGACAACATGGCGGCCGATGCACTTGCAAGGCTCGCCTCAACCTCGCAAGCCTCACAAGGGGAACCAGCATTCATTGGGCACCAACTCGAGCCAAGCAAGTTGGACATAGTGACCACAAATATCAACTGTGCATCAGCCGAGTCGAGTTGGATGACCCCAATAAGGGCATACCTCCAAGAAGGTGTACTACCAGATGATCCGTTAGAAGCCAGGAAGCTAAGGATAAGAGCCTCCAAGTTCACCATCTTGCAGGATACCTTGTATAAGAAAGGCTATTCCTTGCCTTTGCTACGATGCCTTGCACCAAAAGAAGTTCACTATGCCCTGCGAGAAATTCACGAAGGGTTCTGCGGGAACCACTCTGGAGGGCGATCCCTTGCCCACAAGGCACTCAGACAAGGCTACTTCTGGCCTTCCATGGCAAGGGACGCCCAAGAGTTCTCCAAAAAGTGCGAAAAATGCCAATACTTCGCAACTGTGTCTAGGCAACCACCGGAGGAGCTAACAACTATCACAAGTCCATGACCTTTCTTTAGATGGGGCATTGATATATTAGGCACCTTACCTCTCAGCAAGGGACAATGCAAATTCGTGGTGGTGGCAGTCGACTACTTCACCAAGTGGGCAGAGGCTGAACCTTTAGCAAAAATAACAGATGTAAAAGTCAAAGACTTTATCTGGAAGAACCTGGTCTGTCGCTTTGGGATACCTCACGCCATCGTCAGCGACAATGCGAAGCAATTCGACAACAAACTACTCAATTCTTTTTGTTCAGACCTTCAGATAAAACAACCTCACTCTAGCCCAGCACACCCGCAGGCAAATAGCCAAGCAGAGGTCATGGTGAGAACGGTGCTACACAACTTAAAGACAAGGCTTGAAAAAGCGAAGGGTCTTTGGGTGGACGAGCTACCAGGCGTACTGTGGGCTTATCGAACTACGCCAAGAACTCCTACTAGGGAAACCCCTTTCTCCCTCGCCTTCGGAACGAAGACGGTCATCCCTGTGGAGATAGGGGTACACTCTCTAAAGGTCTAGCACCACAACCCCATCACCAACGAGGAAGAACTCCGCATTAACCTTGACTTGATGGAGGAGGCAAGGGAGATGGCTATAGTCCGCAACGTCGAGTACAAAAGACGCATGACAAAGTACTACAACTCGAGGGTGAAGCCTCGCTCCTTCCAACTAGGGGACTTGGTCCTCAAAAAAGTGATCCTCGCCACAAAGGATGCACGTGAAGGAAACTGGGACCGAATTGGGAAGGACCTTACCTCATAATAGAAGTAGTGAGGCCAGACACCTACAAAATCCAGAAATTTGAAGGGAAGGCCTTACTCCATCCGTGGAATGCTGAACACTTGAAGAGGTACTACCAATGACAAATTGAGAGAGTTAAAAGTAATAAACAGTGGGGACTTGGTTTTATTTTTTCCTTTTTTGGGATCATTACCCAACATTCAATGTACTTTTTTGGAGTTACCACCCAATATTGCAGTGAATGAACAAAATTCTCTAGATTTTACTCCAAAATGATTTTTGCATTTTTTCAATTCCAAAGGAGTACCAGTACAAAAGTAAGACTTTGAACCGTCTTTTAAAAAAAAAAAAAGAAAAATCAAAAAGTCCCCAAAACTCTAGCTACTCTCATGGTCGTCGTCCTCCTCCTCGCCTTCCTCATCATCCTCAGCCTGGTCAAAGCCTCCATCACTAGTATCAGGCGCCTCAGTTGGCGTAAAGCCTGAGACATCAATATCAGGGTAGGCAGCTGAAATCTTCCCTCGGAGCTCCTCATACCCATCAATGAAGGCATCTGCAAGGCCGTTCAGTAACTCCTTCTCAGCAGTAACAACTATCTCCTCAGCCTGCAGAGCCTTCTCATGAGCAGCCTTCACCTCTGCCTCCGTAGCAGCCTCTTTGAGCATGGCCCTCTCACGGTTCTTCACAAGCTCAGCCTCACTGAGTATGGCCCTCTCACGGGTCTTCACAAACTCAGCCTCTTTGAGCGCGTCCCTCTCATGGATCGCAGAAAGCTCAAACTCAAGATCAACTATCTTCTCACGAGCCTCCTTAAGCTCAGCCTCGAGCCTGGTTGCTTTCTCACAGGACGCCACAAGCTCAGCATGAGAAACCCCTCTAGCAGCTTCAAATTCAGCAATCCTCTCCCAAGCTGCAAGGAGCTCATTCTGCATAGCATCACGATCTTGCTTCATCTGATGGTAACTATAAGTCCTTGAAAGTAAGCACAAGGATGCAGTGCAAGCTTGGAGAAAGATAAAAGTCAGGAAAAACTTAAAAAAGGAACTGGAGAAAGGGGAACAACCGACCCTTACCTGACCTAGGCCTTCCAAAAAATTATTGACGATTCCCTCCGTACCCAGGGCATTAATCCCGATAACATCATCGAAAAACACAAACTGCCCAAGTCGATCTCTTATGACTGATGCATTACCCAGCATGGAGCTAATCAATGATGCACCTCGTGAAACTCCTGCAGGAGGAGCCGAGGTACATGGAAAAGAAAGTGAAGTCAAAGGGGTCTTCGGATTAGCAGATACTCATGAAGGAATCGTAGCCCGAGGAGGTGTTTAATGGGGGCACCCCTGGGGAGCCAATGGAGAAGTTGCTTGAGGGGGGTTCATCTCAGGGGACACATTTGGAAAAGCCACCTGGAGGGCATCTCCTTTCCTCGCCACCTTGGGAGGAGGAGAGCTCCTACTAGAAAGGCGAGATCCAATCATCTCCCTATACATCTCTGCAGAAGCAATAAGGTGCTATAGATGAGCAATAAGGTGCTATAAATGAAAAGTGTTGAACAGAGGTGAAAAATACAAAGCAACTATCGTACCTTTTCTCTTCAAAGTGGAACCACCCGACTTGGAAGAAGGAGCTCCAGTCTTAGTAGAAGTCGTTAATGAAACACCGCCTCCTCCATCTTTGAGCACAAGAGTCCCGAAGTCTCGTATCGGATGAGCTCTCACAGCTTCAAGCTTCCATGCCTGATCCTGGGAGAGCGTAGGAAAACCTGCATGGAACGTGGTGAGTACACAACTTACAAGGTGGGTGATGAGAGAATAGTAAAAATACGTACCAACTTTCTTCAGAGTAACCCATCGTGATGACACTAGTGCCCTATCGACATCCGAGGCCCATTCTCCTCCGACGAATATGAAATGAGTTTTTCAACTATGGCAGTTGGAAACCAACCCAGTGATCAGCTTGCCTCCCCGTGGGTTAAAGTAGTACCAACCTCGATTGGGGGCCGGAGTCTCACTCAAGAAATATGCTGCATGGAACTCAATAGGGGAGGCATCCTCATGATGTACCCTTCTCCACAATTCCAGAAAAGCTAGTAGGACCCTCCAACCATTGGGTGTTAGCCGCCTGGGTGTCAATGAAAAATAGTTCAAAATGTCACAAACCGAAGAAGGAATAGGGAGCCTGAGTCCAACCTCAAGCATCTCCTCATAAATGACAATATCACCAGAGGAGTCATCGCAAGCGGGCTCGCCCTTTTCCGCTCGGCGGCACAACACAGTCGGAGGAATGCGATAGGTGGAAATAATCCGGGAAATATCGGCATCAGAAATTAAAGAACTAGTCAAGGTACTTACCTTACACCTGTTATCATCACAGACTATCCTGCCTTTGTGTTTTTTGCTGCGAAGGCGCGAAGAGTTATCCAAACCACGGGCAGGATCCTTGTCATGAAAAGTGCCCAGAGTATCCACCCCACCAGTCGTATGTTCCACATCACTCAGTCCAGCACCTAGGGAGGTGTTTGACACTCTCCGATCACCTAAGGAAAGATGCCCAGTGCCTGGAGGAGCGTCTAGCATGCTCGTTACGCCCAAAGTGGCGCCAGGAGGGGCGCCTAGCGTGGTCTCCACTCCCAAAGTGGCGTCAGGAGGGGCGCCTGCCATGCTCATCTCGCCCAAAGGGGCTGCCATGCTCATCACGCCCGAAGAGGTGCCAAGAGGGGCGTCTGGCATGGTCCCCTCGCCCAAAGTGGCGCCTGTGACGGTCCTCTCGCCTAGATCAGCCGAAGCAACGCCCAAAGGCGCGCTGACCAGCTCGCCCAGCTCCTCACCCAAGGCGCCCAAGCGATCCTCGTGCCCACTCCCGCCTGGGTCAGCGCCTATGGTGCCCAAGCCATCACCTGAATCAGCACCCGCGGCACCCAAACAGTCCTCGCGCCCAATGCCGCCTGGAGCAGCGCCTATGGCGCCCAATCTGCTACCCGAGCCAGCGCCTATGGCGCCCAGGCAGTCTGCTCTCCCACCATGGTTCACCTCTCCTCCATTCTTTTGATCCATGAAAACCCAAGGAAAGCTTGCTCTCCAGAAGTTTCGGCTATGGCTTCTCAACAAAAGAAATCTAGCTTCTTCCCTCCTTTGCTCAAATCCAAGAATCTTAAAGCACAAAGTCTTCAAGGTTGTCAAGGAAGCATTCTTGAATCACTTGAAGGAATGGGTAGTGCTCAAACCCAAGAATCTCTAGTCTTGGGTCTTTAAAATCTCAAGGAAAGTTTCGCCTTCCTCCAAGAAAGGTTCTATGTGAAAATGGGCAAATGAAGAAGAAAGGTGCATATTTATAGCCTAGGATTTTCAAAAGAGGGAAAAGCCCCAAATTAAAAATCAAGAGCTATCTTTTAAATGCCAAGACTTGAGGTGTTCAATGAAGTCAAAATAATACCTTGGAAGAGAAGAGTTATCTAGCGGAGGGAGTCTCCACCACCAAGATTCAAACAAATACCCCCGTCTCCAAGTTTCCTCAGACACGGGACATTGGGGGGCAAATGATGGGTCAAGCCCAAAAGGCCCAAAGTTATATTGAAGCCCAGTGACAATTAAAGGTTCAAATATATAAAGGTCCCGCAGGCCCAATGAGATCCAAGCCCCGTCAAGCTTTCCATCAGCTCAGTTACAAGAATCCAGAGAGCACTCAAGACCCTTTACTCACATTGGAAGCAGTCATAGGGAGACCCGGTCTTGTGGGGAGCTCCTTAACGGTCACACCCGTTGAGGAGAATCCGCAAATCCCACTAGAATAGCTCAGTATGGCCACTTAGTAGCTCCATTCGGTTGAGGGCTGAATATAAAATGTAAGCCCCACCAACACTTGGGAGGCATCACACTCAACAGAGCGTAAAACTCCTCTTCCTCTCCCATTTGTAATCTCTCCGTCTACATTACTCACTGGAATCAATAAAATACCGGCAACCCACTGCCATTCCAGAGTGGACGTAGGTCGTATTGGCCGAACCACTATAAATTCTCTCTATCTATTTTAATTACTACATTAATTTCTAAATTACTTAACTAGTGGTGTGCAAAGTCGATTTTGTGCATCATCACCAACAAACAATCAAAATTAGTCGAAAGTCTACCAAGTGTTTTTTTTATTTAAATGTGATCACTCTCACTTTTCTTTCTCATTTTATAATTAATCTATCCTACTAATAAAAGGAGATGAGGGAGTTTGTTGTTCATGTTTGTAGTACCCTTTATTTTTTCCTAAATAAGTACTCATAACTCTCTATTTAACTCTATCAAACTGATGCAAAATAAGAATATGAATTTCTATATTTTTATTTTAGTTTTTTTTATTTAGTTGGAATCAAGGTTTAGTTAGAAATATTCTAGAGCAATTAGTTGCTTACACCATGTGAAAATTTTCTAACTCATTAGACATGTGTTTATTTATTTTAGTAACTTTCTTAAGGCTAGAGATTTGTTTCCTTTTTGGAAATCTTAGGGCTTTGAGTTTTCTTATAAATTATCTTATGTACTATGATTCTATTCACTCAAGTGAATAATATACTTTTTTAGATATATTCTCTTATTCTTTTCTCTAAGGATTCAAAGTGTGTGTTCTTTATACTTAGAATCGTAATATTTTTCGTATTTCTTTGTTCTGTTGCATCAATTGGTGTTAGAGTCTTGACTGACCTGATATGATCGCTAATCAGCAAAGTAATGACAACTTTTTTCGTAACGATGATTATGTGGAAATGGTTCTTTCAAAAGCCAAATTTGGGGGTGTCCATGGGCTGGGCTGACCCTGGGTAGTGTTGGCCCAAGCCCTTACCCAAGTGAGTTATTGGGCGGGTTGGGGCGGGCTTCGAGTAGGGGTAGGCTACCCACAGCCCAACCTGCAAGCCTATTAGACAGACCTGTGGGCAAGCCTTCTGGGCGGGCTTGCTAACGAGTTTTTTTATATACAACTTCATTTAAAAATAATGAATATTTTTGTAACTTAATACTTGTGTAAATTATATTTTTGAATAAAAAATAGAGTCAAAATGGATAAAAATAAAATAATTAAGATTTTTTTTTGATTAGGGGATGAACTACACCCAATAGAATGAATACATCCCAACTAGGTTGACATCTACTCACTTATCTATCATTTGCATTATTCTACACTTTAAAACTTATATGCTTAATACATGAAAATTAAAATAATACATTATTTATAGAATCTAAATTCTTAAAACTTCAAATTTCGACATTGAAAGATTTGTTTCAAAATTTTAAATTTAATGGTCTAAAAGTATAATTTTTTTCAAAGAAAGGGTGGGAGTACTCTTGGGTCGGATTTTAACAGATTTTTTCGGGAGGCTATTCGGCGAGGCTTTGGGCTGGGTAATGAGTTTAGGGGCAAACTCAAACCCTCTTCTTACGGATATTAGGCTCTTGCTCGGGTAGACCAACTATCGGACCTATCGGGTTTCGGGCAGGGTAATGGGACCTGTGAGTAACCCGACCCATGGACACCTCTAGCCGAATTCATGGATTTCCAACGACAACAACAATTTTAGCATTACCAACAATCCTTGCAAGCATTCTAGGACATAGTTGCCCAATTGACGATTGGTCCAAGCCAGGAACCTGGTCAAGAGAGGGTGAACGACAATAGGGGTCGTGTTCAACCCAGCCAAGATCGTCTTGTTGACTATCTTGTGAGACAAAATGTTGATGATACACCTACTCGTGCAACACTTGTTGTAGATTACAGTGACGATTATGATGACACTCCCTGCAGTACCATTCTTAAGCATCACAACAATTTCAGGGATGCCATAAACATGCACCATAGATTTGTTGCTAGGGTTAAATCTCATTCTATGACAAAATTTGATATTGATCATAATTTTGACATTCTTGAGTTGAAAACAAGGCAACGTGAGGTGAATATTAAGTTGACTTTGTAAGATGTTTGTCAAGAACTTCTTAAGACCCTGTTATCAGTTCTTGAAGGCATAACAGATTCATGCAAGTGTGTGCTTTGAAAACTTAATTTGAAGTATAAAGCTGATGTAGATAAATGTTGACGCATTGAGTTGTTTCAAACCATGGAAACTCGAGGACGAGATTTTTTTTTTTTTAAGAAGGAGGGCCTGCTATAGAACAAGAATTACAAATTTCTATATTCTTATTTTTTTTATTTAGTTAGAATAAAGGTTTAGTTGGGAATATTCTACAACAATTAGTTTCTTAAACCATGCCAATTTTCCTAATTCATTTGACATGTGTTTATTTATTTTGGTAACTTCCCCTAAGGCTAGAGATTTGTTTCCTTTTTGGAAACCTTAGGGTTTTGAATTTCCTATAAATTGTCCTATGTACTATGATTCTATTCAGTTAAGTGAATAATATATATTTTTATAGATATTTTCTTGTTCCTTCTCTGTAGATTCTGAGTGTGCATTCTTTATACTTAGAATCATAGTGTTCTTTGTGTTACTTTATTTCGTTACGTCAATTGGTATTAAAACCTTAACTGACCTGACAAGATCTCTAATTAGAGAAGTGGTGACAACTTTCCCCATAAAGGTGATTATGTGAAAATGGTTCCTTCAAAAGCGAATTCATGGATTTTCAACGGCAATGACAACAACAACCAATTTTAGCAGTGCCAACAATCCTTGCAAGCACTACAGGACATAGTTGCTCAGTTGACGGTTGGTCCAAACTAGGAACTCGATCCTCGGTCAAGAGAGGTTGAACAACAATAGAGCTCGTATTCAACCCAACCAGGATCGTCTTGCTATCTATCCTGTGAGACATAATGTTCATGATTCACCTACTTGTGTAGCTCCTATTGCAGATTATAGTGGCGATTGTGATGACACTTTATGCAGTACCATTCTTGAGCATCACAACAATTTGAGGGATGCCATAAACATGCACCATGGATTTGTTGATAGGGTAAAATTTTGTTATATGACAAAATTTGATATTGATCATGATTTTGACATTCTTGAGTTGAAAGCAAGTCAGACGTGAGGTGAATGTGGAGTTGACTTTGCAAGATATTTGTCAAGAAATTCTTAAAGTCCTGTTACAGTTACCTAAGGTTATTGAATGAAAAATTATTTTATCAGTTCTTGAAGGGATAACAGATTCATGCAAGTGTGTGCTTGAAAAACTTAATTTGAAGTACAAAGTTGATACAGATAAACGCTGATGCATCGAGTTATTTCAAACCATGGAAACTCGAGGATGAGTTTTTTTTAGAAGGGAGGGCCTGATGTAGGACAAGAATTATGGATTTCTATGTTTTTATTTTTACTTCAGTTTTTTATGTAATTGGAATAAAGGTGTAGTTAGGAATATTCTAGAGTAATTACTTGCTTAAATCATGTCAATTTTCCTAATTTAATAGACATGTGTTCATTTATTTTGGTAACTTTCTTAGGGCCAAGGATTTGTTTCCTTTTGGAAACCATAGGGTTTAGAGTTTTCGTATAAATTGTCGTATGTTCTATGATTTTATTAAGTGAACAATATATTTTTTTGGATGTATTCTCTTGTTCCTTTCTTTGTGGATTCAGAGTGAAAGTGTTTTTTAAACTTAAAATCGTAGTGTTTTTTGTGTTCTTTTATTCCGCTACGACACAAAGCCTCTCCATTCATGAACTTTCAGTACTGCCCTTCATTTCTGCCCAAATAACCACTCAACTTTCTATTTAGTTTTATTTAACTGCCTAATTCTCTCTTCACATCTGTACCGGCCGTCTAGTTTTCTTTGATGACACAGAGTTGGACAGAGTGTCACATGTATTATAACTTAGAGATTGGATGGGTCAGAAACCTAGACACAAACTGAACACACCTGGCTAGTCCCCGACTCCTCAACATGGACCATGTAGAAATAATTATAGATTTTAAGCTTAGATTTGTAGTTGGAATTAAGAAAAATTACTACTAAACTTTTGGCCAAATCAACAATTATTAGAATTATGATGTGAGCAAAATAACTATAAGTGTTGTAATCTAAAATTCGAAATAAAACATACAAACAATAGTTAGATTATATAACATGCAATTTAAATAAATACAAAAAATGTATAAACATTCAATCTATATAAAGTAAATAAATTAATTTGGAATGAGCTGGCCTGCGAGCCCGAGAGGCGTGTGATCACTGTCCTAAAGCAGCTGAGTCTCTCCACGTAAGAGTACTGACGGACACCGGCGACTCCAAGAGTCAACCCAGACGTTCGCAGTAGCACCTTCTCAATAGTCACGTCCACTGGAAGGTTAGGATGAATCCGACTCGAATCAAGTTGCTCGAATAACAAATATAAGAAGATAATTGTATATATCTTTTGCTTGTATAAAACAAAAGATATAAAACACTTGGCTGAGAATTGCTTGTATAAAACACTTGGCTGAGAATTGTTGTACTCTTTGAATACTTGCGTAGGATGGCTTAGAGCATCTCTAACAGAGTAGTCAAATGGCCAAAATAGCTATAATTTAGCTATTTTGGGTAACTGTTCATACTCCAACAGAGTAATTTGAGGATAGCTAAAATGCATTTTTGCTACAGTGATTAGCTAAATATAGCTAATTACTGTACAATAGCATTACTTTGTTTATTATTATTTTCTCTCTCTTCCTTTTCTTTCTTTCTTTCTCTCTTTCATTATTCTCAAAAAATATAATACAAAAAGAATCGAATTTTAATCGACTCAAATTTTAAAAATCAAATTTTAATTGACACGAATTTTAATAAGTAAAAAAATATAAATTTTAATCGACTCGAAAGCGAATTTTAATCGGGGCTAACAACTCGGGTAGAGTTTAAATCGACTTAAATTTTAATATGTAAAAAATATATTTTAATAGGTTCAAATTTTAATACGTCAAAAAAATAAAATTTATTCAACTTCAATCGAATTTTAATTGGTTCAAATTTTAATATGTAGAAAAATAAATTTTAATTGGCTCGAATTTTAATAAAATTTTATGTAAAAAAATTATTTGAGATTTATGTAGGGGCATTTTTTGTATTTTAGATTAATTTTTTTTGTTATAAATGGTATTTTAATGGTAAGAGGTGTTAGTGATGTGTAAATATAAACTAGAAGGGGTGTCATTGAAGATTTAGAAACTAGAGGGGGTGTGGCTGAAGTTTTCCCTAATAATATTTAAAATGAGTAGTTAAAAGTATAGAGAATCTGTTGGAGTGTGTATTGAAAAAACGAGTAGTTAAAATAGAAAATGTTGCTTTTTGAGTAGCTAAAATATAAAATATTGTTGGAGATGCTCTTATATAGCCATAGGTTTTGAAAGTAACTCTTCAAAATTTTAACCGAACGACTTGAATAGCCATAAAATCAAATGTAAGTACTTAATGCTATTCTTGAATATTCACAATAAATAAAATTTAAGGTAGTAAATATTATTCTTGAATATTCACAATAAATAGGATAAAAATTATGTAACTGAAAAATTCAAAGTTAAAGCATAATTTCAATGAAAATTCAATTGAAGTTTTAAAGCTTAATTTTATTCTAACAGACCATTCGAGAACGTATAACATAAAAAAAAAACTAAAATAAGATGCTGTCAACCAGAAATATGTATCTTTTCCTAATTTTCTAAAACATTTTTGTGAACAAATATATGGTATAGTGCCTCTTTTTTGTGTCTTAGGTCCTTTAACAAAATAGAGTTGGTGGAGCTAGTAAATTTTCCTACAAATCAAGTGTCTAGAAAAAACATCTCCTGATATGGGAGGCTCTTTCATATAAAGTGTATGACAGAGCTGAAAGTTGTAGTCTAATCAGAATTAAACCAGTTTCATCAAATGCTTATTGTGGCAATTAGGGTTATGCACAAGTCCATTAATTCATGCATACAAAAGTAAAAAATAGAGCGACATATCGTATTTCATAAAATGGCATTATAGTGTCTAATCCAAACATCCCATCTATGAGTTATCCAAACCCATATAGTTCTATTTGGAGCACGAGTGCCTTTCCAATTCTAGGTCACTGTTAGAGATGACATTTCAGGCTAACACCGACTCCAACATGAAATCAACTCAAAGTGCAATTATTGGTTAGACCTGAGGGAATAAACAAGCTCAATCAGGTACGTCTGCAGATGCTCAAGTAAGTGTAATCTATAATTTGCTTCAACCAAACTTCAAGAGCAGAAATCAAGCTTGAACATGGGTTCAGTGCAAGCCAGTATTGAACAAACTAATCCCAAACCATAGCTCAGCAACATCATCTAAAAACATATGCAAATTCATAGCATATCACCGAATGCAGAAGATTCAAAGATGTCAACACTTCCACTGCCAAGCGCATTAACAGAATTCCTCGTTTGAACTAACTATGACAATTAAACTTGAGGTACGATTCTAAGAATTCGATGTAAACCACTCAGGCTTTTCGAATGCCCCTTCATCTTCTTTGAACTATTCCACTACAGGGACAATAATAATAAAAAAAGAGGGCTGCAACCTCCGGAACACTAGGTATATTCCGGATAACAATAGATGATGTCGAGTATGAGAGAGATTCGTTGTGATTATCAGAAGATTTTTACAGCCAACGTATTCATTATGGTTGCGCTAGGCCATCTTCAACTGCAATAGTGACAAATTGTTTCAATAACATTTTATTTTCTTCTCATTTTTGTTTTCTAGTAGTTGCAATCTTAAATGGTCACTCCCCAAAAAGAGGTGCCCTAAGCAAGTTTACATCAAATTTTCATTTTTTCCCGCGGATAGTGCAATGTAATTTTTTTTATCTTTCAAAATATAAATTAAAATTTTTAATATCTGTCATGGTGCATACTTGCATTTGCGCGTTCAAAAATAAAATTTGCCTGGTTTATGAGAAAAACAAGGGCAATTTATGATTTATAATCTTCAAGCATGAGGCAAGTTTTTCTAACTAGAACAATCAACTCTAAGAATAACTTTTAATTGAGTTTCAAGTCAGTCTTCCCATCTAAATATCTTACGTTGATTTTGACAAAATGGAACCAAGTGACCAACACATGACATTTTCAGAAATGTTTGTGTATGTTGAAAAAAAAATGGAATAATCTTGACTAGTTATTAATCGTTATTCGTTGTCTTGGTAGCTTGCATTCCCTTTTTTTTTTTTTTTTGACATGTTTTGTTGTTTAAATTTAGTCAGGAGACACAAAAAGAAAAGGGTCAATAATCATGGGACGAGATTGTATTTTTTGATAGGACAAAGATACCCTTTTAAATAGTCGTACTAGTTAGGCGACTCCATCCTATCACATTAAGTTAACAAATTTTTATGGAAGGACTTAAGTAGAATTCAATTAAGAATGTGTTTGGGATGACTTAAAAAAAACACTTTTAAAATTTTTGATTTATCATAAGTTTTTTTTTTTTTTAAATAGTGTTTGAGATAACTTTTCAAAAAAAACTTTTAAATAAGTAAAAATAATTTTAACACTTCAATAAGTTAATAAGGAGAAGTCAAAAAAAAAAAAATCTTTTGATAAAACACTTTTTTTTCACAATCAACAGTCTTGCCTCTTCGACATCCACAGACGACACCAATCACCGACGATGCTCGACTGATGTTCAACTGAAAGAGTGGAAATCTGATAACCACCAACCTGAGCTTGAACCTCCGACGATTCAGGATCAACAAGCCAAAATTGAATACTACGAGCCACTCCAAGCCCAAACAGATGATTCTTCTCATCAAGAAACTTTCCCAAAAAAGGCGTTAGATCGAAATTGTAGGTTGGTAAATCAAAAGCCCCAATCGAAACCACTGGTTCCCAAAACAATGGATTAATTCCACCGGTGAAGATAATTGGATATGGCACCACCGATCCAACCAAAGATCCATCAATCCTCACCAGAATTTCCCAGTAAGCTCTGTGGCCTCGTCAGGTGGTCAAGTTGTTCGTTTCTATATATAAATCTGGCGGATTTGAATACCAAAACTCATCATCTCCATGAAATGACACATAAAATTCAGTTACAGCTTTCCTAATAGGGTTTTGATTATGAGGAAGTTGAGATGAAGACATGCTAACGGCTTGAGCTTGGTAATAGAGGAAAGTGACGTTGACATGGTAAATGCAAGTGAAAACGTCGTTAATGACGTTTTCAGATCCATGTCCAGTGCTGATGCCACATTTAATTGGTCCTCGAAAAGATATCTAGAACTTAAGGTATTTTTGGCTAAATAATCGACAATGTAAATAAATATTTTTACATCCAAACATATTTTTATAAAATATTTTAATTTAAGTATTTTTGACTTTGAATGTTCAAACAATACTTATTTAATGAAAGTGTTTTTCTTATAAAGTATTTTTGACAAATATTTACTGAAAAAGTATTTATAAAATTTCATACTCTAAACATTTAAAGTATGACTATCCTAATTGGAACTTCTAAGTCCGACTTGACCCATGTTAGAGGGTTGTAAATTATGTAAAAGGCAAGACAAAAACTTCTGATTTGTCCTTTACTGATTACTCCAAGGAAGCATTGTCTAAAAGCCATCATAATACCAATGAAGCACGAGATTGTGCATGAGAGATGAAATGATTTCATTAAAAAGAGACATAATACAAAGGGACAGTTTTATTAAACATACAAATTAACGTAATCAGGATACAGCAATTGTTAATCTTTTATTTATTTTGATGCCACATGATAATTCGTCAGTTTTTGTGTATATTTACCAACGAAATCAATTGTGGCAGGCCGAGACCCTGTATATAATGCTCCATTATGCTCTTTAATAGTGTGGAGAGTAGCATTGACATATTGGGCAGAAAAATCCTTTGTTTCGAGCACTGTACCGAACGCATTGAACATTATCCCTTGTGGTTTCGTAACTGGTGCATTCTCTTCATCTAGAATGTCCTCTGCCACCCAGAAATCTCCCAATGTTGTCCTCTTGATTTTAGTCGGGTTTTCAGTGACTTTTAAGAGAACCTCGGTTGTATGACCTATGAGATGGAACTTTAGAATCCTATCATTGAAAAACTCTGAGAAGGCGATGAATGTGTTGTCCGCACTGAGCGCTAGCCCAGTTGAACCATTGATTCCCTGCATCAATACAGTAACCTCCTTTTCTATGGGGTCACACTTCAATAATCTTCCACTACTTGAGTCAGGTTTGAAATTTGGCTGTGTGACGTTTCTGCACATGTAAATTTCACTGTTTTTAACGACCCTTTTATTTGATCAATGAGCTCAATTATAAATAGTAAAAAAAAAAAAAGATTAAAAGTACTTTTGGTCTCTAAAATATCATTTTTTGGTCAATTTAGTCATTATTGTATTAATTTTATCCCTAAAGTATTCACTTCGTGTCATTTTTGTTTTTACATAGATAGACCGCTAAGTATTTGACAGAATAATCACGTGTTGGACACATGATACCATCTCATTGGGGACATATGATCACTTTCATCAAAAAATTTAACGGATTGTCTAATTAGGGACTAAAGTGACATGAATTGAATATTTTAGAAACCAAATTGACAAATGACTGTTATTATTACACTGTTATGGGTTCTCCCATAAAATTAAGGGATGTTTAATGCATCACTTTCTAAAAAAAATACGCATGGATCAAGGGAGGATTTAAAGGTTAGAAGAAAATATGAAATTTTCAAGTAATATACTTGGAAACAAATAAGTATTAAAATTAAGGACTTTTTTACCCTACATCTTTTTCTATCTATTTTTTTATAATTAACTCCAATTTAGTATATCCCTTCCAATTTTCCCTATTTTTATCCTTTTTGCCCAAATGGGTAAAATAAATCAGACAGGTAACATATATATATATATATATATATATGATAAAAACCATCCAAGTTTGTGGGTTGACCCAACTGAAAATGTATAATAAGAGTAAAAAAAATATTATCTTTAAGAGATTTCCTAATAGGAGTAGGATCATAATTAATATGTGACTAATATTTCTTATTTGATGAAGATTTAATTTTGGTAAGTTTTGATAATTAATTTTGAAAATTTTTGTTTAGTGACGATTAGATTACGTTCTAGCGGTCTACATTAAAAGTATGCACCAGACGTTATGGTATAGAGTTTTCATGATCGTGTTACTATTTATATGGATATGATAGAATAATAATTTTAATACTAACACAATTCTCAATTCATGAATTGTTTTAGTTTTTCCAAACAAGTTTTGATTAAATATAATTATTGAGTGTATTTTAGATAATGAAGATCATAATAGACTTATTCCTAATCAAATTTTTTGAGTGAACTTAAATCCAAGTACGTTTATAAAAAAAGGAAAATACTATTTGGACCTAAAAATTTGATATAATTTGTTGACCTAATAACTTGACTTCATTGAAATCATTGGATTAACACCAAGTTCCAATATTTGATAGAGCCCACAGTCAATCCAAATGTCATAATGAATTAGGTCAGCAAATTAGGTCAATAAATTTGGTCCAAATAGCATTGCTCTAAAAAAAAAAAAAAACTGGCCTCCAAATGACCCTTAAGTAATGAGGTTCGGCCCATTATGGCTGGTAGCTCATTGATTTCTACCCGGCGGAATCTTTCGGATCCTGTCCAACAGGCCAAGACCTGCTAAGCCCATACCAAATTTCACAAAACGTTGGTGGACGTATGACAAGCGAGCTCTCTCTGAGTCTTACTTAACACGTAAAACCCTAGTAAGCGAGACACAGCTATCACATAAACCCTTGTCTGGTTTTGCTTGCTACAGAGAGAGATGGTGAGCGATAGCGAAGCAGAGAAGACGAACCAGAAGGAGAAGGAGAAGAAGCAACTATTAGCTTTAGCCCCAATCGCCAAACCCCTTGCCGGGAAAAAGCTATGCAAGCGCACCCTCAAACTCGTCCGTCGAGGTATACATACATTGTGCGTGTGTGCACGCGCGCGTGTTCTGGTTATTATATTTTTTTATTTTCTCTGCGTATTTTGACTTGATGTTCTTGTTCTAGCTGCGGAACACAAATGCTTGAAGAGAGGAGTTAAAGAGGTGGTTAAAACCATCCGGCGTGGTAACAAAGGGTTAGTCTCATTTTCAGATGTTATTTTTCGGTGCAGTGATTTAGTTTTAAAATGATAATTTGTTATGTTGGTAGATTTCAATTTCTAATAAAACCCATTAGCTGATTTGTTTTATATTTACCACCTAAACTGCATCTAGACTCTGGCAACTTATGTTTTTGTAATGATTTCCAGAGTGTCTTCTTTGTATAACTGACTGCAAAAATGCTGTTTTTGTAACCATGGGGATTTTTTTTCAGTTTTTCCTTCTTTTTAAAATTTTAATTTTTATTATTTTTTTCTGATAATGTAGTTTAATTAATTGGCCTTGATAGAGCGCAATGCAAGAAATAGATTTCATGTTGTCAATCCAAAAATATTGGGATGAAGGTTTTGTTGAGTTGATTTTGGTAGTATTACAGTGGAGGGTTCGCAGCTATGGCATGGATGCTTCTGATTTACTAATCCTTTGCCAATGAAGTGACTATCAGCTTAAATTTATTTGTTGATACCTTTCAAAAAATAGTATTTGTTGGTCTTGATTCTGTTAGGTGCCCCATTGCACTGTGGAAGCTAACTATCAGAGATTGTGTCATGGAATCCTTAGGCTCATTGGAAGTTGAATATGAGCCCTTTTAGAGTTAATCTTCTTGTTGGTGAACTGCAGATTCTGTGTAATAGCAGGGAATATATCTCCTATTGATGTCATCACTCATGTTCCAATCTTGTGTGAAGAGGCTGACATACCCTACATATATCTTCCCTCAAAAGAAGTAAGTTGGATTTCCTTTTCTTGTTTTATGGTATTTTGCCTCTATTGTTTCTCTCCCACTGGCAAATAAATTTGTAATTTCTATAATTTCTTGGTCTTTCTGCTAATTCTAGAGGGTCCTTTTTGTCTTATTTCTTTTTTATATATAGTAAAAAAAATGAGATCTGAGGGTGAGGGTGGACATGTCACAAATTTGTTATACTATGATTCACTCATCATCGCAACTAACGCTATCTTATTTTTCTTCATATTTGCAATTGCTATGTTGACACGCATATTTGCAATAATCTTTAGATTTATGTCGGTGATCAAAAAATGAAGTTCATTGATATATCTATAGTATTGTGTCTGGCGATCATTGTTTTCTCTGTCCTATCTTCATCATAGAGGATGAAATTATTCCTTAAGATAATGGTGACTTCACATTGGCATATGCAGAAACCTTTGTGCTCCTAACCAAGAAAATTTATCTTCCTCCCATCAATGCCAAACTGTATCTTTGTGTGGGATCTATGTTTGGGAATATTACAAAAGGGCCGTATCGAGATCAGAAGATTGATGATGCACTGCTTAAGTTCGTACAGGATTTCAGTAAATATGTACTGCTTAAGTTTTGGCCATGTTGGTCCATTTTTTAATCTCAATTTCCTTTTCTCTTTTCATAAGTAGCCTAATCAGCACAGTTTTTTTTCCATTTTGGCCCCTTAAGTTGTAGCTAGTAGCTACAGATGATAGCTTCCAGATCTTCATAAATTCTTGTCTTTCCTTCAAGAAACTTGTCACTTAAATTCAAACCCCCCAGCCTGTTTATTCTTCTTTTTTTCCATAAAATTTGTATTTCTATTTTCTATCAAACATTGGAGCCAGAAGATTGCATCAGAAATGTGCTCAGTCCAACTCAACTCTCTCAAATTTATATCATAACCTATTTTCACATCAGGACAATAGTATCCCTTTCCTACTCTAAAATGTATTTCGTCAATTTGGAATGTGCATATATGCATTGATGTGTGCTTAAAGAATAAGAGTAACCAGTTGTATATTGGTTGATCCTCAGTAAATGCAGAGGTTGGAAACATGATAAACTGTTTGTCTCAGGATCTTGCGAATGCTGGAGCCACCAAGAGGCCAACTTGTTGTGTTCTGGTGCTAACCAAGCCTACCAAGGGGGAACTTGGCCAGGAGGAACAAGAAAAGTTGAAGGCAGATTATGATCAGGTTGTATCAGATGTTTCTGAAATTACTTCCTCTATGTTTTGAAGGACACAACATAATTGTCAAGTTTGTATTCTCTTACTCATGGATTTCATTTTGGCTGATATACCATGTGGGTATTTATCTATCTTTTGAAGCAGTAGCAGCAGGGCAATTGCTTTATTTATGTTGCGTTCATGGAAAGGATAAAGTAACTCTAGCCAAGATTTAGAGTGTGTTTGGTTCGTGTTTTTTGTTTTTGTTTTTGTTTTCACTTTTTGAACAAAAAAATAAGAATAACGCTATTGGAATGTGTTTTTCTTTTTTCTTTTTTCTTTTTTAAGTTCAGTTGTTTTGAAAACAAGGCCCAAAATTGCAAACAAAAAAATAATTTTTTTCAAAAGCATTCAAAAATAAAAATGTGCAGCCGTAACCTCATTAATGAGCTCCATTCTTAGAATCTTTTCTCTCATCTGTCTCTTACTAAAATCAACGGTTTCTGAGAAAGACAAAGCTCTTTATATCAGACAATCATGGTCTCATCTGAAGTGAAGACAAACACGAAACCGACTATATCCCACTCTATCTTTTTTTATTAAGCATAGATCTATGTGTGTTTTTGTATGTTTCTGTGTAATTGCGTTTGTATGTGTATATATGTGTAGTTGTGTGTGTTCCAACAAGAACATCTCCAATTGTATTTTGTATTTAGAGGAGCAACGAATTTGGGATTAAAATATTAACAAAAATAAAAACAATAAAATATTAACCAAAATATATAATACTAAAAAAAAATTTATTTTTATTTTTTATAATTTTTTAGACATAAAGGACTATTAAACATATATTTTATTTTTAGTTTTTATCATACAAAAAATAAAAAGTGTTTTTTTATTTTTTTGAAAAACAAAAACAAAAGCATTACTAAATAAATTCTGACAAAATCCTTGGAAAAATATCAAATAAATTCTCCTTTTCATAACAAAAAACTATTAGGTCATGTCCTATTTTAATTAGGGCAATCAAATCCTATTTTTCATATTTTTTGCAACTTAGTTAAAGGCTTTATCAAACATATATTTATTGTGATTTAACATTTTCTTATTAAACTATCAATCACTTTTGTTCACAATTTTTCATTAAACTACACTTCTACTCATAATTTTTTGATGAATTATATTTTTTAAAAAATTAAAAAGTTTATATAATGGATGCCTCCGAGTGCATATGATATTTTTGAACTTGCTACTCTTAGTTTAACATTGTATATTACTTTTTAGTCTTAAAAAACAAAATTCTTCTGTTAATCATCCAAATGAAATAAATTACATTACATATGGTCTTCAACTTCCAACTTTCCATTAAACTTTATTGGACGTGTTAATGATTTACATGGAAATTTTATTTTTTAGTTTTTGTTTTCTTATTTATTTATTTATTATTTTATGAGGACATTTTTTTGTAATTATAACTTAATGTGCAAAAAAGGAATTATGACAGAATTAAGATTTTTTTGAATGTTGTAAACACTGGCGAAGCCAGAAATTTTGTTTCAGAGTTAGCACCTTAACAATAAAATAAAAAAATCAAAATATTTAATTTGATCCTTGTGAATCACAATCTCCTTAAAACGAATTTCTTCCCTCTCGTTACTCAAGGTTGATGAGCAATTGTCTCCCAAGATAAAATAGATTTTACGTTCTTTAAGAAGTAGCACTTCAATTTTTAAGACTCTAGAGAACACAACTTGTGTTTACACTTAAACCATACCAAAAAACCAATGCAACAATATGCAAAGAAAGAGAATACATTCTGAAACTAGGATCCATAATTGGGATTGATTGAAATGACAATTGGGCAATCTATTTATAGATCATTGGTGGTTGTTCAGATTGTGTGAAGAGGCATGAGATGTCACTGTTCAGATTGAAGAGACAGTTTTTATTTTGAATAGACAAAAGGCACATTTGGAGTGAACAACCTTTCTGGAATGAACTAGACCTAGTTTCGGCGCCAAATTCAAAGTAACGGATAAGAAATTTAAATTTTTAATTGACTTTTGGTTGGAATTTTAATTCCGATCCATGTTCGTATCCGATTAGTTTAACTCATGACCCGCACTGTTCTAAATAAATTTTGGACGCCAAATTCAAAGTAACAGATAGGAAATTTAAAATTTTAATTGAATTTAAATTTCGGTTGAAATTTTTAATTTTGATCCACATTCATATCCGATTGGTTTGACCCATGACCCGCACCACTCTAAATAAATTTTATCCAAAAAAAATATTTTTTTGGCCAAAGCTCAATCACAGTTTCGACAAGGCGGACAGTACCAAATTAGGAGTATATTAACTCACAAAAGTATTGATTTTCATCCAATGTGGGTCAAGTCTTATTGCACTATACCTATCTTAATTTATTTCATCACTTCAAATGGATCACTTTGAGACATAATTTCACATATAATATTTATTAACTATAGACAAATAAATATATGGCGTTCATCTCTTTGCAGAAGAGAACGCGTTTAAACTTAGTCTCACCAATTTCGAGGTGTTAATCCCTTTTTTATTTAAGCCTCAAGTTGCTCAAATAATTTTGTTTAAAACCATTTTTTCCAACGCCACAAGCCAACCTATCCCACTGTGTATTAACATTTTTGAGGAATTACCAGAGGAATTGAGTAGCAAAGTTGCCACCCCACCAGTTGCCTCTACTTGTGGAGAGAGAAGAAAATACCACTGGCATGAGCCTCTGAAAGAGAAGCATAAGTATTGAAAGTAGGAGCACCAACGGAGCAACTCAATAACATGTAAATGCAGTGGTGAATGGGGCAAAAAAAAGTTCTTCTCCAATACAAGGATAGTGGGTAAAAAAGTTCCCTTGGACCCTTATAATTAGTTACAAGTTATGAGAGGACATTACATTAGTGCAATTTGTCCCAGCCTGAAAATTTCCCTCATTCAGATTTCCATACCACTTGGACCCTTAAAATTCGTTTGAAACTCTACAAGGACATTACGATACTGCAATTTGTCTAAGACTTAAAATAACTCTCTCTCTCTCTCTCTCTCTCTATGCTGCAGAAGGTTCTTCAGCACAGGAGTCATTTTTGGGATGAGAAAGTTCTGAACAAAAAGATACCCATTCCAGCAATAGCCAGAGAGAGGAATAGAGGAACACCAATGGATTCAACATCAGTTGTTGTGCCTGTCCTAGCTGTTCTTCCTTGGCGGGACCTCTCTCCCAAGAACTCATGCAGGAGATTGCTCAGATTGTCTATTTGATGCATAATTTGACGTTGTGATCTTGCAATGAGTAATACCTGCTTAAAGAAAATGGTTTGCAAAACCAGAAATTAACGGGTTAGAAGATGGAAAGGATTTCATACACAATGCAAATGCTAAAAGCTTATGGAAGCAACCAAATATCAATGGTCAGAAATTAAACCATTCCAGAGCACAATAGACTGCTATGAGTAGCATCAGCTGTCTGTGAATTTTGTGGAAAGCTGGATCTGGGACTTGCCCCACATGTAATAGCAATCATGCAAACTCAGACATCTAACATCTCAAATTATCCACCAAAGTTGGCTGGCGTGAAGAGGTGCACACACCACTTTGGCCATTGACTCTTGGATCATGCATATAAGACGATACCTGACAAAAATACTTTTCTCTATTGACTTCTGTTGGGATGAGAGGAGAAATTCTCCTTATTTATGAAGAAACGTGTAAACATGAAAAAAGTGGTGGTTAAAAGGCACTAGTGGTGTACACTTACTCTGCAAGTCCTTTTACATTTTCATTACTTTTGTGCGAAGAAAAGGACCTATAGCATAAAAGATGAACCAAAAAGAAACATTTAATACACAGGAATCATAGAAATTTTCAGCTTAAAAGGATATGCTTTGCTTGCTTTAAAAAAATAATAAACAAAGTACGTAGGTTTATGTTCCATGTGAAGAGGTGAAATTAGCTCCACTTCTTTGGTTTTTAGCTCTTTTTCTGGAAAAAAGTGAAAAAGTTGCTTCTCTTCTTGGGTTCCTCTTTAACAGTAACAAGTCCTCCCTCGCCTGTGTTTTTATCATTTTCAGTACTTGACTTTTTGACTTCTTTTTTCCTGTCAAATCCTGCAATCCACTTTTTATATCCCAAGGCAATAACAATAGAAAAACAGGAGAATGTCCTGGCACATACCCATAAACTCTTATCGATACCCCGATGGAGGACAGATTTAAATTCAGGTATTGCAACATGACTATTAAGAGACTTCCCCAACCAAGCTGGCAACTACCTGCCTCCGACCCCATCTTTATGGGTACTTCAGGAAACCAATTGACAAGCTTCAAGGCCCATAACATAGTTTCTCTTATGGAGACGACTTTAATTTCAGGACTAACGGACTACTGACCACTTAAGTTTCCATATAGTTCACTCTTTTGAAGAATGCCAATACAGAAAACAATAAAAGGAATAGTTTCTCTTATGGAGATGACTTTAATTTCAGGACTAACGTACTACTGACCACTTAAGTTTCCATATTGTTCACTCTTTCGAAGAATATCAATACAGAAAACAATAAAAGGAACTTTGATCAAACAATTGTGGAATAATGATTTAAGATTTACGTAATCCAATCCAGGTGATGGTTAACTAATAATATCAGAAATTCCATATACTAGTTGACTTCTTCCAATTATTTCAAATGGTAATGCAGAACATGAGATTCATGGTTTACCTCTTCCATCAGTGGAGACTCCCTTAATAATTGGGAAGAAGAAGAGGAATTGGGTAGTAGCGAGCCTGTGATTGAACCATTGCCTAAACCAGCCACAAAAACAGAAGTGGGTCCGGAGCCATTGCAGGCTTCAGCCTGCAAAGCCAAATTTTGATGGCTGGCGGAAACTTCCTTGATAGAGAATTTTGAATTTAGTTCTTCGATGCGAGATGTAAACTCGTCCATTCGCTCATTCAGTGTGGAAATTTGTTCTGAGAGTTGAGTTATGACTCCCTGAAACAATCAAAAGAGAAGTGGAAAACGATGGGTATATTGGGTTGACAAGAAAATAAAAAGGAGGAAAAAAAACAAATTCAATTTATAATAACAATAAACACTGAAATATTTAGGTGGTGGAGTATGTGGGTGATCCTTCATATTCTGCAGTACATGAAAACTTAAAGGGTCAAACACAAAAGGATCATCTATCAACGGGCCTTTGGTCCAATGGTACTCCTTGCCTTATGAAGACTTTGTCTTCTTGAGGTCAAGGGTTCAAGTCCTCTTCCCCCCTCCCCCTCCCCCTTAACAAAAAAAGAATACAGGAAGTTTACCAAAACCAAAATCTTACATTGGCTTTTGTATTTCCTACTCTAAATATATTTGAAACTACACAAAGATGACATAATATTCCATGTTTTCTTTTCCTATTTTCATTTCTTTTGGCAGCAGAGCAGTAGAGTACATTATGGCTGAAAAGGCTGCGGTTTTTTTTGTTAGAGTTATATTATGGGTAGTTTAGGCATTTTATATTATTTTGTTGCCCTAATATATAATGGCCTACATTGTTTATTCTTTGTAACTTTTGGATTACGGATTACGATTAGACTTAATAATATTATCATGGTATCAAAGCCACCGTTAAGGTGGAGTTACCTGGCGAGGTGATATCACCCCTCACCGACAGGTATCGCTGTTCATCGATTGTTGTTCATCGACCACCGTCATTCGTCATTGAAGTGTTGATCAAATAAATTGATCGTTCTCCATGGAGTAACTGTTGAGTTCTTGCTGTGGATGATCGAATAGATTGTTGCTGGCTTGGGGATTTTGCTAAAACCAGTTTCGTCTGGCTTGGGGTTTCGTCCAGAGGTTGAAGACAACGAAGGGTTCAAAGGTTCGTTTGGCTTGGGGGCTTCGTCTGGGTCCTCTGTTCTGGTTATTCGTCTGGGTCCTCTGTTGGTTTCGTCCAGAGGTTGAAGACGACGAAGGGTTCAGAGGTCTGTATCATCTGTTCTGGTTCTTCGTCTGGGTCCTCTGTTGGTTTATTTTGGTGGCACCACGGGCTTACTGGTTTGTTGTTTTATTTTGGTTATTTTGTACTGTTCCAAGTAAGAGCAGGCACAGTAAAAACAGCCCTGCTGGTTGGATTTTAATTTGGCTGGTGCATCTAATTCACCATTTTTTTTTTAGCTGTGAGCATTGATCCTTTTTGTTAACATTATGGCAAGTGGACATTCTGATTCTCTTCTGGCTATTAGTGTCAGATTAAATGGTAAAAATTATGTATATTGGTCTTATGTTATGAAAAATTTCTTGTTGGGAAAAGAGATGTGGAGTTATATTAGTGGTATTTTACAAGCTCCAACAGATTTGAAGAAAGAGAAATATGTTGATCTAAAGAACACCTGGGAAATCAATAATGTTAAAATCATCACTTAGATTAACAACTCAGTTGATCAGATCATTGGTGTGCATTTAGTTAAGTTTAACACAACCAAGGAGATTTGGGATTATCTAGCTATATTGTTTGTTCAGTCCAATTTTGCAAAGAGATATCAGCTTGAGCATGAAATTCGAGCTACACATCAGGGTGATAAGACCATACAAGAGTTCTACTCGATTATAACTGAATTTTGGGATCAGTTAACACTTGTTGAACCGGTTGAACTGAATATTCATACGGTATATCGTATTTTTAGGGAGAAGCAGCGGTTGGTATAATTTTTGATGGCATTTAGAGATGACTTTGAGGGACTTCGTGGTTCTATTCTACATCGTCTTCCACTTCCCACAGTTGATGCAGTAGTGAATGGGCTTCTTGCTGAAAAAATTCGTCTCAAGACTCTTTCTGGAAAGGCTCTTCTTCCGTTGCCTAATCAGACTGTACTGGTTGTACCACCCAGAGGGACTTTTTATTCACAGACTAAATATCGGGGTCAAGCTGCTGCAGATGAGTGTAGTTTTTGTCATGAGAAGGACCACTGGAAGGCTCAATGTCCTAAATTGGTGCACAAGAATGTCAAGGGGCCTTACATCAGTCATTTAAGCCCAAAGATCGTCATACAACAGCAGCTGTTTCACCAATGGATGAGTCACTCTCATCCGCTCCCAGCATAATTATGATAGTTGATTAGTTGCAGAAGCTTCTTTCTCTTCATCAACCAGGTGCCCTATCAGTTTCTCCCTCCACAGGTTCATCAGGTATATCTCGAACTGCCTGGGTCTTTAACTCAGAAGCCACCTATCATATGACTAGAAATTCTTCCTTATTTATTTCTATTGTTTCTCCTCCCTCTATAACTGTTCTTGCAGCCAATGACACCCAAATGTCTTTGGCTAGTGGTGGAACTGTCCTGTCCTCTCAGCTTACACTTTCTGATGTCTACTATATTCCTCAACTTACTTTAAATTTAATCTCTGTTAGTCAGTTGTTTGATTTGAGATTTTTAGTTCACTTTTCTTCTACTAATTGTGTTTTGCAGGATCCACGGTCCAAAAAGCTGATTGAGACAGGCCATAGATGTGGAGTGCTATATGTGTTGAATGAGCTTCATGTCCCTGAAATTATTGTATCTACTGTTGATTTATCTTCTTTTCAATTGAGTCCAAAATCGTCTAATTTTTATTTATGACATTCTCGTTTAGGTCATTTTTCTCATTCTCGTTTAAAATTTTTAGCTTTTATTGGTAGTTTTGGTAGTTTAGAGTGTCATGATATTTCAGATTGTAGTGACTTCAAGTTGACTAAATTCACTGCATTACCTTTCAATAAAAGTAATTCTCGTTCTCTCGCACCTTTTGATCTTGTACATTCTGATATTTGGAGACCAACTCCTATTGTTACTAAAGGGAGGTCTAGATATTATCTCTTTTATTGATGATCATACTAGATATGGTTGGGTGTATTTGATGACACGTAGGTCTGAGTTCTTTTCCATTTTTACTACTTTTCGTGCCATGGTGCGTACTCAATATTCTTCTATTATCAAATGCTTCCGGTGTGATTAACGTGGAGAGTATTCTTTTAGCTCTTTCGTGATTTGTTGAAATCTGATGGTACTATTTATCAGTCTTCTTGTACTGACACACCTGCTCAGAATGGAGTGGCTAAACGAAAACATCGTCATATTATTGAGGTAGCTCGTTCTCTGTTGTTGTCATCCAGGGTCCCTAGCTCTTTTTGGGGAGAAGCAGTCCTTACAGCAGTTCACCTGATTAATTGCATTCCTACAATCCTTAATTCTGGTGTCTCACCTTTTGAAAAATTATGTGGTAAGACACCTGACTATTTTTTCTTACGTGTATTTGGATGTACATGTTTTGTTCTGCTACCTAGTGTTAATCGTACTAAACTCTCGGTTCGCTCAGCCTTATGTGTTTTTCTTGGATACGGTGAGGGAAAAATAAAATTTCGATGTTATGATCCTAGTACACAAAAACTCTATGTTTCTCGTCATGCTGTTTTTATGGAGCATATTCCCTTTTTCTCTATTCCATCTAGTTCTACATCTTTGCATAAATCTGATCGAATATATCTTGATCCCTTTCCTTCTAATTTTTTCTTGACTCATATATTGGTGATATGAATGTGGCTGATCTTCCCCCCTCTTCTTCCTCTTTGCCTGATGTGTCTGTTACCCGCCCCCAATTGTGCATACTTATATTCGCAGGACTCCTATTGTCTCCTCCACAGTGATTTACCTTCATCTGAACCTCTTGGCTCCCAATCAAATTCTGACATCGTGGATCACACTCCTCGTTACCCTCAGCGCACTCGGAAGTGTTCTGATAGGTTTGGTTGGTCCAACTCTTGTTACTCTTATGATTTTTGTTCTTTCCTGACTTCTATACATTCTCTGTCTGAACCAACCTTCTATAAAGAGGCTATACTTGATCCTCTTTGGCAACAGGCTATGGATGAAGAGCTTTCTACGTTACATAAGACTCGAGCTTGGGAGTTGGTGTCTTTATCTCCTAGTAAACGCTCCATTGGTTATAAGTGGGTTTATAAAATCAAAACTTAATCTGATGGTTCTGTGGAAAGGTACAAGGCTAGATTAGTAGCCAAGGGATTTTCTCAAGAGTATGGGCTTGACTACGATGAGACATTTGCTCCAGTGGCCAAGATGACGACGATTCGCACAATAATTGTTATGGGAGCTATTCGTCAGTGGAGCTTCTCTCAAATGGATATGAAAAATGTTTTTCTTTATGGTGATTTATCTAAAGAGGTCTATATGACTCCTGGATTGCCTTGTAGTCCTGCTTATGTGTGCAACTTCACAAGGCTTTATATAGTCTTAAACAGACTCCGAGGGCATGGTTTGAAAATTTTTCTTCAGTCATATGTGACTTAGGCTTTTGTGCTAGTGATCATGATTTTGCTATCTTCCTTCAATCCACTTCTTCTGGTGTCATTATTCTATTACTCTATGTGGATGACTTGATTATTACAGATGATGATAATGCTGGAATACAACTGTTGAAAACTCAGTTACAGGATTACTTTGAGATGAAAAAATTGGGTTCACTTCGATATTTCTTAGGGATTGAGGTTGCTTCCTCCCCCAAGGGTTATCTTCTTTCTCAGTCCAAATATACCTCAGATGTTATTCAACGAGTTTGCTTAACAGATACTCGAACAGTTGACACACCCTTGGAGCTCAACGTTCGTTATACTTCTTCTGATGGTCCTCTTCTGTCTGATCCTACCTTATATCGTACTATTGTTGGGAGTTTGGTGTATCTTACTGTTACTCGTCCAGATATTGCTTATGCGGTGTATGTGGTTAGTCAGTTTGTTGCTACTCCTACTACACTTCACTGGTCTGCCATTCTTCGGATTCTTCGATATCTGCGGGGTACGTTATATCAAAATTTATTATTTTCTTCCTCATTGTCTCTAGAGCTTCGTGCTTACTCTGATACAGACTGGGCTGGTGACTCTATAGATCGCAAGTCTACTACTGGTTTCTATCTCTTTCTTGGTGATTCTCTTATTTCGTGAAAAAGTAAGAAACAAACTGTTGTGGCTCGATCCTCTTTTGAAGCTGAGTATCGTGCTATGGCATCCACAGCAGCAGAGATTGTTTGGCTGCGTTGGCTACTTGCTGATCTTGGCGTTTCTTTATCTATTCCTACTCTTATGTATTGTGACAACACCAGTGCCATTCAAATTGCCCATAACTCGGTGTTCCATGAGCGCACAAAACATATTGAGATTGATTGTCACTTTGTGCGCTACCATCTTCAGCAGGGCACAATATCTCTCCCCTTTGTTCCGTCTACTATGCAGTTGGCAAATTTCTTTACGAAGTCTCACACTATCGCGCGCTTCCGTTTTCTTCTTGGCAAACTCTTGATGTTTGATGCTACCACATCATGAGTTTGAGGGGAGATGTTAGAGTTATATTATGGGTAGTTTAGGCATTTTATATTATTTTGTTGCCCTAATATATAAGGGCCTACATTGTTTATTCTTTGTAACTTTTGGATTACAGATTACGATTAGACTTAATAATATTATCATTTTTCTCTTCTTTTTCTTCCCTTTTTATTTATTTTTTTTCATTGAGGGAGGAGGGGGGAGGAGGGAAAGATTAACAATGGTCTAACTGGAAGCCAAAAAAGTGCATGTGAAGTACACAAGAGTACAACAATATAATCAACTAAAGACCAAAACAAAAGTTCATGACTAGGAAAATCCACAAAAAGCATTGCTGGGGGAGACAACCTTACCCTAGAGGCCAGAAACAGTTATTTGAGAAGCACAAGAGAAAAAAGTTGGCCATTGTAATGAATTGTGATTTGTCAAGACAGACAAACTCACCTGGTTAGCAAGTATTGCTGGTGAATCTGGGGTTCTTCCATCAAATCTCCGATTATTAACTGCAAGCTTAGTCAGATTAGGCAGATTCTTGTCACGCTGTGTTGCATATGAGTGTGACATACTACTGCACAAATTACACGACCAAGTGAATCTCCTTTTGACAGACAACAAAATTGACTCACCCGAGCATTTACTAAGACACCAAATTAGTGAACCCATTACAAACAAATACCCTGAATATTCCAAGATTTTGAAGTTGTTATAGGACTTCAAAAAAGAACATCTCTAAAGAAAATAAAATATAACTCATTAAATACAGCAACTGATGCATTAGATGAAATAGATATTCATTTCTGCTAGCTCAATCCAGTGTTCGTTCAAACAAAAGATTGCTTCTAAAACCAATGGATGAGGATCAGAACTCAGAAGTACCGATTGAGAAACTTGGTTCTCCTATCTGCAGAGGCCCTGGATAGAGCTTCTTTAGGGCTTGAAGCCACATCATCATCTATGCTAAGCTTTGTCTTCAGATCATCTGGCAATGCCTATGGGTTGATTTGATCAGGGCAAAGCAAAATGGGAAAAGTGGATAATTAAACAAAGGTCCCATACCATAACATCATTTACAAGCTTTTCCAGCTGAATTTGTTCTATATAAGTGCGAGGAACATATGAACCACCCAAGCCCAGCTGATCTGCTATATACTTTACATAAAGACGGTCTCTTCCTTGCACCTGTATGTCCATATTAGCAAAATTAAAGTTTTGCTGGTTCTGGCAAAATCCAAGACTGACAGTTCAAAGAGAAATATGATAGTTGTTTAAACACAAAAAAACAGGAACAGTTAACTGTGTTTCCCTCTCTGCTCTCCACAAAAAAATCCTGGAAAGAATTTTGATGTATTCGTATTTTTGTACTCATTTTTCCTTTCCTATTTTTTCCTCACAGGGCTTCGGTCAGGGCCATTTCCTTGTGGTAGATTGAACCCCTCACATTGTTGCTCCATACCTTTGCTTGTGCTCTTGAGAACACTACATCATTTCTAACTAAGAATACCTTCTTGTGAAACTACAAATAGCTTTTTTTAATCCTTTCAGGGCACATGTATGCCGTCTACACCTTTTAAGACAGATTAATCCAACTTTATTAACCAAAATTTTGGGTGTACGTAAAGAAAAGGTTGATGACATCCTTGGTTTAACTAATATGATGTTGCCACATAATATGTAATAGAGATGTAAAGACACCCAATGGAGAAAGCTAAATATAAAGCTAAATCAAACTGGAAAGAAAAATATTATACAAGCAAGGTAACGAAAATCACATTTATGCTTCTGTAACAAAACCTATATACATGAGTATTACAGAGATGAGGATGTTAACACATTTAAATTTAAAGAACAAAATCCAGCCCTAGAACTCTGCAGCATCACAGACATTGATAAGGCAAAATTTCCAGTAATGCCCCAGCAATATATACATAGATTGCAGCATTGTGAAACAAATCAGTTCACAAGAGAAGCTTTGTTTGAGAAGCAAAAAAGAGGGGAAAAAAACAACAGGAAAAAGTGAGTTATGCGGTGACAAAAAATTGCCTAATGATGTTTGCTTTATAGAATAAATGACCCCAGATACGATTAGCATACCAGTACACAGATTGGTGTTGAATTCTGAACGGAAATAATCAACATTTAAAAACTCACAAGCATTGGAATTTATAGTTTAAGAAATGAAAAAAATGAACACACTACATGACATGATCTACAAAAAACTTGTTTCAAGAACCAAAAATGTAATAGAATGAGAAGAAAAGAGGGGTTTTTAACCGTATTGCACTTCAACATTTTAAAGTTGTGGCACTTTGTAAGACTTGAATGTGTACATAAGAATCCAATAGTTGAGACAACTTAATCTTTGCCAACCATAATCATGTACGTGTATTCAATGACAAGTTGTGCCGTAACCATCACTCAGTCACTGGGCAAAAGGTCCATTAGCCTTGCAATGATAAAGAATAAATCTTGACGTAGTGAACCAAAAATTAGTTTGAATAAGATACATTGATATGATACCTGAATATACTGCCGATTAAGTTGTTCTAACCAATCAGTTTTGACGCAAACCCTGTCATCAGAGAAAACATGACTGCTTCTTTTCAGGATGGCTGCAATTGTGTACCCTAAAGCCATCAGCCCACCAAGGAGGCGGACGCTAACTTCGAATGTGATCCTTGGTGAAATAATGAATGGAATATCTGTAACCCATTCCTGGAAGCAACAAGTACAAGAATTCAGGATAATTAAGTTTTTACACAATTTCGAACTTCAATCATTTGTATATTTTTCTTACAGGCATCGTGTTTTAGTAAATAATTTTGCACCACTTAAGCTACAAAATTGTAATATGTCAACGAACACTATCTACCCATAAGACTCAATCATTTCAACTTCCTATTATGTATATCAGTGTGCATGTAGTTTTGATGTTACAGATTTAACTAGCGGGTTGCGACTTTAAAGTGATAGGGTGTAAAACAAGCCAAGGTATTCCTACTGGAAGGTGACTGATGACCATCATAACAAGTCAATGGTGTTAATTCCCTTGGGAGGCATATGGAAGGTACCTTGTTGGTCTAAGTCATAGTAAGAACATCTACCATCATCTGGCTTAAGAATTAGAAGTACACTTCCTCAAGCAACACATAGATGGTGTCCACTTAGAAGGGAAAAAATGAGTGAGGCAAAACAATTGTTTGTCCCATAAACATGTGAGGAACTCAATGCTGAAGAAAAGAGATGCTTCAATGGCCAGCTCTTCCACAGCCAATGGTTGGATGTACTTTCTTTTATCAAGGATGCTGGTGCAAAGCAATGCCTGTAATTTGCTAAAATCTCTTTCATTTTTATCAAATGGGAGTATAGGGTGCTTCGCAATTCTGTAGTATTGAGCAATTGAAAGTGTAGAAGAAATTGTAAGAGAGAAGAAAAACAAAGACAAAAAAAAAAGTGGGAAATCAAATTGATTAGGGGCAGCAGAAAGTAGTATTATCTGAAGCAGATGGAGAAATTTGACCCTGATACAGGACAGTAAGACAGCATAATGTAATGATGTCTTACCATCTAGTAAATCAGTGAGACAGCATATAAAACTAAACTACAAACTAAATGCTATTAATTATATTCAGTAAGGTCAGTTAGCCATATGTACAAACGAAATCACTATTCTAATTAAAAAAATCAAATTCCCCAATGGCCAAACCTCAAACATGAGATTGTACTTTCCATCCCTGTTCCTCATCCTCAGATATGATTGGCATGCTTCCGGATCTTCACCAGGTGGCAGAAGATAAATATCATAAGTTTCCTCCGTGGATTCTCTGTGTTCTTCAGAAAGAACAGCCTTTATTTGATCCCTAGACACAGCCCTTGTTGACTACAGAAACATAAAGCACTCATTCAATGGTAGAGGAAGAAGACAACAAAGTCAGAACAGGCACCTGTGTTACAACCCCTGTATATTTTTAAAATTTGACAGAAATTGAAGGTTAACCTTTAAAATATAGGTGGGATTCTGAAATCCGGAGAATGGGTTAAACTTGTTCATAATTTTTATATGTGCCGTTTGTAGATCTGGCTCAATAAAAGCTTTGTACATAGGATATACCTGCACACAGATATGCTATGAGAACTATTGAAAAGTTCTAAATATCCAAACAAGATTCTAGTGTCAAATCCGAAACAAATTGTGAAAAAATATCTAAAATAGCAGGAGTGGGAAAACCGTTTCAGAGATTTGTTGGATAATCTCTTCGGGTTCTTGTCCAGCACGTTGAATGTCCCTCAAAACCCGTTTGACAAGGTCAAAATGCACTCCGCCGGTAACAGAGACACGCAGATCTAGCAAAGGCCGTAATGTTTCACTCAGGGCATATATACCTTCAATTATCACAATGCGAGAGCTAGGTACTTCAAGTGTCCTGTAAAATGTTTGATGTAACAATAATTTTCATGAGTAGTGGTCAAGAATTAAAAATTTGCCCATCAAGCATGTTGAAGCATCCAACTCAAACCCAATTGGCAATGAGTGGAGAGGCCCTTCAAACGTATAAACCAACCTTGGGTGATCGTAATTGTTCGATGTTGAATACAAACTTTACAACCTCCCTGGCTCGCACGTGGCTCTAACAAGCGAACTAGGAAAAAAAAAAAGGAATGCTGGGAAATGGGTAAGAGACTTGGCCCTGACCTGCCATGGCCTATCTCAGATAACATGTGAGAGCATCCACTCAAAACCAATTGGCAATGAATGGAGACGCCCTTCAAGCATACAAACCAACCTTGGGTATCGTAATCATTCGATGGAGGATACAAACTCTCTTTACAAAGCAAAACAATTAGCCCATGAGTGAAGCAGCAAGACATGAGAATTGCACGTGGATAGTATAAGACATATACTTTTTAAACAGATCATTTAATCAGGGAAAGAAATGGAAGCCATAAATTTTATCCAATGAAAACAATATCAAGTCAGGGAGTGTAATTGTGTAAAGAGGAGAAAATAAGGAAACCAATTGGCTGATTCACACATGACAACTGAAATTATCTAAGCTTCCATCACGAGTGAGAAAACTACGTACCTAACAAGCACAGAAACTTCCTCCAAAGTAAATACACGAAATAAATAAATCAGCATATTATGTGCACAGGTACAGGATATCTTGTGATAATAATGCATAGAGAAAATAAGAAAATAACCATGCAAGATAAAAGCTAATTTGACAACAGTATAACACAAACAGTTATCAAGAAGAAAGAAACCTCATATAATAGAAAAGGTTTGCTTAAAAATAGAGCCATAATCTCAATCTTGCATGCTTATGTATCAGAAAGACCATCTTGGGTTTTTCTTTCTCTTGTTCCCTTACCTGTAGCCTGTGCGAGAGCTAGACTTAAAATCATATATGGGAACTTGAACAGACCGTCGTTCTTTTAAACCACGAATATTCTCGAGCAGTGTGTCATAATCAGTCAAGCGTGGATCTGTTTCATAACATAGAGCCCTTAGAGTTCTGGCAGGAATCCTTCATCAATTAATCAAGTCTCTGGAATGACAGATTTCATATTATCTTGGAAGAACAACAAAATAAAGAAACCCACCACAGTAAGATTTCAAAAAAACACTACAAGAAGGGAACTCAATATTATCTGCAACAGTTGACAGGCAAGTGACGAGGCCAATTAATTTCCATGGCAATCAGCATTTTATTAAGTCAACTGAATTTTCGATGCTATGCAAAAATAACTATGGCATAAGTATCAGCGATATTGATATGAGTCCGCCAAATTGTATCCAACTCGGCTACTGGCACCTTCCGAGACAATACTGTTACACGATACGTATAAATCTTGAGACTCGCACAACTCTACTGAATCGTCCGAGTTGTATCCAAGTCGGCGAATTTTCATCACCAAATCAGCCGATATGGTTACACGACGCTTCGATATGACCTGAATTTCTCTTCATATTCAACGTTTCTTTTAGGTCGTAGTATCACCCGATACCTCAACGCCGCGACCAAAGTGTCAAATCTCTCCGAATTGATCTGATATCGCGACCTTGAACCATGGAAAGCAACAATGTTGTTCAAAATTCATAAAATTAGCGCAGGTGGAGACAGAAGATGGCCACAAGTTAAAGTTACACGAAAGTAACCCAAAAACATTAAAGGCCAGGCTTGAACTCGAATAGACTAGGCTTATCTGTAAAGTCTAGGTGACTTGGATTTGTTCATATACATGATATTTGCAAAGAAAGACCAAAGGAGACATTTAAATACGTTCACATGCCATGAGGGTTCATTCTCTCAAAGAAGGTGGAGGTAAGTTTAATTCCATTGATTCAAGAACAATCGACTTATTTAGCTTACATGTAAAAGGTAACTCAAATATTACCACTCATTATGCACTGAATGAATTTAAGCACCTTCACTTGAGTAAGTAAATAAAAAAATGGATTATTTAATTTCTTACTAAACTATCAAAAAGTGCTTAGTTCTGAATGAAACCCAAAGGACTACAGTCTCGTTCAAGATTAGGTTTCTTGGCTACTTTATAGCGGGTAATGCAGTTGAGTTTTCCCTGCAATTGCAACATCTTAAATTGGAAATGACTTTATCTGTGAAATAATTGAGTAACACCCATAGTAGATAAATCAAGAGAGCCAATTAAGATGGTCTAGACATGTCCAAAGAAGACCACAACTGGACGAATATTCATGTGGCCGACTCCAAATGAATGGAACAAAGCATAGGTGAGTTGTTGGGTTGAGTTGTCCCAATATGTTCAAATCAAAATGCAATATTTCACTGTGTATTTAACTATTTATACTTAACGTCATCTCATAGTAAACGGGTTGAATTAAGTAGATTCCTTTCGATGCTACAGGTAAGAATTGTTAGAAGATGCATTTGCAGATTTTTCTTTAAGATGAAAGTGACTTTTGGAATGATAATACCCAAAAAGTCCGTTGATGTTACCATGCTACATTTCTATAAAAGATTAGACTAACAAAAAGAGATGAATTCCTGAATGCAGACAAATTTTGAAAATATGACATCAGGATATCATGCTAGCAATGCCAGTAATCAGCCATAGCATCTTGTAATATAAGCACTTTTTTTCTAGCACATAGCCAAAAGCAGAAATTACGAATACAGGCTTTACCATCAAAGTTTCCATCAATAATGCGGCTAGCATCATTATAGTCATCCATGGTTATCACAGCAATACTGGGAATAAAGTTACGAATCTTCTCCGTAAACACAGTTTTTCCAGCCCCAGAAGGACCTGCTACTCCTACCAAGATTATCCCATCATTTTTTTGAGCCAACAACTGGCATGCACGGATAACAATAAAGAAACCCTTCTCAAATGACAGTGGATCTTGGATTGGGACAATCTCATAACGATCAGAGTCCTTTCGTTTAACCAATTGGACTTGATCCCTTAGTAAGCCCATCCGTCGCCTTGGGGATTCGGCATTGGGAGAAGTATCTGGAGCCATTTAAAAGCTGAAAATACAAGTTCCAAAGAGAATGTGAATCAAAATGAAACAAAATTCATCAACATCAAAAAATAGCCAACATCAAACTCATCAAACCCCACAACATGCAAGGGGACTATCACAGAAAGAGAAAGAGCGAGAAATACAGAATATGTTGGGTACAGAGAACATCACCCTATTTGAATTTGGTGAAGTGAGATTTTCAAGTTTTTGAAATTGAAACATTATAGAAGACAACAATAAATGTACGTGCTTCTTCTCTCTCCCTAACAGATTATACGAAAACAAACTAGCTTAGTGCAAGAAAATAGAAATTAACTTTACACCCCAATACTTCTCAAAACAACAATAATAATCAATGAAACAGTCTTCTTCCTTCTGCTATAATTATCAAATTTCCCCGGAAACACATCAGTTTGAAAGCCATAATCAAGTAATCAACTGTATGGAGTACCCATAACAACATAAAAGCAATTAACCACCTCAAAGACAATTGTTACCTCACTTTTGGGAAGAGGTGGGGAGAAATATTCATAATAACAAAAGACAAGTGCTACAATAACATAAAAACAAAACATAATATTTGAAAGGGAACACTAAAGAACAAAAACTGTAAATAAAATCGAAAAAAATGAGACAACAAAACGGGGAAGGAAAGGCAAAAGTCAAAAATAACCAAAACTTCACCACAGCACAGGGACTGTACCAAGTACCACTGACCAATCAGCGTATAGATTAAACAATACAACAAAATGAAGTTCAGGAAAAAATTCAGAAATCAACTAGAAACCAGTTGTCATAAGTAGATTCTAGTACAAAAACTACTGAGGAAGATATTTCCCACCAACAACAACTATGTAATAGAAATTAAAAAAAAAATGGCCTTATATGAATTCAGAAGTCAGAAAATACCTAAAATCTAAAATGGAAACAACAAATTACTCGGAAATTGAATTCACATAAATCAACAGACTTGGAATTGCGTGGATTAATTCAATATGAAAAAATATTTGGATGTGTCAGTGAAGCTAAACAAGTCTTGGTAAGCAAACCTTTAAAATTCAGAGCCCGTTGTCCAATTTCTCTTCTTCTTTTTTTGTGTTCGTCCAATGAATTTCCTCACTGATTTCTGGGAATTTAGGGCTGGGCAGTGATCACAATTCACAAGTATCTTGAGATTCTGCGAGCGGGGTTGCAAGAGCACCACACGGAGTGACACAGAGAGAGAGAGAGTGCAACGTGGTGGGGTAGTATTGGGTTGAAGTGGACTTTTCATGATATGGTTTTGTCTGTCTGTTAAATTACGGAGGCGATACTGCCAACGGCTACTCGTCCCCAACAAATTTGCACAGTTAAATGGGCGAAAGACACTTTTTTATCACTTTAAAGATGCTCAAAAATTTTAATTTATATATTTATAGCCTAAAAAAATAAAATTTTCACGTTACACTATCAATCAGGTAAAAAGAGGCAATATAATCCAAGACTAATAAATGTTCATAGCCTTTTTTGATAATACTAACTAGGATAAATTATACTAATATCTCGTGACATTTGATTTTATTACACGGATATTCTCTCATATTTTAAAAATTACATTGAGATCCTTTAACATTTGAAACTTATAACAACCACACCTCTTCTAACTAACGGACGTTAAAATAGTTCACGGCCAAAGCTGATGACATCAATATTAATTTTTAAAATACCAAAAATACCCTCCAAATATATGTTCTTAACCCAAAAATTTATCTCATTTCAAATTATCATTTCTCTATTACACTTCATATCACCTATCCCAAGCATGGTTCAAAGTCGCAGTATCGGTCATTAACTCGGAGGGCATTGATACACATTAGTTGCGGTGTCGCGGTATGGTATCGGTCAATACGCTTAAAATGCTAGATAGAAGTCCTAAAAAAAATTGAAAAAAATATCAAAAATTCTATAAAATGTAAACAACAATGTTCATGCATTATATACCTAAAATATATTATCTAACACCTTAAAAATTATAAAAATAGATTATAAAGGCGCTATCGAAAATAAAAATTATTTATGCTATACCAATAAAAAATAGTCATCTATAAATTATTAATTTCTTAAATACATTAGATCCTAATATTATGGAATATAAATAGTTTTTTTCAAGTTTAAACAAAATTTAATATAATAATAGGATAAAACAAAAAACATTCAAAAAAAATGAAATTAGTACACACAAAAACAATTGTGAGAGCTCACTTTTATGTGTCGAGAAGAGAAGAGAGAGAGAGATGGTGACAAAGATGGAAACGAGACAAAGAGAAGAGATGAGAAAGGGATTGAGAGCTCGCGCGAGGCTGGGTCCTCGACTACTCGAGTAGTCAGAGGTCCTATCGTCGAGCAGCCTAGGGTCCGCTGCTACTGATATGCGAAGTCGATTGGTGTTGGGTCCTCTATTACTATGAAGTCGATCGACGATGTTGGGTTATCTGCTACTGCGAAGTCCCTCGGTGTTGGGTCCTCTACTACTGCTAAATTGATCGACGGTGTTGGGTCCTCCGATTAAGAAAAAAAAGAACAAATAGTAGGAAATACTCTCCGATTAAGGAGATTTACCACAGTTTTTCAGGTTTGTGTTCAAAATTACTCTCACTTTGTTGTTCTATTTTTGTTAATGTAAAAGGGGTCTGATTTAAGATACAACTTTTTTTATAGTTTTTGCTCTTTTTTTGGCATTTTCTCTGTTGCCTGAAAGTTGGTGGACGATTGTGAGTATCGGTTCGGTTCATCAGTGAATCGACCAAGTTGTACCGAGTTGATTCCGAGTTGGGCCGAGTCAGAACTGATTCATGGCAGACTTGTGATAGTCTTGTATTGTGTATCATTATCAGATTAGTGACTGCCAAGGCGGATACGACTCGGCCGAGTCGTATTCGACTTGGCCGATACTTTGAACCCTGATCCCAAAGTTTCTAACTTACCTAGATATGCTTCTTAAGCTTAAATGACTCTGGAACTAAATTTGATCAAAAAGTCAATACACGTAAGCAAAACTCAAACTTCTATTCTTTCAATCATTATTGAAAGTTCCTATCCTCATTTAAGTTATTTTACAAGAAATCTTCACATAATATTATCCGTATTTGTTTGTTTTATAGGGTCTTCCATAATTACATGTGAGAACCCCAAATCAAATAAAAAAGGAATTAGAAGAGTCCTAATATATCTTGAATAGATTTATTAGTGACATAGCAGGAAAAATTTGAGATTGAGCAATACTAATAGTATTTTTCCCCTAAGAATAGGGTTAAGTACCATGTAATCAATTATTAGTTTTTTAGTAAATAATACGTCGATGTAATTTTTTGGTTATTGGATATATGTATGGTATACAAATATAGGTATGTTGTATTGAAATTGATTAATCATTAAAAATTATGTTTTTTATATTTAATGATTGATTAATTACATATTATTTGTGATGAAATGTGTTAGATTATTTGATTTTCTAGTTTGATACTTTTTTCTAGTTGTTTGATTTATTTTGTAGATAATTTGATTGATTTAAAGTAATAATGGATACGACAATTGAACCAAACACTAGAAGAAGAATCATAATTGATATGGATAATAGAAGATTAAGATATGAAAATTTGAAAATAAGGTAGCAATTTAATTCTTATGAGAGTCCAAGTTAGTAGAAAACTCACTGAGATTTGGATTAGGAATGTATTCTAAAAAATAAGATTTTGACATGCCTTTAGCATTTTGGTCATAAAATGTATGACTTCAAGGGCAATAGTATTGACCCGATATATTATTGACCCGATTCTTGTGATGTTGAAAAGATGACTTCAAGGGCTACAAAAAATGTATTTTATGACATTTTTGTGAATTAGACTAACTTTGTGAAAATTGAGCTCGAAATCTAGGTAAATATAATACCCGCACCCTCAAGATTTGATGCACGAGATTTGATCTAAAAATACTTCTTTTTAGAAAGGAATTTCTCGCAATCAAACTCTAGATCTCCAACCTATACTTAGGCTTTAGTATAAATAAAAGCTCTTGTTGAGAACACATTCATTCTCAGTCTTTTCTTTTCTAGTTTATTGTATTTACTTGCTGACTAAAAGTCCAACTAAAGTTATGAGAGATATTTTTAATAAAGCACAATATTTATTTTTGATCCAATATTTTTAATGCTTGATTTATTCTTTTAATTCAATTCTTTTCTTCTAGTAAAGTTTTTTACTCTGTATAATTTATTGATTTGTTATGCCACGTACATCGAATGCTTGAGATTTCCCATGAGTTAAATAACTGGTTTATTTCATGCTTGAATTAATTAATAGAATTTTTATGAAATAGTTAATTTCTTATTTGTTATAAAATTAGAGTTTATTTGTTGAAAAGCTTGATTTGTTGTAGACTCCGATATGGTGGTGAATGATTGTGATCTACAAGTAAATTTCTAAATTTATTCAAATAAGTTATTAATTATAATTTTCATATTATCATTGGTAAATATTTCAATTAGGATCACTCCTCAGTTGATTACCAATTGAGTTTGAAAATTGGATCATAAATAATTACGGTGTGGAATTGAAAGGGTATCCTCAATACTTTAGTATTTTCTCATATTGTTTTACAACTAATTTTACTGTTTTTTCAAATCTCTACAACAATCTTCTGAAATAATTTTATTTTTATTTTTTCTTGTGTTCTAAGTTTTTCACAATTCCCTATTTTTCAATGTCGGACTTCCAAATATTATATTATTTCGGGATAGCCTACATTTGGTGAACAATCTTTAGGTTGTTGTAGAAACACATATCTTTTTGTTTTATTTTCCTATTTTTTAAATTTTGTTTCTATCTCCCTACAATTGGTCTCAATGTCAATTAATCAATTGCACAAAAACGAACAAGGGACATCAAAGCAGGTTAATGATGATCGTGGGTTAATTTTTTCAAAACTAGATTGACTATCATAGGTTAATTCATTCAAATTATGTTGTTAATCCTAGATTAACTCTACCAAAACTATATTAACTATTCGATTGGGAATAATCAGAATTAGGTTAACGATCCTGGTACAACAATCAGAGCAAATTGTTGGCAATCCAACGATCAAGTTGGTGTTCATGTTGTAAAATGATCCCCTAGCCAAGTGTGCACTACGTGGTGAAAAATTTAAATTCAACCTATGCAAATTAAGAACATAATTTTGAATTTTTTGATGAAGTGTTTATATCCCCAACTAATACCATCAAATCAGATAGTTGATGATTTTTGTGGAATTCTTCAAGCAATGTAGTGTGCTAGTATTTAAGAGATAGTTCTTTGAGAGTTTAGGCCCTTAAATGTAGATATGTTAAGACAAATGTTTTGAGATTATACTGATCAGTATCTGCTCAGTATTGATTTAGTGCCTTGTAGGCTACTAGGTTTTGCCTTGATATATTGGTGAAACAGTTGGCCGTTGAGTCCTACCAGGCATAGGTAAGGCGCAGGCCGATAGTGGCGGATTTAGTATGAGCCAGTGGGAGGAGCAACTGCCACCACTAAAATTTTAAATTTTTTTGGGACTTAGGTGTAATTTTAAAAATTTCAAAAATTTTTTAAACTTATCCCCACTAAAATTTTCTTAAAGTATAAGACATATTAATATAATTTTCAACCCTTAAAAGCTAACTTTTGACAACTCCTCCTCATTTTTCGCGCCTAGCAGCTGCCCTCACAGAAATTTAAAAAAAAATTGGGAACTAAGTGTAATTTTAAAAATTTCAAGAATTTCTTAAACTTGTCCCACTCAAATTTCTTAAAATATAAGGTATATTAATATAATTTCTTAAGCTTGCCTAATATTAATATATTAATATAATTTCTTTGGCAGCTCTTTTTTCACTCATGCTTTTTTATTTTTTCCCCTAAGCCTTCGTCTCTTGGTCCACACTTCTAATCCAATATAGGTGTCCAACCCCTCTTCTTTCTTTTGTTTAGTTTATTTGTTAGTTCTTTTGGTATATTCAACAACAAATCAACCTATTGGATTCAATCATTGTGCAAATCAAATTTAAAGAAACTCTAGAAGATTATGTTGAAGTTAAGAAGAGGTAATCCATTAACTAAATTTTTTTATAGTAATATTAACACTAATCTAAAATCAGATTTTTAATATTAGAAAATTAGTTTAGTTCTTGTAGAATTGATGGTTGTTTGATGTATATTATAAAGATTTATTGGATGTTCAAGAGTTGAAAGCTCCTTTTGTATAGGATTTGGAACACTAAAGGATATTTTTGATGTGAAATTTTTTTGTTGTATTTTTTTGTACATCACTCATATACATGAGTTGTGTCTCTAAATAATAGTATTCTGATGTAACTACGCTTATAAATAGTCTATTAAGAATATATATTTTGATGAAAATAATGTTATAATTATACTTTGAAATTTAAAAATTTAAGTTGTTCTTAGACAAAATCCTGCCTCAACCCTTGCAGATCGAGACACATAGAAGATGTGAGCTCTTAAAAGATAGAGGGGATTGTGACGATTCATAATGGCAGATTTTCTCGTGGTACTTGAAAGAGAGTAAGTGGATCAAAATTAAGAGAGAGCTATGTTCTATGTGGTTCACACATGAGAAGGAGCTTATTGGGTAATCACATGTGATAACCCCAAATCAAATAGGAAAAGAATTTGAAGAGTCTTAATATATTTTGAATAGGTTTACTAGAGACATCATAGAAAAACATATAGATTTATCAGTATCTTAGTAGATTTGGTGATATTTTTTTTTTATAAATAGGAGTAAATACCATATAATTACTTATCAGATTTTTAGTAAATAATACATCGCTATAATTTTTTGGTTCGTGTATGCAAGTATACTGCACCAACACAAGTACACTATATCCAACCACGTCTATCTTTGCGTTTTGTTTTATTGCTTTTTCGTATTTAAAATTCATATCTTTCAATAATTGATATCGGTGTTAACTAATCGTTGTGCAAAACTAATACAAAAATATCTAATCACATCTATTTTTGTGTGTTATATTATTTCTTTTTCGTATTATAAATTCAAATCTCTCGATAATTGATATCAGTGTTAACTAATAGTTGTGAAAAACTAATACAATACTATCCAACCATGTCTATCTTTGTGTTTTGAATTATTGTCACGACACAAATAACACGATACATTAACCACACGAATATACCACAATTGACACTCCGAAGCTGGTAAGTTTGAGATTTTTTTTGCTACGGAGATAAGTGAGAGATTGAAGTGTTAGACCCATTTATTTTTCCAATGTCGTTAAGGTGAAGGCGATCACTAAATTGTACTCGTAGACGCTTGGACGCATCATTAATGGCTAAGCATAGGGCATGCAATCTAAGTGTGGACCAGCTGCCTAAACTAAATTAGATATACAACAATCAAATAGGTTTGATAATAGACTGGATTCTAATTCAAATTCAATTTGAATTTGAATTTAAATTAAAATACTGAAAATACTATTAATTGGATATGAATTAATATCTTATATTTTACGGATTTGAATTTAGATATATTTATATTCGATTTGAATTATTT
>CM042192.1:12399252-12445444 GCA_023539305.1 Ilex asprella | reverse complement strand
ATTTATATATTTTTATATAAATATTAAAAAAATTTAGATATAATTTGTTAAAATTTAATTAATTAAGTTATTCGAATCGGATCAAATTTTTAGATTGTTAATGGATTTAAATATGGATTACAAAAATAAAATATATTAGATTATTGAATCAAACTTTTGAAATCGGATTTGAATTTGGATCAATTAAAATCAGATCCAAAACAAATCTGTTGACGGGCCTAAAAAAAGATGGTGGTTTTTATTTTATTTTTAATAAGAAAAAGAGTTGGAGAGGATAATCAATGTAGTCATAGATCAACCAGCTAATTGTTATTATAAAAGCAATGCTAATATTAATATCAAGGCACTTGTTTAATAATAATAATGGATTTCATTAATCCAATCACTTCCATTACATTGGCTTGCAGGCTTGGTAAACAAAATTTAGTAATGACTTTTGCAGCACCACCTTTTTAGTTCTTATTTCTATCTTTTAATTAACATGTGCTCATAGAAAAAAAAAAGAAAAATATTATTTTTATTTAATTTGGGATCTAATTTAAAATTTTAGTATAGTTGTTACATGAAAAGTTGAGCCTATGTTAGAAGTCACAATTAATCTAACGACTGCAATGAATTAAATTTTCAAATTAAAAAATTTGGGTTAGGTATGAAACAAAACCGAAAATTATGCACTATACCAAATCCTAGGAATATTTTTTTTATTGGGTTAATTACATTGAGGTTCTCAAAGTATGATAGTCCTCGAAATATTGAATATGTTTTTATATGGTTCTTCAAACAAATAACGTCCTGATTGTTAATATTTTTTATCATAAATATATTACGTTATACTTAAATATGGACAAAAAATAATTTAGATAACTCTTGACTAAATTTTTACTCAAATTTTAGTTAAATAACTATCTAAGTTGCACAGTTTTAATCACGAGCCATCTAAATTTTGGTAAAAAATAACTCATATTACACATTTTTTTTGTGAATAACTGTTAAAATTATTTTTTATCCATATTTAGGTATTATGTGATAAATTTATGATAAAAAATTATTATCAACATGAACGTTATTTGCTTGAAGAACCATATAAAAATATATTAAATACTTTATAGGTCAAAATGATACAATTAAAATATTAGAGACAAAAAGAGACAAATTTCATATTTTGGGGAGCTTCGGTGCAATTAACCTTTTTTATTTGGCAGTTAAATTCTATAATTATTATCATCAATGAATTGACAATTTTACCCTCATTCACCCCAACATATCACCTATGACCATTAGACCTGAGTCGTCCTGACACTGAACGACGAGTGCGTTGCAGTATGTGGTTGATCCCGATTCAGAGCACAAACTTGTAAGAAACGGAAAGCAAATTAATTACTCCTACTCCCTATATTTAGAGAGAGAGAGAAAGAGAATTGTAGATCCACTATTTCGGTGAATTTACTTCCAGAGAGAGAGAGAGAGAGAGTCTACAGGCACACAAGAGGAAGACAGTGAGGGAGAGACGGACCGAGAGAGAGCAAACCATTAGGCAGAAGATGGGATGCTCGTTTTCGGGACTGAATGCACTGTACGACGCCGTAAATGGAGGCGGAGACGTGTGGATCAATGAGAACCGGTTCAGAATCATCAGGCAGCTAGGCGAAGGTGGGTTTGCCTATGTCTACCTCGTGAAGGAAATCGTCGCTGACTCAGCCTCCGGTGGTGGCGTCTCAAAGAAACTTAAGGATTCCTCTTTCATCTCCGGTTGGTTCAATTTCGATCGCATTCTTTATTGTATTCATCTGATTTAAATATTATGTAATTTTGGATCTGATCATGGTATTAAATGTTATTTTGTGTTAAGTGGTGATTTGAATTCGCTTATCGTTTGTGTGATCTTCAGTTGGGATTTTAGATTTGGTCTGATCTTCATTTGGGATTTTATTATGGGCTTCTTGCATTGCTTTGGAAATCTTAATCGGTACCGAAAAATATGTCGGTGGTGGTGTAAAGCAATATTTTGTGTGAACTGACCTGTGCTCTGAGAATTGGTTTATGTTTGAGTTTCTGAATGATGGGCCTTAATGGGTTGCGTCTTCATAGTATAGATGTTGTTTGTATGTTTACAAATTTCTATGGGTCGTTTGACTCGAGAATCAAATTGGTGTATTTATGGGTTTGTAAATGGTGCGTCTCTAGCAATATTTCTTTGAAAATCAATGGACTTTTATTGTCTTTACAAAAGTGTTGAACGGTAGAAAACCTGCTCAAATCTTGACTGGCCCTTAAATTTTTTGTTCTATTTACTTAGATTTGACTTTTTTGATAATATGATTAAAAAATTTGTGTATATATTGGTTCTTGTGAATTGTACGTCTCTTATATTGATGTACTTGCTGGTGTGTCTAAAAATTTATACATGTTTATGTTTCAAGGTAGGCCCTGTTGGTGTTCCAGCTATAAGTTTGTTATGACTCACGCATACGTTTCTGTGATATGAGAATTTGGAAAGTTCAGAAATCAGAAACAAGAGAAAGAAAATTCTAATATTCTTTGGATTGGTTTCGTATTCCAGATGATGGAACTTATGCAATGAAGAAAGTTCTCATTCAAACTAACGAGCAGCTAGAGCTGGTGAGGGAGGAGATTCGTGTTTCATCTCTGTTTGGTCATACCAATCTCCTGCCACTCCTTGATCATGCTATAATTGCAGTCAAGGTAATTGTTGCGTTCAACTAATATTGATTTGTACGAATACTTGGGAGCTACCATTTCCTTTGTTGTTACCGGTAGTCTTGTGAGATCGTATTTCTCAGTAACCGAGTGTGGAGAGGCTACAGCTTGAACCCCCACTTGAGCTGGTCGTGAGCAAGAGGGGAGATCATCCTGTGGTTAGATGCTCCTTACTTTACTTGTTGGAACTTCTTTCCAAGTCCGTATTCTGAAAATTTCACCAGGCTTCTCTGGCTATGCAACTCAATCTTTGGTATCGCCTATCGGCACTTCATACCTAGCATGACTACATGATTATGTTACTTATTTTGAGTAACAGCATATACAATTTAGGAGGCAACCTCTCTGACATTTCCCTTTATTTAGTATCATGAACCATATTTTTCATCTTCCCTAATTTCATGATTATTAAAGACTATTTAACTGGGTAGGCCTCACAAGATCAGTCTTGGAAGCACGAAGCATACTTGTTGTTTCCGGTCCATTTGGATGGAACTTTATTGGACAACGCCAATGCTATGAAAGCGAGGAAGGAGTTCTTTTCTACGTCAGATGTTCTTCATATTTTTCGGCAGGTACATAGGAAACAAAATGTCCTTTGTAGATGGAAGTTCCTTCCTTGGGTTTATACAATTTCAAAAGTTTCAGAAGAAAGTGTTCACATCACAGTTTTCTGCATATGTGTTTTCCAGTATTTCTTTTAACCAGGAGTGTTATTCATCTTTTAAGCATTTAATAACAAATTTTTGAGATTCGTCAGTTATTGGGTTTTTTTGGTTCTACTGACTTGGTTTTATTTTGAAATGTAGACATCAGTTGTTTGCATTTGATATTTTTCTAAAATTAAGCCAAATTTTATGCATTCAAAGTGTACCCCTTTCAGTGACAATACCAGTTATGTGATCCATTGTTATCCTTAATTTGTTGCGCACTGAATTTATCCACTAGAAGCTCTGATTGAAAATAGAGCATTCGTCGTCAGCTTTGTGCAGGGCTTAAGCATATGCACAATTTTGAGCCTCCATATGCACATAACGATGTCAAACCTGGTAATGTCCTTCTAACACATAGGAAAGGACAGCCACCCATTGCAATATTGATGGATTTTGGTAGTGCTCGTCCTGCAAGGAAACAAATTCGCTCTCGTTCAGAAGCATTACAATTGCAGGTACTTTTGCTTTCTTTCGTCTTTATTTTTGTGTTTCTGTATCTTGTTTTTTACCTTTTGTATTTTTTGTTCAATTCTATGATTTTTTTTCTCATCTCCAAACACATAGTATATAGATTTAAGAATTTATAAGTTAGAGCCAACCTTGGCTAGGCAGAAGGCTCTGTGAGATTATTTCTGTTAAACTTACAAGCTTTAATTGATGCGTTGCAGCCATTCGCTAGATTGGTTGGAATGCGAAGCTTAGGCTGTGTTTGACACGGTTTACTTGTCTGTCTAACATCACTTTTCTGTCATTTTTAGTACCAGTTACACTTGTTTCTAGGATGCCAAGAAACATGTATGTGAGGTGCGTGATTGCAACCAGGATGTTGATGTTTATGAATAGCATTGCAAGATATGGTGGAGTCAAGTAACTCAGGAGAAGCCATAGATGGCACCGAGGACTAGGAGACATTTTTATAATTGTTTGGGTATTTGCAATGCTGGCATATGGATGCACTGGTGAAAAAGAACAATTTGGCATAGATTGAAGGTCCTATGAAACTGATTAGAATGTAGATGGTGGACAAAGATGTGAATGACTAATATGGATCGTGTGTGTAAGAGAGAGAGAGAGAGAGAGAGAGAGAGAGAGAGAGAAATCGAGGGTAGAAAAAGTCTTCAGTGCTTGCCTTCATGAGTCTATTCAAATTTGGATTTGTTGTCACCTAGAATCATGAACTATCGAATATTTATATTTAGAATTTCTAATGAAAAGGTGAGAACTAATCTTCCTCCGCAGCCTCCAATGCAATTAACTTTACATTGTCCTCTGCTTGTAAGTTTTCCGATTGCTATTTGGATCTAAAAAATTGAATCCCCCAATACGTGTTACAACTTACAAACATGGTAGTCTGTGCTGCTTAAGTTTGGCTCATTGAACTTTACCTGGAAGCTCAGCCTCGATCTCAGCTTGACTAGCATGTTAAAGGTTAGGATGACCTGGTCACTAGTAGCTAGGTTTATTTATCGGTCTTAATATATGGACTTCGAAAACTCACAATTTGTATGGTCCAGCACCATTGGCCATAGAATTGAAAATGTCAGAATTCCAAATCTACTACAGTTGTAAATCTTTTTCTCCTGCCTTGTGGTTGTATTTTAATGGAAGGCATAACATGAACCCATCTGAAGTACAGGCAATAAGAGAACATTTGGAAAATGCGTGGTTCTGGAAGTACAACCTAGGAATTCAAGGTACAACTTATGAATTATGATGGACTTATATAAGTGAGAGTGACCAGTGAGAGACAACTCTTAACAACTGTTGGTTAATAATAATGCCGATTATCGAGTGCAGGATGAATGTTTTGGAGATGAATGAATTATTTCAAGAAGACATACAATGTGATGTGACATATGATGTTTAAATGGTGTGTTTTCAGTGGGACATAATTGTATACATGTCAGCACTGTTGTTGTTGTTGAACATCTCATCTAAAAGTTTAAGTGAGAGGGTGCAACTTAGCTATATATACTTCAACATGCCCCTTTATATGTAGACTAGATTTTTGGCCTACAATGTGGAAATTATTTAATAATCATGGTGGCAGTAAGATTCGAACATTGGACCTCCTACGCTAATACCCAATTAAACCACCATCTATTTTAAAAGTTTAAGCCGTTAGAGAGGGAATAACTTTAGTGTATATCCTTCACCATGGTTCACGAGCTCGGCGAGTTAGATTACTTCCTTTTTGGTTATTAAAACACTTCTATATTTTTGCTTCACAATGTCTAAACATTTTGTTTCCACATTTATTATGTTTTTAGTTATTGTTTGAACACCGGCTTTATTTTGATGAGATCTCACTCGTACTAATGTGGCCTCTTTGCAACTTAAACCAATCTGCTGGATTTTTAATGTGCTTATGGTTGGTTTTCTGGATGTTGACTATGTAGGAATGGGCATCTGAACACTGTTCTGCACCTTTCCGGGCTCCTGAGTTGTGGGATTGCCCAAGCCATGCAGATGTTGACGAAAGAACTGATATCTGGTCATTAGGTTGCACTTTATTTGCAATAATGTAAGGCACCCCTTCATCACTTTGCACTGAATTATCATTTATAATGCATTAGTTGGTGTACACATACGTTGTATGTTGACCATGTTTCACTGTTAGTGGAGAAATCTTATTTTCTTTTGACTTAAATTCTTTCATATCCATAACACTAAGCACCAATTAGCAATTAGAAATTAAAAATTAGAACTAAATTTTTTAAGGATAAAAATTTGAGATAAACAATTCAAGAAGATTAATAATCCAATATGAAGGGAGAAACTTGAATACATCTATGTTCTAGAGGCCTACATATGCTACATGAACATAGGATTGGAAAGAAAATACGTGTCTACCTATACTTCTAGGAAAGCCAAAAAAAAGTTTGGAAATTACTAAAAGATTGCAAGAGTCCTAAAGAATTAGAAAGTCTAATAGTCCAATAAGTAATACATAATATATAATAGATGGGTTAAATTTGGTGGTTTGATTGGATATGAACAAAATGTGGAAGTTAACAAAACAATAAGGATAAATTTTAGACTAACGAAAAAGATATACTTGACTTTATATTATTAATTGGGGATAAAATAGAAAACTAAAAGTTTGCTAAGTTTGTTGACATTTATAACTAAGTTTGTTGACATTTATAAATAATATATTGATGTAAATCGGGAAGGATTAGAAATCACAGCATAGAAAGAGAAGAAGAAATAAGAGGGGTGGAAAGAGATTACCTCATCCTCGCAAGGAATCGGTGAAGAAACATATAAATCTCCGCAGAGAATACTCAATTCTTATTCATAATCACTCTAATTAAAAATAGTTGGGATAACACCATTATTTATAAGCCAAGTCCCTAGAAAAATAAAAACTACTTTCCTATTAAAATACTAAAAGAGTTTCATAATCAAACTCTCAAATCCTTATCCTACTATAACTCTATAATAATTTTCTAGTTAAACTCTAATTAATACTCCTAGTCAAATAAATATTCCCTAACTAATAAAATAATACTAAAACAAATAATAAAATTCAATTCTTAAATTTAAACTCATTCAATCTCTTTTTGATCTCTATCAATTCTCCTCGGCTGAAAAAAACTCTTCTTCGAAGAGTTGGAAGGCCACAAGTACTCCAAAAAATCTGAAGAAGCTTGTGTTCCGAGAAAATAGCATTGTAGAACTCCATAGTAGAAAATAATTCCACCGTGCATTGCGTTCTTCATACTCTTATCCACATACACCATTATAGGTGAAGGAAGTATGTAATTCAGTGGAGACAAAACAACAACTCCATCTGTAGTGGCACATTTTAAAACTCCTTTAACTTCTTCTGTAAGAAGATCCTTTGAGATCAACTTATCAAAAGCAATTGATGTATAATGAGGAGAAATTTTAGTCTCACCAACGGTATCTAATTTCAGCTCATCATTCAATTGAACTGGAGCTCGTGGTGGAGGGGCTTGTATAAGTACCTGTGGAGGATTGATGACTAAAGATGAACTATTATCGACGTTTTTTTCAACTCCTTTGCCCTTTTTATCTAAGAGATAAACTTCCATGACCTCCTTTAGTGATGTAATGGATGCCTCTAGTGAATCCATCTTCTCATTCATGGCCTTTTGTAAATCAATTTGTGCTTGAGATAAAGCCTCCATTTTAGTATTTAATTCGGCGTTGGAAACTATCTTGAATGGAGTAGAATTTAGAATTTTTTTTCCCAACCAGCAGCGCCGATGAACAGTACTGGTGAACAGTGCCGCGATGAACAATCTTTTTTTTTTTGTATGAATTGAAGTTGTCAGACAAGTCTCAAAAACGCAACGACATTCGAAAATGATCGAAGTTGAGCTCTGATACCAATAGATGTAAATCGGGAAGGATTAGAAGTCACATAATAGAAAGAGAAGAAGAAATAAGAGGGGTAGAAAGAGATTACCTCATCCTCGCAAGGAATCGGTGAAGAAACACATAAATCTCCACAGAGAATACTCAATTCTTATTCATAATCACTCTAATTAAAAATAGTTGGGATTACACCATTATTTATAGGCCAAGTACCCTACTAAAATAAAAATTACTTTCCTACTAAAATACTAAAAGAGTTTCATAATCAAACTCTCAAATCCTTATCCTACTATAACTCTATAATAATTTCCTAGTTAAACTCTAATTAATACTTCTAGTCAAATAAATATTCCCTAACTAATAAAATAATACTAAAACAAATAATAAAATTTAATTCTTAAATTTAAACTCATTCAATTCCTTTTCGATCCCTATCATATATATAGTTTTTCAAGTAAAATAACATCTAGATTGCATCTGTGCGTTACATATGGATTATTTTGAATTTCAGGTATTGAATATTTCTATTTAAAAGGTTATCATATATTTCAACATTTAGATTTTCAAAAAGCAAGTTGGCTTCTATATAAATGAGTTAAATTTAAATTCATGTTTATCACAACTTTTACGAACAATGTTCTTGACTCTTATGAGTTACTTGTAACAAATAAGAGGATTGTTCCTTTACCATTAATTTATCATAGAATTAGAAGTCTATTAGCTTTTTTATTTCAATTGTAATTTTTTTAGTGAAACCACTTAACAACCAAGATATTTTTTTTTTGATTGGAAACGAAAATTTTATTAATAAAATGAATTTACATAAAAAATGGTTGGCTAAGAAATCCAACCAATTACAAAAAATCATAATCAAAATAAAACAAAACACAACCTATATATCACCTGTATCTTGCCATCCATCCAAAATTGAAAATAGTGGGATTCCTTTGAATTCTTTGGTAAATGAAGCCTAGAATGATGCCAAGAAATAAATATGACCCCATAAAGCTTCCCTACACTCAACTCAATTTTTAAAGATTTTTGTATTTCCTCCTTCCAAATAACTCAAAAAATTAGCAATAATGACACAATTTGAAGATTTAGCTGAAATATGAACCACGTATAACAATCCCACCAAGCTAAATAACTTGTACCACAACGACAATGCAATTGGGCAATGTAAAAACAAATGATCAATGCTCTCATAATTCCCTTTACACATGGCATGCCATTGCGGACAAAGACAAGAGCGATACCTTCTCTTTTGAAGCATATTCATAGTATTAATTTTATCATGTGCAACGGTCCATACAAAAACTTACACTTTTTGTAGCACTTTAGCCTTTCAAATCATCATAGCAGGTGTAAAAAAAGGACACAAAAGATCATCTGTAAGAGAATCATAAAATGATTTATACGAAAAAACTCCCAAGACTCAAGAACCCATCTTCTTCTATCACATACTCGTGACACAACAAAGAATCATTAATAATATTCAGGAGAGATAAAACAACAACCATATCCTTATCATCAAGATTTCTATGGAAACCAAAATTACAAGAATACGTTGATTGTAAGAACCAATAATAGAAGCAATAGTCGAATCATGATACAATGATAAATGATATAACTGTGGAAACAAATAGGACGTAGATGACTCCCACACATCCTCCAAAAAACAAATTATCATTCCGTTGGCCACAACTAACCTGAGCTCTTAGGAAAACCTTGTCACTCCCTACGATATGAATTTTCATGGACTTTGAAAACTTTTCCATTCAACCCTCTTAGTGTCCTATCCATTGGTCTATAATTCATATTTGTTCTTGATAACTAAATGCCACAAAGCATTTTGTTCCAAAGGAAATCACCAAAGTCACTTACCCACTAAAACAATATTTCTTGCTTTCAAATTACCAATTGAAAAAGCACCATTATCCCTAGGTTTGGTAACCACCTTCCACACAATCAAATGATCATTTCTCCCTTCACCGTTGCCTTCTCACGAAAAGTCCATCATCATTTTTTCAATCTTCATAGCAACCTTATGTGGCATCCTAAATAAGGATAAGAAGTACGTGGGAATACTAGCAAGAACTAAATGCACTTAAACTAACCTCCCTCCCATGGATATAAAAGCTTTCTTCCGTCCATTTAATATTTTTTCCACTCTCTCCACCACTGGTTCCTTTCAAATGGATTTTCACCCAAAGGTAACTCCAAGTACTTAAGAGGCCAAACCCCTACTTGACACCCCAAAACACCTGCAACTCTACTAATTTTGTCATAGTTTGAATTTATACCCACAAGTAGACTCTTATTCATGTTCACCTTCAATCCAGACAAAATATCGAATACCTCCACAATATTCTTGATTTTTTTTCCCATTACCTCCACAAAAGAATATTGTATCATCAACAAACTACAAATGTGATATTGCTATCTTATCCGTTCCCACTTGAAATCCTTTAACAAGATTACCACCCTTTGCACTTTTCACTAATCTACTCAATCCATCAACAACTAAAATAAAAAGAAAGTGATAATGAGTCACCTTGTGTCAAACATCTAGTTGCTCTAAACTTATCCCTAGGCTTCCTATTAATCATAACCGAGAAATTCATAGAATGCAAACATCCTAAAATTCACCATCTCCATCTTCCATCAAATTCTTTCACCTTCATGACATAATCTAAAAAATTCTCAATCTACATGGTCATAGGCCTTCTCAAAATCAATCTTAAAAATAAAACCTTCCTTTCCTCTATCTCTATAATCTTTCACCACCTCATTAGCCACCAACGCAACATCAAGAATTTGTCTATCCTTCACAAAGGCCCCATGACATTTAGAAATAGTCTCACTAAGAACTTCCTTTAATCTCATAGATAAAACTTTTGCAATGATCTTATATAGGCTAGACACCAAACTAATTAGTCGAAAATCCTTCAACTGCAAAGACTTATCCTTATTTGGGATTAACAAAAATAAAAGTGGAGTTAATTATTGCATTCACCACTCCATTTTGAAAGAACTCATTGAAAACTCTCATTAAATTCTCTTTGATAACATCCCAACAATCTTAATAAACAGTTAAAGTAAAATCATCCGGACCTGGAGCCTTGTCCCTACCACACTCCAAAATAGTCTTTCTCACCTCTTTTGTCTCAAATGGCCTTTCCAACCACCTCGATTTACCCTCACCAATAGGGATCCATTCCAATCCCTCAAGCCTAGGTTTAATACCTCCCCCCCCAACCCAAAGAGAAGAGTATAACTTGGTAAAAAACTCGACAATTTTACTTTCAATCATTCCTTCATCTTCAATCATTACATCATTCCACATTTTCAACTTGTCAATAAACTTCTTATTTCTACCATTTACCATAGTTGTTATTATCGTACGATATGCGATATGTATCGTACGATACGTTACGATACAGGCCTAAAACGATACGGATCGTAGTTATGTATCGTTTTTGCATCGTATCGTCCGATACACGATACGTTTTTACGATACGATACGTATCGGTACGATACACCCGATACGTGCAAAAACAGTTTTTTTTTTTTACGATTTCGTTTTATGTCAATTCAAATATATCATATCTTTTTTTTTGTGAAAATATATACAAAAAATATACATGCTTGAAAATAGTATACGTACCTTTTTTTTAATATATTTGTATAAAAATTCTGAATATTGATTAATTTTAATTTTGTGAAACAGAGGCATCACTGGCATCCTATTTTCATAAACTATGTTTGAATTAGTGAACTATGGTTGTAAACTTTGCATTATAATATTAGTAAATTATGTTGATGACTTGAGTAATTGGTGGAGTATTCATAAAATGTTATGTTTTTATGAGTGTATAATTTTTTTTCAAAGGTATATATATATTTTTATTATTTATTTAAATTTTCACCGTATCTTACGATACGATACACGATACGATGCACTATTTTTAAAAAACGATACGCCTTCCGATACACGATTTGATAACTATGCCATTTACTATTTTATGAAACAACTTATAATTATTTTTCCCTTTCTTTAACTACTTCACCCTTGCTTTTTGCCTCCAACTAATTTATTTCTTAAACACTATTTCCTCAAATTTATTTCTAAGTTCCCACCTCTCTCTTCTCAATCTTTCATCTAAACCCCCATTTCCTTTGATAATATAAATCTCATCGATTCTATTATGATTAGAATTTTTGTTACTCTATTATCTCCAAACGCTTCCTTATTTCAATCTTTACCTTATTTTTCACACGCTCTAATTTTTTTTATAAATTTGAAAACCTTCCCACCCATCAAAACTTCTTTTCTTCCACCATTCCCTAAACTTTCCTCTAAATGCATGGTGCTCTAACAACATATTCTCAAATCTGAAAGGACATAGACCCCATCTAACCTTTGATGAATCAATCACTACAGGACAATGACCTGACACTATTCTCGTAAAAAGCTCTTGCCGAAATCCCGGATAGCAATTCTCCCATCTAACCTTTGATGAATCAATCACTACATGACAATAATCTGACACTATTCTCGTAAAAAGCTCCTGCCTAACTCCAGGATAGCAATTATCCCGCTCCATGAAAAAAAGAAACCTATCCAATCTATTGCAAATCGGATTTTCTCTTAAATTTGACCAAGTGAAGGTGTCATTACCCAATGGCAGATCCCTAAGCTCGGTATCCTTAATGAAAGCATCAAAGTCCCTCATATTCCTAGTGACCCTCCTCCTATTTAATCTCTCAGAAAGGTATCGGATAACATTGAAGTCTCCACCTATACAAAACCGAGGCCCACATAGGCCATACAACCCTGCTATTTCCTCCCAAAACCTACTTCTCACCCTAGGACAATTAGGACCATACACTCTCGTTAGCCACCACTCAAACCCATCACTTGACTTAATCCTAGCCGACAAGGTAAACTATCCCTCCACTACTTCCTCCACTTTAATAGTCCTCTCATCCCACATAATCAGAATACACCCTGACCTACCTGTTGAAGGTAAACATACCCAATTCCTATATCTAGAGCCCCACACACTTTTAATCATTCTTCTATCAATCATTTCCTTTTTTGTTTCATGCAAAATAATAGCACCTGCTCCTTCCTCTCTTGCTTCTATCCCCCAAACCCCTCACATTCCAACTTATGATTTTCATGATGAAACCTCTTTACCCCCACCATCATTCTTACGAACAATAGCACCATTATAATTAACCCCCAGATGCAAAGTTCTAAGTTTCCTTATTCCCCTATTTTTTCGTACTGATTTTCCATCTCCCTTTTTCTTTTCTCTCTTCCTCCTGTGCACTAAAGATAAATCCATCCTCTCTAAAAATGTCTTCAGTATAGTCCACTTTTCATCATCAAAGAGGAAAAACCTATCCTCCCCCCTACATTCATCCACATCCTTCTAGACCTCGGGACTAAAACAATCTGTCTCTTGGTATAGGCAATTACTATCACTAGCAGATTGAGCTCTAGAATCCCTAAGAACCAAATTCTGTATTGCATTTTCAACTTCAATACACAATAATGAATCACAGACCGTAGCATGTTTCCCACCCAGACTTGAACTGGGAAGTTTACCCAAACCTATGTCATGCATCTCCTCATAAACAGATGACAGAAATGTTCCCTGCACACCAACAGCCATTACAGATGCACCCTCTCTCTCAAGAAATGGACAAATTGAAAAACATTCTCACACCCCTTACCAGATTGACAACCCATCACCCCAGTAGAAGACTTGCTATGAAAATGAAGTTGATTGCAAGAAGGAGAGTAAACAAATGAACTACCAACTATTACATGTATTGAGCTTATCTCACATCACAAATGCGCAAGTAACTCATTAGCTAAGAACTAGATATCAATCCAACCATAAGACAAATTCACAAAGGGACTGCAGCATTCTAAAGAAGCTAAAAATAAGGCCAAACTAAAACCCATGTAATCCTGCCCCACTTTAACACTTATATACCTTCCTGTCACCAACCATACTTATTCATTCTTGCAATTGTTAAAAAGGTAATATGAGTTGAACATGTCCTACATGAATTGAACACCAATGCAAATTAGAAAATTCTAAGATTTGCAAGAGTAGACATGCTAATTGGATTAAAAAGATGTGGAGAAGGTATATCCATAGTCCCATAGAAGCATGTTAATCTACAAAACAAAATGAAATACTTTATATGAAAGAAAAATCAAAACATAGAAAGGTAAGTGCTATAAACCCAAGGGCAAGAATAACACCAAGAAGCATAAAAAGCAAGTTGATGCAGTAGAAACAGAAAAGCACAAAAGCAGCATAATCAGCCACAAGTCTCCAACAAAGAAAACACATTGAAGCAAGAGAAAAAAGAAATGGGACTTTTGACCCAAAACTTGAAGGGTGAGAGAAGAGCCTAGTGAGAAAGAAGATAAGAACTTATTTTGGTAGGCAGTCTATAGTATTTACAAGTAAGGAGGATAAAAACCTTCGAAGTCAGTCTATAGTATTTACAATTAATGAAGAAAAAAACTTTTAAAAAAATTTGAATTACTTGAACAGTATTCCGTGATGGAATTTACTCACACCTCACATCTTATGCACAAGTATTCACTTAACGTTACCACCACAAGCCAATACCACTTACCGGGCCACCATGGTATTGACGAGAGATGAATAAATGGTGGCAAAGACACTGAAGCAATTTTTTTTTTCTAATCCAGTAAAGCAACAAAAAACATGAGCAAATTTTTCATAAAAAAAATTAGCATGTTTGATTAATTGACCTTAAGCCTACCAATGTCTTTCTTCCGCACAAGCCATGAGCCTATACAGATGATAATTTTGTATTTAAGGACTATGGTTAAATTTTACTCTTTCAGAGGTGTCTTATACATCACGTTTCGCTGGCAGCATTGCCACCAATGGGGTATCAACCAACCAAGCCAACTCCTGACAGCACATTCCCAACCCAATAGACACAACTATGAGGCCAAAGATTGGCTTTAGTTAGTAATCATTTACATAATAAGTTTAATGCCTTAAGTTATGAGCAAATATTTTTGGAAAAGTAATATAATAAGAAGTGTACACAATCCTCATTCAAGCGTACAATATGTAGTGGGAGAAGGATACCTTCTTGTCTCTTGGCCAAACATGTCAATAATTATCTTATTGTAATAACAAATTCCATGTTAACAAGTAGCATAATATAATAATATAAATATAATCACTGTATAATACACAACCAAAAAGAATAAAATAGCATGTATAATTCACATATCCAAAAACATAAAAATTTAAAGTGCTAGCAGTCATTAGAAAAGAGAAAATGAAACTCATCCTGCAAGAGAGTTGAGTATAATTGAAGCAATGAAACACCCATTAGTGAACATGGTGGCGGCAACAGTGGCACAATCAAAGATACAAACGAGACTCTCTGGGAAAACCGGAGTCTCAACAAGAATTGTCAAGAAAGCCAACTAAAGCATTCACCAATCTAAGTGAGAAAGTGAAGTATGATACATCAAAGATTATGGCATACCTGTGGCTTTAGATCTCCATGTGGGACACTATTCCTACAAAGGAGTTGTAGACCAGCAGCTATAAAACACACAATCTTATGAAAACCAGAGTGTCACATCACATGTTGAAAAGGCAAAAAATAAAATTTAATTGAAAAAGGTTTAGATACCCAGTTGCTGCATAAAGTGCTTTGCAGCGGCTTTCAGAATCTTGTTTGGCATTGTAAAATGTACAAGAGATCATCCTCTATCAGATATAAAGAAAGTGAATATAATTTTACAGCACCAGGAATGCAACAGCAGAGCATAAAAAATGACTGGAAGAGGATGAGACGGAGAGATATTTACGGTTACAGAAGTTTCTTGGTTAGATGGCTTTTACCCATATATGTAAATTATGGATTTATGAAGAAGGAGAAAGGTTTCTTTGGGTTGCATGAATTTAATAGTCCTGCTGCATTCAAAACTAGTCAGTTGCCAAGCATTTTAAGAAGACTTATGGACATGAATAATTTATTGTTTAGGACTTAGGTGGCTTTATAGAATTGTTGAAGGTCAAAAAAGGAAATCAAAAGTTTTGAGATTAGCTGACATTTTATATTAGTATACGTAAACAAATATATGCTTGCTCGCTTTGCAATCCTATCAGCACATCTGTCAGTTATGTTTACTTTAAGGCACTAGGATACAATTAGGATTGCTTATGGTAGGAGTCTGTTTGGGTGATGGAACTCAATGATGTGCACCATTTGACGTAATTAGAAATTTTGCATTGAATTTCGGTGTGAAAGTTTTCAAATCTGATATATAAATTTGTAGTTAAACAAAACCAGCCCTGGATGTCTGCATTCACATACTCAACTCATGAATCTTATCTCACCTTGCAAACTCATACAAAATGAATAGGATCAAAACTACTTATCCTAATATAAAGTTAAAATGGAACACACAAAAATGAAACTTCTATATCAGAGAGTAGCTTTCATGTTTTTTTTGCACGCATAAGAAGCATGACAGGGGACCATCTAACGGTGGGCTTACTGAACATGAAACCTACAAATGAATCACTTGGTGTAATTTGGCAGGTACACTCTTATTTTGTGTACACGTGTTACTTATAATGGACAGACGCCCTGTCTTTTTCTTTTTTTCTTTTTATATTGTAACTTGAAGGAATTTTTTGTAATTGCGATATCTTTTCCTCTGTTACACTTTCCTGTAATCTTTTAGTGAACTATTTGAAGGCCTTGATTAATAAGATACTAGCAAATACTGTACTCCATATGAGAATTGGATGGTAGATACTGATACTTTTGAGAGCAAGGGCAAGTGTTATGATGACAGTCAGCAATGGTAGTTGCTAGTGGTGATTATGTGGATGACTATGGTCTCATGCAATTTCTATGTTATTCATTTTTTTCCCTTCCCTTATCATACTTGTTGTGTGGTGACTAGTTTTTTCTTCATTCATTGCTACCATAAAAATCTTTCTTCTTACAATTTTTTTTTTTCAATTTCTTAGTCACTTATGTTGGGTTCATTGCTAGTGTGGAGAGAATGTTGTGGAGGTAGAATGACTAGTGGAGAAAGTGACCATGGAAAGCAATTGTGATGGAATGTGGTGACCAATAGGTAGTGGTTCGGTTATGGATTGTGCTGTGGAGATAGGTTGATGGAGAAGGCACTTACATCCCCTAAAGTTCTACAACTTTTTTTATCCTCGAAAACATTCTTCATTTTTCAAAGGTTGAATAGGATTCAAAGTATTGTGGTTTTCTTTCTTTAACTGCCACACATTTCGTGTTCCCTATGTTTGGTGTAAAGACAGTTACCATGTTGGACACCCATGCCCATGATAGAATGTGTGACAATATGTTTGTCTCATTATACTTTTATATAGATACAATAGCACTTAACATTGTTTTAAAAGTCCAATTGATGCATTCCTTTTCTTGTAGGAATTAAGAAAATCTTGATGTTCTAAAACTGTTAAAACTTAAAAGGGTATTTGGACCAGAAGTGAAGTACAAGTTTTGCTGACTTTTTTATTTGTCTATCGTGAGAGAATCTATTGGTTTGATCAACATATTATCTAGATTGAGGCTTCATACTTCCTTTTTCTCCCTAATAAGCATAATGAAATATTCTTAGTTTTCAAATTCTGTTGCAAGTGAGGATCATCTTGAGAGTTCCAACTCATAATTTTCTTTACTATAAATCATGTTAACTATTTGTCTGTCTTTTATGTCTGGGACCACCTACTAATATACATGGATTTTATCCTGGGGAAGGGGTTTGTGAGTACAAGTGGCAGGCGAGAACATAGACATTTTTTTTTTGCATGTGATGCCTGTTTGCATCCTTCAATCTTTCCAGACATGTGGGTGGGATTGTCTCCTCATCAGAAATGCTTTTTTTTTTTTTTTGGGGGGGGGGGGGTAACAATTTTGCTGCGGGTGACTTTGAATTACTTGTTTTTGGTTTTTACTTGTGAACGCCTTTTGAAGGTATGGGGTATCTCCATTCGAGTATGCACTTGGGGAATCTGGAGGAAGCCTACAGTTGGCCATTGTAAATGCACAGATAAAGTGGCCAGCTGGGCCTAGTCCTCCATATCCAGATGCTCTTCATCAGTTTGTGACATGGATGCTCCAACCGCAAGCCACAGTTCGGCCTCGTATAGACGATATCATCATTCATGTTGACAAGTTGATCTCCAAGTACTCCAAGTGAAGAAGTTGGAAGGAAAAAAGTGTTGGATTTTAGTTCACAGGTGTACCATCCACATCACCATATTGTCAGCATGTTGGTTATCAAAGTCTTTACTGTACAATAGACATTTTAGTGTGAAAATGTGATCAGTGAAGCTATAATCAGTGCCTTGCTTTTTGTTACTCATGTTGGGAGTAGTTTTGGTGATTGTCCGTTGGTTTAATGCTGATGTCTTATCTGAACACAGCTATTTATTGCCATTTGAAATAAAAAAAAAAAGAGTTCAAATCTAGTGAAGGTGACTGCTTTATTGTGAGTAGAATGTCATGGATTCAAATGATGACACCACTAGGATATGTGTTCTCTGTGAATGCTGCCTGACTAGTCCCTTGCCGGATGAACATGGTGGAGCTAGCTCGGGGTCGATACTGTTTGGTACTGTAGTTGGACCCCAAAAAAACCTCTGGGGACGATCTTTTACTTTAATTGAAACAATCTGAAAAACCAAAAAAAAGCGTGCTGAATAGCCCCAAGAATGAGAAACAAGTTCAAGTTCGATCAAATGCTACAACTAACAGCATGTGACTTGTACAAAAAAAGACTGTTTTTTTCTGCTTTTGGCAGCAACACGAAACTACAGATCTGGCTCCTAAGCCACTTGCTGAAACAATTAAACCTACAAAGCTTGCTGCTGAAGATTTGGGTAGTAAGCTATGTTACGGAAGGTGGGTAGTAAGCTACTTGTGACACAATAAAGCATACAGGTTCAAAAACGGGTTGAATGTCTCATTTACACGTATGGGTTGGATATGGTACCAAAAAGTTATTTATTTTTTTTGGTCCAATCACTAGACAAGAAGCTTAAAAATATATTGCTTCATTATTTCTACGTATTTTATTATTTTGTGATCAATGATCATAAATAACTAAAATTAAGATTCAAGTTTCGGTACCATAGCATTCTTCATGAAATAACGAAACTAGAGAAGTACACATCAAATGGGGGTTGTACCAATTTTGGACTGCTATGATGCTATCTATGAACCTGTTAGGTGCCACAATAACAACCTAAAGTAAAAGCAACTCTTCTATCATATAATCTATGTATGCCCTGTTTTTGTTAAACATGCTTCCCTATTATTCAATTTCAAATTGCTCAAATCTTCTTTCTCAAACATATACACATACCCTTTAACAGCAGAAATTCAAATTACCTGGTAGCATATAAACAATAAAGTTCTTCCACATTGAGAAGCAAAGGCAAGAGTTTGTCGAAAAAGCAAAGAAACAGAAGAAAGAAGGCAAAGGATGACATTCGATAAAACAGAGAAACTTCAAATATAAGAATTTAGCTTTGCTAATTGCTCCAACTTAGAAGCTGAGGCTATATGTTCGTTAAATTTGTTCAGCGGTCAATCCTTGTGCTCATTGTCAGACTCATCACCTTCAGAATCTATACAGATAAACAAACTTAGTCAAGATTGCAAAAATGAATGAGATGACACTCTGATTTTGATTTACATTAAAGTGATCACCTTCTTTCATGGTATCAGAGCCAACAACATAACCTTCTTTCATGGCATCCTCCGCAGACACCACCTCTTCTACAGTCCCAACACAGACATAGAACACCTATTCTACAACTCATCAACCTACAATTTTTCCACTTACCAACAATCGCCAATTTTGTCTCTGTCAAACTTGACGGTAACAACTATCTTCTTTGGCAAGATTAACTCGAATCAATCCTCATGAGTACCGTTCTTCTTGGTTTCATCGATGACACTGTTCTTCCACCATCAACAATAATCACCTCCTCCTCTGGTCAATCTACAACCAATCCGGCATATCTTATATGGAATAAATTTGATCAATTTGTGAAGGTATGGATCAATGCAACATTGACTGAATCCCTGTCCTCACAATTATTTGGTCTCAAAACTGCCTTTATCAACAACAGTCGTCGGCTTGGAAATCCAACCTTTTCAAAGACCTTCAAAGCCTCTCCAAGGCACTGACTCAATTTCCGATTATCTTCACCGCGTCAAGTCTCTTTCTGACTCCCTTGCAGCAATTGATGAGCGTGTCAAAGACTCTAATCTTTTCATTACACTTTGAATGGTTTAGGGCCTGACTATGGTCCATTCATTACCACCATTGAACATTGACATCCACCTATTAATTTTTCAAGCCTACGCATTCATGAACAGAGACTCTATCGCGGATTTGGCCATAACCCAGCCCATACTGTTGACTCTTTCACTGTTCTTCACACAACTGTCCATTCTCCCCAACATGCTTCTCCCATATTTCAACCTCCACACAGCAAGTCCAATCATTACCCAGTTATCCCTAATCCTGCACAGCGGCACGATACCGTTGCCTCTGCTCCCCCCCTTCACAGCCGCCTTTCTCCACTCCACCGCTTCCTTCTTTTCTTCAATCCCCACCCACATTCCCATCTTATGTCTGCTCCCATCTTAAATGCCAATATGCTCTAAAATTGGTCACGCTGCGAATAAGTGCCGTTTCTGCTATTTGCCCAGTCGCAATAGCAATGTTGAGCACCTTCACCAGGCTTTCTCTAGCCTTCAAATACCAACTCATGCTCCAGCCAATCGGACTTCAGACACAGCTCATTGGATTATGGACTCAGGTGCCTTTTCCCATATGACCTTTGATCCTGCCTTATTGCAACAATCTGCTACTTATTCCTGATCAGATCAAGTGTATGTGGGTGACGGTAAGGCTCTACCCATTTCCCACATTGGTTCTAGCACACTTGTTGCACCATTGAAAGATTTGCACCTTCCTCATACCTTGGTAGTTCCACACATCACACAACATCTGCTATCTATTTCTAAGTTAACGCGTGATAATCATTGTTCAGTTGAATTTTTTCCTTAGGGTTTATGTGTCAAGGATCTTCGAACCGGGATGATACTCTTGAAGGATCCATTGCGCAGTGATTTGTACTCTCTCCCAGCATATCCATCCTTCTCCTTCAGCAATAATTTGGCATTGATCGGTGATACTTGGCTTCCAAGACATCTAAGGCATTGTCGCTTTGGATATCCATCTATCCGCACTATGAGTATATGACCATATTGTGTGAGACCTTGCAGTTTTCTGAATTTATGATTGTTAATAATTTTTGTGAATCTTGTCAATTGGCTAAGAGTCATAAACTGTGGCGTTTGAATCGTTTATCCTCCTCTCCTTTAACTATTGTTCATTGCGACTTATGGGGACCTTCTCCAATAAATTCAATTGTTGGGTATTGTTATTATGTTCTCTTTGTTGATGATTTTAGTCGTTTTTCTTAGTTGTTATTATGTCTTCGCCTATTCAAAACTAGGGCAGAAAATTTATTTTCCACTATTATCAAATATTTTCAATGTGATGGTGCTCTCGAACTAACTTGTGGATCCTTCAAACTTTTTTTGGATGAATGTGACATTACATATCAAATTGCTTGTCCTCATACCTAGGAACAAAACGACGTAACTAAACGGAAGCATCGACATATTACTGAGATGAGTCTTGCTCTGTTATTTGACTCACACATGCCCAAAAAGTTTTGGCTTGAAGCCTTCTTCATGGTCATTTATCTTATAAACAGACTTCCCACTCTAGTCCTCTAACATCGATCGCCATATGAAGTCCTTTTTAATACTCCACCAGATTACTTTTTTTTTTTTTGTGGGTCTTCGGTTGCTCGTGTTATCCTATCATCATGACAAGCTCAGTTCGTAGTCTCTTTCTTGTGTGTTTCTCGGCTACAGTCCCACTCACAATGGCTATCGTTGTTTTGATCCGTGCACATGTCAAATTTAGCAAACTAGGCCTATGCTTGCCCATCCACCGCAGTTTCTACTTTTGGTACTGTGTCCATTCCACTGTTTCCCCCTGTTACTACAATATTGCCTCCAGCTTTACTGTCTCTGCCGCCCTCTGTTACTGCCCCAACGTCATTACCAATGGCTGCTTCCATTACACCACCTGTGATTTCACCTATGGTGCAACCAACGCCTATACCACCAGCCCCTCCACACCCTATGCCTTCAAATCCTATGATCACACGAAGTCGGGATGGAACTCGAAAGCCAAAGGTTTTATTCGCAACTAAACATCCCATTCTCACATCATTTCTTGCTACTGTTCAAGATGCATTGTCCATCGCACCCACTTCTTATCGCTTAGCTGCCAAAGATCCTCATTGGGACTCGACCATGACTGTTGAATATTAGGACCTTTTGTGCAACAACGCTTGGACTCTTGTTCCAATTCATCCCCATATGAATGTCACTGGTTACAAATGAGCCTTCCACATTAAACGACACAACGATGGTTTTCTTGAGCGCTACAAGGCTCGTCTAGTTGCCAAAGGTTTTAACCAAAAACCTGGAACTGACTTCATTGATACATTTAGTCCTTTTGTAAAACCCACAACAATCTGGACTGTCCTTATCTTGGCCATAACAAAATGGTTGACCTGTTCGCCAACTTGACGTTCACAATGCCTTCCTTCATGGGATTCTCACGAAATAGGTATTTATGCAACAACCACCAGGCTTCGTTCACCAATCTCAGCCATCTCACATCTGTCAACTTCACAAAGCCATTTATGGTCTTTAACAAGACCTTGGTTTCAGCGATTTAGCAACTTCCTCTTTTAGGTTAGTTTTTGTCATGGTCGAGCCGATACATCCATGTTTGTTCTTCGGACTTCCACTGGTACCTTGGTGCTCCTTTTATATGTCAATGATATCATACTAATAGGGAATCAACCTTCTTTATTATCCCATTTTTTTGGCTCAGCTCGGCAGCGAATTTGTCATAAAGGATTTAGGAGAAATCCATTATTTCTTGGGTATTGAGGCAACTCGAAGTCCTTCTTGTCTTACATTGACAAAAAAATAAATATACCCTAGACCTTTTGCACCGTGCTGACATATTGGGTGCAAACCTTGTTCCACTCCTATTTCTTCAGGTTCTAAGATGTCACCAACCAGTGGCACCCCATTACCCTACCCGTCTGAATACCGTAATCTAGTTGGTGCTCTCCAATATCTAACTCTCTCTCGTCTTGATCTCTGCTACTCAGTTAATCAATTTTGTCAATTTCTTCACTCACCCACCACTGACCATCTCCAGGCAGTTAAGCACATTTTGCGCTACATCAAAGGATCACTTGATGCAAGTTTTACTCTTCGCCCTGGCTTTCTCACACAACTCACTGCCTATGCTGATGCCGATTGGGCAGATTATCCTACCACTAGAAGGTCCACTACCGACTTTTGTATATTCCTCAAACCCAATTTGGTATAATGGGGCATCCAAGAAGCAATCCACTATTTCTCGGTCTAATACTGAAGTAGAGTATAAAGCCTTGACAGTCACCACTTCAAAAATGAAATGGCTTTCCTACTTGCTTCATGATCTGCATGTTTCTCTTTGCCACCCAATGCTTCCTCATTGTGACAATCTTAGCGCCACACACATGATGCTAAACCTAATCTCCATGCATGCACCAAGCATATTGAGGTCGACTACCACTTTGTGTGCAATCTTGTTATGGATGGTACTCTTCACGTTTAGTTTGTCCGCTCTGAGGCTCAACTTGCTGACATCTTTAAAAAAAGCTTAATTTCTCCAACTTTCCTTCGCCATATTTCCAACCTATTGATGGCTCCCACCAATCGATTGTGGGAGTGTAATAGTGTAACATATCATACTTGTAGCTAACCCATTCCAGTTGTACATTATCAATCTGTTAACTTTAGGATTATTTTGTTTAACAGTCCTATCTAATCTACAATAACTATGGGCTATCATTGGTAAATTCAAACTCTTATATATCACTTATAAATACAATTAGTCATACCCACTTCTGGGAACCACATTCAACTACATCAAAGTGTTCACCTTCTTTCAATATATATATATTTAAAATAATTAGATGATATATGTGACTTCAAAAAGTTGGAATATTTCTTTGAAGAATGTGTTGACAAATTCTCATGAAGGACATGATAATTATCTAACAATTTCGTCCATAAGATGCAAATTGGAGACTGTACTTGATGATGCACAAATTTGTATCATGCAAGATCAACAGTTGAGTATATGTAGAGATGAAATTAATGAGCAATAAATAAGGTAATTAATGGCAAAACAGTAAATAAGAACAAACACACAGATTTTTAGTGATTTGCTCCGGATGATCTACTCCACTCTTAGGAAATGATAGCGGTGGCCAGAGTTCTTTATTGATAAGTAATCGGGAGAGTATACTCCAAAATAATTACAATGGCTTCAGAGAGAGAAACATGTGTGTAGGTGTAGAGAGATGTGTTGAGAGATATCTCAAGATGTGTCTCTCAATGTGGAGAGAGCTTACAATATATAGGTTTGGTGAAGAGGTGATGTGAGGGAGAGGGCACTACTTTTTTGGCAGGTACAATTAAGGTAGGGTTTGATCTCCATGAGTGTATATTCTGATATTTTCTCTCACGTACTTTTATTTTTTCAAACTCCTCAGATGCTGGACTGGATCAGACTGATAAAGTGGGCTTGCGCTACCTTTTAGTTGATTTGAGCTCAGTCAATTTATTGGGCCTGGCCAAGTCGATTTGAACTCATTATTTGTCCCAATGCCCCAAGCCCTAATAGTAGTAAAGAGGTTGAGGGCATAAGTGAGTCTTCTATTCCGGGTGCCTTGCTTCCCACGATAGCTTCTTCGTCTTTCCATTTCTACATACCTCCGGAGTTCATCTTTTTCACTCTTTAAATCCCAAAGGAGATGGAGATCCATTCTTGGCTGCACCCATTATCGGAGGCATACAGAGATGGTGCTAGTGGGGATGCTAGTGCTTTGGGTGGCATGAGGATTACAACGAGTGGTGTTGGAGGCGACATCCACGACTTGGGTCTTGGAGGCGGCGTCTATGGCATGGGTCTTGGAGGTGGCGCCCATGGGGATAGCCTTGTAGGTGGTTACACTGTTGGGCGACATCACAAGAGAGGTAAGAGGTAGGGACAGTGCTCAAGGGAGAGGTAGGCGATGCCAAGGCGCAAGTGGGCGGTGCCTAGGCTAGGTAGAGCCAGATGGAAGATGCCTGAGAGCATGTGGGCGACGCCAGGCTAGACGGAGCTAGCTGGGTGACGCCAAGGAGTATATGGGCGGTGCTACGCTAGGCAAAGCCAGCTGGGCAATGCCATGGAGCATGTGGGCGGCGCCAGGAGGAGGCTAGGCGACACCAAACGCTTGGTAGAGTAGTAAATAATCATGAAAAAGTGGAAAAAATTCGAACAACCATAACTTTACGCTCGGTTGTCCGTTTGAGGCGAATTTGTTGTTGAATTCAGGTATTTTTTTGAGATCTATGAAATACAAACATCGTACACGATTTGGTCAACAAAATTTCTCAAAAAATGCTTCTATCTCTTTGAATTTAAATTTTAAGCACAAATTAGTAAAATTGATGGTGGTTGAATACTACGTTCTGGCAGGCAGTTGTCAGGCATTCATAGGCGACGAATTGACATTCTGGGCTTTTTATAGAGAGGGAGACTATGATGGCTTTCGACTGTGACGGTTCGTGACCTTGTCTCTAATTTCAGGAGCTCCCGTTAATAGAGTGATGATAGAGGTGGATGTTCTCTATGCCTCTAGGGTGGTGTCTTCCCCTCTTCCCAAAAGAGTGATGTCCCTAGTGCTTTTCGGTCAAGGTCTAATGACTAAGTTACTTTCCGGGAGATGGGACCGGGTGGTGCCCCTACTCTTTCCTAGACTATGACTTATGTGTGTACCAGAGCTAGCTCTTGTACCGTTTGTGACTCCAATGCGATCTTCTACGGGGACTATAGCTTCACATAGCCGTCTTACTTCTAACAGTAGCTCGGTGTCCATACTTCGATGTGACTTTGATCAAAGAGCGACTTTGGAGGTCTGTGACTCTCGGGGATATCAGAGAGATTGAATCTCAAGGTCCAGGGGTCATTATCAACATTGATTTTGCTCTCGCCTCCTTTTCTTCATGTTTTGCCTTTTGGATTTTTGTGATTGACTGATGTTTTTTCTTGTCTTTTTTTTCAAGAACGATCAAACTTGGAGAGACATCCAAGGATCTGGTGAAATAGCGGTTGGCTTTAAGAGATCGTTGAGGAGTATTTGAGGCTTGCTCATGAGAGAGTTGTGTCTCTTGTGGCTAAGCTTTTTGGTATTCCATGAGAGGGCCGAGAAGCTGGGGCCGAGCTACGTATAACTCGGGAGAGGCTGTCGTGGCCGAGACTTACGAGGAGACTAGCTGCGCGAGAGTAGAGTCAGAGTTGCAGACATCCCGTGAGAGGGCCTAAGTTGGAGGCTGAGCTATGTATAACTTGGGAGAGGGCTGTCGTGACAGAGGCTTGTTAGGAGACTACTTGCATAAGAGCAGAGTCATAGTCGCAAATGTCCCGTGAGAGGGCCGCAGGAGCTAAGGTCGAGCTATGTATAGTCTCAGAAGATGATTGTCATGGCAGAGGCTTATAAAGTGACTACTTGGGCGAGAACATAGTCATAGCTGCAAATGTCCCACAAGAGGGCCGCAGGAACTGAGGCCGAGTTACGTATAGTCTTGGAAGATGACTATCGTGGCAGAGGCTTATAAGGTGACTACTTGCGCATAGAAAATTCATAGCTACAAACATCTCACTAGAGGGCCGCAGGAGCTGAAGTCGAGCTATGTATAATCTTAGGATATGGCTATTGTGGCAGATGCTTATAAGATGACTACTTGTGTGAGAGTAGAGTCATAACTACAAACGTCCCGCGAGAGGACCACAAGAGCTGAGGCCGAACTTCGTATAGTCTCGAGAGATGGCTGCCGTAATAGAGACTTATTCCATTGAGATGGAGATAAGAAGGGTGCTGAGGAGTTGGGCGCCTAGTGCTGGGCGCCCGAGGCTAGGCGTCTAGTGATGATTTCTCTAGCTTCATCCCACTTGAGGCACTAGAGGTAGAAGATGATGGAGAGAGCCTTGATGGTAATGGCTTGGAGAGCAGTGACTGATTGTTAGGAATATGACAACTTTTGTCTTTTTGTCTACCTTGTTGTTAGATCATAATTTGACTTTCGTAAGCTATTTACAAACTTCATGAAATGAAAGTAAGATAGTTATGAGCATAATAACCCTTGTAGAATTTTATTTCATAAAATAATAAATAACAAAATAAATCAACTAAAACAATAAAGAATAGATAAAATCTTCAGATGCTCGGTGTCTCATAGGTGGGCTATGACTTTCCTGGCGGAGTTGGAGTCGCCTCACCCTCTTAGTTCTTAGAAAATTGTATGGATTTCTCCGAGGGGTTATTGACGTTCTTTGTCATCCTGGTCCCGTCTACCAGCAATGTACTACTGCCTTAGCTGGCCGTGCTGTATTAGTTTCTCAATCTGCCTTTTAAGATCGAAGCAGTCATTAGTATCATGGTCGTGGTGGAAGAAGCAGTACTTGTTCGGACTCCTTCAGTTCGGGGCAGTCTTCATCTTCTCGAGCCAGCGTACTATAGGATCATTCTGTATTTGGAATAGGATATGCTTCATAAGAGCATTGAGCGGCGTGAAGGTTTGCCGCTCTCTTAGAGGTAGGTGACCAAGGCAATACTTGACAAAGATTTTCTCTGTCCTATTCCTTTTGTTCTCTGCTTCCCGTTTGTCCTCACGGGTATCCTTCCTCTTCTCGCCCCCATGGGTGGACTCACCTCGTCTGGCCTTGGTGACATCCTCGGCGTTCATATACTTCTGAGCTCTTGACAGCAGCTCCGACATACTATAAGGTGGCTTTTTTAGGACAGATAATATAAAGCTAAGGAGTGCAGACCTGTGATAAAGGGGGCCATGGTCACCTTGTCGTCTGGCTCCTCGATCTGGAGAGCCTCCTTGTTAAAATGAGTAAGGTAACTCCAAACACTTTCATCCCTGTACTGCTTGATGATGAGCAGGTGGGTAACAGGTTTCTGGTGTTGGCGTCCTTCAATGAAGTGGGAGACAAAAGACCTACTTAACTCTGCAAAAGAGTGGATGGAAGAAGGCTTGAGCTTGGAGAACCACTGGCGTGCGGATCCCTTAAGCGTGGTAAGGAAGGCTCTACACATAATCTCATCAGGCACATTGTGGAGTTACATGAGAGATTTGTATGTGTTGAGGTGGTCGAGGGGGTCATTGGTACCGTCGGAGATCTCGATAACATGCAACTTGAACTTCAAAGGTAAGAGGTAATTAGCTATATCTACAATGAAAGGTGTATCAGTGCGCCTTACCAAGTAATCCACCATCTTAGGCGCTTGTGCCTTGATGGCATTGAGGCCATCATCGAGTTGGCTCTGTACCTCTCTGATCTTCTCGTCCCATTGGTTGGGGACATACTAACTATGTTGGGTGGTTGTACTCGCTTCCGTGATCGCCATACTGGTTTTCTCCTTCATTCTCCTGCGCAAGTACATGAGGAAGAGGAACATGTGAGCTTCCTACGCGCCAAGGAAGAGGGATTGTTGGGCGTCACCTTGGGGCATTATGACGAGGGGCCCGATGGTGGGGGTTACTTGGCTCCCAGAGGAGTTGAGTTGCTGCTCTTTTCCCATTGGAGGGAGTGGGACTCCTCCCACAGGGTGAGGGGTGCCGCCTCCCTGGGCGAGCATCAATTGAATAATCTGTTGGTTTTGGTTTACCAGCAACTGCATCGTCTATAAGAGCTATTGCTCGACGGCGGGGTCACCATAACAAATGGTTTCGAAGGTGCAAGGTGAGGCGGAGCGTCTTCCTGGTGGGCCAGGTTGTTGTTTCCCGGTTGCTAACTCATCGATCTGGTCGTGATTGACATGAATTAGAGGAGAGTGAAAAATTTAGTTGTTTCCTATAGACGATGCCATACTGAAAATGGATAAATTGGTCTCGTGCAATATCAACAATCGAGTATATGTAGAGATGAAAGTAATGAGCAATAAATAAGGTAATCGGTGGTGAAACAGTAAATAAGAGCAAATATGCACACTTATAGTGGTTTGGTTCGGGTGACCTACTCCACTCTCGAAAAACGGCAGCGGTGGCTAGAATTCTTTATAGTAATCAGGAGAGTACACTCTAGGAGAATTACAATGGCTTTAGAGAGAGAAACTATGTGTGTAGGTGTAGAGAGGTGTGTTGGGAGAAATCTCAAGATGTAGATGTCTCAAGATGTGTCTCTCTATGTGGAGAAAGCTTACAATATATAGGTTTAGTGAGGCGGTGACATAAGGGAGAGGGCACTACTACTTTGGCAAGTACAATTGAGGTAGGGTTTGATCTCCATGAGTTCATATCCTGATATTTTCTCTCACGTGCTTTTATTTTTTCGGACTCCTCAGATGTTGGAATGGGTCGATTTGGGCTCATCAGTAGTGTGTGTTGATTTGTTGTCAATACTCAATACATTCATGTATACTATGTACATGTATTTACATAAATGTCAAATTATGAAAGATGTGGAAATCAAGATGGTAACACAACATTGTGGAATCGTTTGGATGTTGTATTAAGAAAAGAGGGAATGTACTAGAGAATACATGCCAATCCTCGATTTATGGATAAAATCTAAGATTAAACAAGGAATAAAGATAATACCAATTCTAGTCAAGCGTTTGTTAAGTACATTATAAAGAGTAGGATAATGAGTATCAAGTCCAATATAATGTTAGGTTAGGTAATTTATTCAAAGGTATTACATTGAGTGGACTAAAAATGCCCTCAATCATCTCCAAATGAAGTACATCTTTTACCAACTGTACATATGAGGGGGATGTCGGGTCATTGTAAAAAAGTTAAGGGTCTATTTATTATGAAGTGAGGATGTCTATTTAATTTTTATTAAAATAAATAAGCAGGAATGATCACATGGAGTTTTATTAGATTAAGGATAAAATTGTAAAATAACGATATAATACACTTAGACTATATTATAATACCACCTCTTTTGGTGGTATTAAAATTAGCTTAATAGTATGGATATATTGTATTAGACTTATCCGTAGGAGATATTTATCTAATTAATCCCATATATAATACGAAGTGATTTTTGCATCCAAATATAGTATAAATCCGTATTAAAGCTGACGAGCCCAAATCTAATTGGGTTAGGCCCAAGAAATCAATTAAGCCAAAGTCAACTAAAAGGCGATCTAGACCCATTTTATTGATCCGACCCAGTTCATGATCCAAGGAGTCTGGGAAGATAGGAGCATGTGAGAGAACGAATATCGGAATATGCACTTATGAAGACTAATCCTACCTTAATTGTACTTACCAAAGGAGTAGTGCTCTCTCTCTCACGTTACCGCATCACCAAACCAATATATTGTAAGCTCTCTTCACATGAAGAGACACATCTTGAGATCTCTCAATACACCTTTCTATATCTACACACTTAGCTTCTCTCTCCTATATACTGTAGCTATGTTTGCTTATATTTATTGATCATTAATCACACCCTTTCATATACTCAACTTTTGATCTTACACGAGACCAATTTGTACATCATCAAAAGCATTTTAATATGACTCTTTAATATCCCCAATAATACAACAACCAAGATTGCTTACTGTCAAATAGTAGACCATAAAATGCCTTTGATTCTTGGTTTTTCAAAAATAAAATGCCCTTAATAAACCCATAGAACTTCAACAACACCAAATATTTTCAAGCACAAATGTTTATGACAGTGTACCTAATCTACTCATCTGATGGTGCTTGAAATTGACTGAACCAGACTATAGAACAACCTAGTATGTGACCTCGAGAGTGCGTGTGCGTGTGTATATGAGAGTGTGTATGCTATGTGCAAGATGCAAGGTGAAGATAACGGTGTGAATGGTTCACCCTAACAGAAAGACTAAGGTTGCATCCACTGTAAGGGAGACTCTAGCTCATTGAAAATTGTATTGCTTAGGGAAAAAGATTGTTTTTTATAAGGTATTTGACTTGAAGCCTTTTACCAGATATTGTCTAAGTTACTACTGGGTACTTTTTCTCAATCGGCCCCTCTATACTGTAGCATCGTTAGCCATTTAAACATCTGGCGGTTAGGGTTTCATGTTGATCCATTTCTGCTAATTTTGTGGTCCCCTCTGTGTTTGTCTTATTCTTGGAGCTGTGGTCCCTGACGCTTTTTTACACCCACTACTTGTCGGCTGTAGTACGTAATCCATCTCCACTACCGGCGGATTTCCGTTCAACAGAGTTGTCAAGTAATGTCCCCTTGTCCCTTGTCCGTGTGTCTTGTTGCAGCTTTTGCAAACTGCCTTGGTGCCGTGCTCCCATTTTCCGAGCTGGTACTTATACAAAGCTCGTCAACGTCGAGCTTGTACCTATACCGAGCTCGTTAGCATCGAGTCTCTCCGAAACTGGGCTGCGGTCCAGTTTGAGCCCAATGAATGCTGTTTGGATGAGAGGCTTGAACCATCTTCTATGAACCCAAAGGGTTTTGGGCTCTAGAAGAGCCAAGACTTAAATCCATTATTATTATCATCCTTTCTTTATTTCATGCTTCATAACTGAATAGAACACCATCTTTCTTCCTATGGTCATAAAGGACCATGCAAGTGCATATGCGCAAATAATGGCAACAAAACCTACGATTTGTGCTTCTTACCAGACCGCACATCATTACTAATCTGGCCTCTTGCTTGTATTTGTTTTATGAGCATAAAAAACATCAGTCACCACCATGGTTCTGAATAACGGTAACGGTTATCGTAACGGTAACGGTAACGGTAACGGTATAACGGACGCGGAGTGAAACGGGCGTTACATTACAGTAACGGAAACCGAGATCGTGAATTTTTTGTTTTCATTCACACCTCTCTGAAAAAATATATTTATGCATTTTTAACTCTAAGCTTTTGTAAATATAGACCTTCTATGATATTTTTATATATTTTATTGTATCATAAACAATGTTATATAAATTTATCATTTAATAATTACATGATAAGAATTTTTACATGAGTTTTAATTGAAGGCAATCCACTTAATTTTTTTTGGAAAAATTTAGAAGTCATAGTCAATTGAGATGTAGAATCTTCTTTTTAATTATGGATGTACATTCCTAAAAGATGGAAAAATATTACCAAAATACACAATAAAAATTTGACTGTTAATTCCATTGGGCCAAGCCAGCCAGACCCATTTTTTACATTTGGGCTAACTACTACTTTAGAGAATATCTCTCAACAAGGGCAGCTTAGTCTTTTCATACATAGTAAGCATTATCTAAACCCTAAAGTTTCTCCCTTTTCCTCCACTTTTGTCCGCTGGTTCATCTGCCCCAAACAGTCGATGTTCATCTACCCCCAAATAGCCGCTGTTCATCTACCCCAAATAGCACAGAAGACTCATTTCTCTCTTCCACCATCGGCTAATATATGTAAGAATTGAAGCTCCACCCAAAGTTAGCCAAGAAGTGGTTTAGAAGTTGATGCCGTTGAAGAGGGACCAAATTTACACATCTCTATTCCTCTCCTTTCATTTGTTCTTTGATTTTATGGTTTTCTAGTAAAAAATTCAGGGCGGTTTAACTGTAACGCCCGTTACGGCTGCATAACGGGATATAACGTCCGTTACGTCACCGTAACGCCCGTTACGGCTGTGAATATTTTTCTGGCCGTTAAATCGGGGTGTAACGGTATCGCCGGCCTCCGATACCGTTACGAAACGGCCGTTACGTTACGTAACGGCCGTTTTTCAAAACCCTGGTCACCACCAAGAGATGTGAAAAACAGAAGAGTATTAAACACATAATAATAAATAGTTGCATCTGGAATGTGCTTATCCTTGCCAATGACTTGAAAAACTTCATAGCTGTACGAAATGGAGAGCCCAAAAAGATTAAAGTCACATGTGAATATAGAAAGGCAGAGACTAAAAAGATTTTCCACGAGCATAGTAACATCAGTTACAATCTTCCATTGAGCACGATGGTGGATTCACACAAAACTGTACACAAAATAACTAATAGCATTGCCAAACTTAAATCTGAGTATTTTCCACTTCCAACATCAATGTTTTTGTGCAAAGTCAAAACTATCGAGGCCTATTCAGGATTTGAAATGAACGACTATTGCATTTCTTATAGTGAAAGGAAAGTGTTTGTTACTTTTCCTTGGTCCGATATTGACACTACACATTTCAAGGAAGAAAGAGGAAAATAGTTTACTCTTACTTATAGTTCCCCATCATAGCTCTCAACTAAGTGAAATTAATCCTACATGCACCCCTCAATGAAGATCACAGTAAATCCCAATTTTTTGTTGTTCATATATAGAAACGACCATATTTTTTAATCTAGTTGACATGGCCTACTCACTAGAAGGGTACCTAACTACACTTGTCCAGTTAGCTTGATGTATATCATTGACAGTCTTCCTCGTGGTCCATTTGCTTATACAAAATGAGTAAGGTAAGCATCCCTTTGTTTTTTAAGACTATTATATTTTGAAAGTAAAAAAGAGAAGAGAATGGTTTATTTAGAGACTTTGTAGATAGAGAGTTATCTGTTTATACAGGTTCAATATCAATAACTGCTCCCAATATTGGACACTTTCTTTTTTAGCATCTCATTCTCACTCATTCTTTTCCTTTGTGTCACTAGGAAGAAGAGGTGTACTACCATAGATGAAACCATAAACATTTAAGTGAAAATAATCCTAATGTCACAATGACAAAGAAATCACCTTGTACTCCAAGTTATCCAGAATGGAAAATAGATCAGCCTAAGTATGAGCCAAGACAAAACAAAGGCAATGAAAGAAAAGCTAGCTATCCTTTCAAAGCCACAACATTTGCACATCTTTCCAACTTCTAGAAACACATCATTTCCTTCATGCACGTCATATTGACCTATAACTTAGAAGAGATTTTATGTCAATATCGTAGACATGCACCAAGAGCCAGAGTTAGACATTCTTTCTCTCTAGGTTTTTGTTGTTTGGCAAGTAAGAAAATTCTGGAGTTATATAAATCCAGATACAGGGCGTTCCCGAAAGAATACAACTCTAGCTAAGCCTAAACACAAGGAAACAAAACGCTAGAGAAATAAAAATGAGGAGGCAAACCAACTCTCAACTAGAAGCTATCTGTCAGACCGCAAAGTGAATACATGTAGAAGAAAATATGTACGCATTGTCACTTTCCTCATCCCTGAGAATGTAGTTATGTCTTATTAAGTGTTGTACACCTGAATAAATAAGACAATACTACAAGAATTACTGACACCTCAAAGTCTGAATGTCTTGTTTCCTAGAAAAGTAAAGCGAATGTGGAGTATCTATAGAATCCGGCAGAATATATGTACAGACCCTTCAATCAAGCAAATAACAATTAATTTGTCTTCTGCAGATGTATAAAAAACGTAATGGTGCTACTTAAATTGAACATGATCAAATGTTTCATGTAATTTATCTAGGAACCTTGCTTCATTTTTCGATCAGGCCAAATCTGATCTTCAGGCCCTACCCAAAAGTATCTGGTGTCAGTGAACCAGGGTTCATCATAGGTAATAGAAAGTGCTAAAGTCTCAGGAGACAGATAATAGATGCATTTCCAAGCTGATTCTTTGAATTTATTGATTTTATTTTGCACTTAAAACTTGTCTAAACTTCCAGCATGGCATTCCCCTTTCCAAAAGTTTGCCATGTAGCCAACTTCTGCAACAAGCATGGTATTACAACTTGAACCAATACAAGAATTTGAAGGGAAATTACTAAAGCAGAGTGATAATAAAAGCAATGTGTAGGGACCTAATTTGTGGACTAATCAATGACTTAATTCAATCTAACCATTTGATTAGTTGTGAATTCCAATGTTAGATGAAGTCCACTTTTAATCCAATGGTTATATTGAATTAAGTACCCGAATTAAGTCCAAATAGTATTTTTCGTGATAATAAATGTGTTCCGAATACAAAGTGACGGAACATTATTCAAGGAACCACTCACCACTTGACACCTAGATTATGCTAAGAGCCCATAGAGGGAAGCATCATCCGGCCAAGCGGACCGCTCTGGGATTGAATGGTGGGACATACGTCGACACTTAGGTGGTGTTTGATAAAATTGAACACTGAAAAGTGAACACTGAATTTTAAGTGCTAAATGCTGAATTTTTTAATTCACAGACTGTTTGGTATCAACTAAAATTTAAGTGTTGAATTTAATCAAATTGTTTGACAAATATAAGGAGCTGAAGTTTAAAATTATTAATATTCTAATTTTGACATTCTTTAACCATCTTTCCGCAACTGCATTATTCCTATTACCACCATCACAATGGTGGTGGTAGTGGTAGCAACAACAATGGTGATGGTGGCGGCAACACAATGGTGGTGATAGTGGTGACATAATATTGGTGGTGGTGGCGACACAATAGTCGTGGCGGTGGTGGTAGTGGTAACACAATGGTAGTGATGGTGGTGATTGCGGTAACATAATGGTAATGGTGGTGACGGTGACACAATGGTAATGGTGGTGGTTGCGGTAACATAATGGTAATGGTGGTGACGGTGACACAATGGTGGTGGTGGTGATGGTGATGATGGTGGAGGTGGTTGCGACAAAGGTAGTGGTAGTGGTGGCACAATGTAGTGGTTGCGGCAGCGATGGTGGTGGTAGCAACAACACTATGATAGTGGTGGTGGTGGCAATGGTAGTGGTAATAGTGGTGGAGGTGGCACAATGGTGGTGGTGGTAGCGATGACAAGATAGTGATGGTGGCGACGACACAATGGTAGTGATGGTTGTGGTGGCGGCAGCGATGGTCGTGGTGACAGTGGCACAATGATGATGGTGGAAGTGGTAGTGGCGGTGGTGGTGGCGCTGGTACAATGGTGGTGTTGGTGGTAGTAGCGATAACACAATGGTGGTAAGGGTATATTTGTCCATTATGAAAAATTGATAAAATCCTTACTGACTAACATTTTTAGCATTAAGTGATAAGTAGGTGGTTTGCTACTTAAAATTTTAACCTATTTTTAAGAAGTGCTTAAAATATTAAGTAATATGAGTTTTAGGTTATCAAACAAGTTTAATTTATTAAGTACTTAAAGTATTTAGTCTTAAGTCTTAAGTGGTGTTATCAAACACCCCTTAGTGTCCACTAATTAGGCATCAAAAGTACTTGTTTATTATATTCAAATAATGGCTAATTCCAAACTATCTAAGCTTATCTGTGCTGAATTTTTACTTTGACTCTTATTTTAGTGTTTGTATTGTTTACCAGGTAAAACAATTGAGTTAAATCATTATTGATTGAACTTGGTAAATTGGATAATTGAAAAAAAATCAAATCATACCCAGGAAGCTAAAATGGAAAATTGGAGTGTTGGGCTATGATTTGGAGCAGTTCGGATGCAAGATGATGACCCATACTTGTCCCAACTTGTTGGAGCACAAGAATCGAAGAAGTCTAGATAGACAAAACCGTCCGACGCAACCTTCATCGTTTGGACACAATGAAAGGTGGTTGATAAACTGACGATATGGTGTTGGAATTTCTGAAGACGAGAAGACCATCCAGACACAAGCATTAAATTGAGGATTCTAGTGAATTCGAGGTATCTAGACACTTAGGGGACTTTTCAGACATGAACATTAATGAAACGTGAAAACTATCCAGACATAGGCTTTACTGTCCAGACGCTGCCACCTGCTTGACAACTCCAAAGAATTTATGGTGTCTGGACGCAAGTGCTACCATCTGGACGTGCCATTAAGATTGGCTCCGAATTGTGAAGACCTTCTCCAAAAACCTAAACCTAGCCACTCTAGTATAAATACTACCTCTAAGCTATTTAGAGGGGTTCCACCACCTAACTCTTTGCAATTATTTTTTAGACTTTTAGAGATTTACCATGTCTTGTGAGTAATTCTCATTTTCCTTCTTAGTTAGGATATGAATCTTAGAATTATGGTCGGAATATTTATGTTATGCAATTTTTATTTGTTATTCTTTAATGTTAACTTTTGATCTCAAGGATTGATTGAATGATTTATTAGAAAAGTTTTATACTTTATATAATTATTTAAGTATTCATTAACTTGATTGAATTCTTGAATAATACTTATGATCCCCCCGTGAATTTTATAGAACTTGATGGGACACTTCTGAGAGTGTTTAGATCTATGATGCGTGTCCTTGGCACCGAGGTACATGAATGACCTTGAGGAGGCCATGTGTCCTTGGTGCAGGGCCCCGTCTTGCTCTGGCATGCTCGTTATCCTTGAAACTGGGGTAACTCCCTCTTTTAGCATGCATCCCTTGGCTCCAAAGGTACCTCTTCCCCAAGAGACAGCAGTTTCACGCCCTCGGCTCCAAGACATCTACCTCCACCCCGAGGTAGTCATGTCTCCTAGATTTCAGGAACTTGCTAAGAGGCTCTAAGTCTTGTCACGTGGCTCCTGCTTCTGAAAAAGCTATTGGTTGACAAGTGACTAGTCACCACTAGACTTGGAATGATGATGGTACTCTGCAGCTGCACAGTGAAGTTAGAATCACAAAATGAACCAAGACACTCTGCCATGAAGAGTTGGAAACTTGGCATAGAGTGTAAAGGTGGGGTAAAAAGTACAAGAAAACCCCTGCTAACACACAACATAGTCAAGCAAACATTTAATGAACTCTCAGTTAATGGGACATCAGAGATGGTTTGAGAAGTCAAGAAACAGAGTCATTGAATGCTCCGGAGTCAGGACATTTAATACCTCATCATTAAATAAGGAGTATTAAATGCTCCAGGAGCCGAGCATTTAAGATCTTTGATTAAAAAGAGCATTGAGCGCTCGAGACGCCGAACAATTAATGATGGGTCTTCCCCATGCAGAATATGGGGCATACTGTCATACCTCTGGGTATTACTTACTAGCTAGATCCCCCAGTAATGATGAGCTTCTGGTGGGTATAAATAGTCCTAAAAAATATGATACAAAGGTACGCAAATTCTCCCACAAGAGTTATACAGTGTCTTCTTCTTCTTCTCTCTAAAAAACTGACTGATTGTTGGAGGGGATACATCGAAAAATACTCCGGCGCTCTTCCAACTTATTCCCTATGCTGTAGGGACTGCCCATAACCCATCCTAACCAAACATTTAACCCCTAAAAATAATTAATCACTACTCCTTAAGGCCTTCTTAACCTATTCCTCGCTGCGGGATACCTGATTCTCTTGACAGACACGAGTTTACCATGGAAGAGATTTGTCATTTCAACTATTGTGCGAAATTCTTCCCACACAATCTGGTGCCGTATGTGGAAAATAACTGAGTTTTACCATGGTGAATACTCGTAAAAAAGGAAAGAGTCCTCAACAGAGGAATGTCGACTCGTCAGCTCTTTCCATTTCTAGAAAGGGGTGAAGCTGAAAGCATCAACAGGGAACTTTCCGATCACTCGAGGGAGCAAACCCACCAAACTGGTATGAATATTGGGTTTGGACGATCCGTCTCATTGGCCCGTCAGCTTGTTGAAGGAATTGAAGAGAAATTTGGGGATCAAGTATGATAGTTGGAAAAGGACCACATTAACGTCCTGAACCGACTCGATGAGTTCGTGTCTTCTGGTGGAGGACTTCGAGGCTTACAACGTCCTGGGGGCCCTTTGTTAGGGAGATGGGGCCTGAGGACCTGAGAAATCACTTGAACAGAAAAGCAGAAAGTTTCAGAGCTCCCAAGCGTCCGAGGGCCAGGGGCAGCTCCCGGAGGTTCCATCTAAACGGATTAAGTCGTTGGCTCGGGACGACCTCTGTCTGGGACTGTCTGAGCGAGGGGACATGGAGGAGTCCGAGGAAGATTCGACCCTCTCCGCCCGGCACCTGGGGTCGAAAGACCACATCGATCGGTGCCGAGGGCCTAGGGGTGCACCCCTAGAAGGGGTATGACCTCAGAACGCAGATGGATTCCAAAAGAAGGGATCATGATACGCCGAAAGACAAAACAGATTATGAGGCTATTCAGTCTCCTTTCACAAGGAATATTGTGGAGATGGAGGTGTCAAAGAAGTTTACGGTACCAAGATTCAAAATTTATGATGAACGATCTGACCCAGAAGCCCATCTTAGATAATACAAACAGATGATGTCTTTGTATCACTCAGACCATCAATTACTGTACCGAGTATTCTCAATGAGCTTGGGGTACTCCTCCATGTTTGAATCCCTTTCACCCAACAATATAGGATCTTAGAAGGAGCTAACAAAGCAGTTCTCCGTCTGATTCTTCACGGGGAGTAGGCAACCCAAGGACGTCAGATCACTACTGACCCTGAGATGGAAGGAAGGGGAAACCCTCTGCCAATACGCCACTCGCTACAGCGAGGAGGTAAATGAGGTGGAAGGATGTTCAAAAGTCATGGTTGCCGTCTCCTTTCGGCCTGGTCTCTCAAGAGATATCGATCTCTACTGATCCTTGACCAAGAAAACGCCAACGAATATGGGAGAACTAATGGCCCGGATAAATAAGTATTCCCAGGTCGAAGATGAAGTAACGGGGGCAAAGTGAAAGCCCACCCCCGAAGAAGGAAAGAGAGAGAAAGGTCGGCCTTTCACGGAAGGGGTTAATTCCTCCGTCTCAAAACTCCTTCAAAGGAGTCCACACTATGTTCAAGGAGCCCATCTATAAATTGCTCCACAAGATAAAACAAGAACCGTTCTTCAAATGGACACCCAAGATGCAAGGTGATCCGTCCATCCAAAATCAGAAGGCAAACCCTAATTGCAAGGAATTTCATAGGACACCACTCTCATTTGCTGACATGTTAGATATAGTTTTTGGCGGTACAACCGCAATCTAGGAACATTTGTGGGCTCATTTACAAGGAACCCACCCTGTATTTGCTCCTACAGCCAATGGTGATGACTATCATGACGCATTCATGGGATAGTTGGACTATATAGTTTTTTCGTATGATACATTTATTAATATGATATTGTTGTGTATGATTTTTTTTTGGGTATCATTATATGTGTAGTGTATGTTTGTATATGTGCATTCAATGTTATTAACAATTGTGACACAAATAAGTGTTTCACATCTAAATGTGTTTTTTATAAAATACATTAATTTAAGTACTTTAAATTTTGAATATTCAAACAATACTTATTTAATAAAAGTATTTTTCTTATAAACACTTTTGATAAACATTTATTAAAAAAAATGCTTTTTTGAATTTCATAAGTCATTTCAAACGCATCCTAACTTCAGTAGTAATGTTACATTGACTAAATTTTGGGACTAAATTTAGAGTGCCAATGACATGACAACATATTTTTTGAAATTTTTATTGGGACTCAAATGACATGGCACCAAATAAAGAAGTTCAACTCAGCTGTCATGTCATTTGGGCTTTAAATTTGGTCTCAAAATTTAATCAGTGTAGAATTACTCTAACTTCAAACTTGTGAAAATACGTAGAGCATACTATTAGATCTCGTGGTTGAAGCGCATAATATACAAGTTTGACCCTTGGTTTTCGCACGTAAATTCCCAACACTTATAGTACCTTCTGCTTGAGCATCTCCAACCTACTCTTTATTTTTTCTCTTTCAGTTATTTTATCTAATCAAACAAAAAAAATTCTCTCCAACCCACTCTTTATCACATTCTGTATTTTTCATTTCACCCAAATTGCTCTCCACATTTGGAGAGTCATTTATCCTCTCTAAATTTTCTTTCTGCCTCTTTTTTTTTTCTCTATCTCTCTCCATATATGTTGTATTTCTTTTAAATGATTAGAAGTTAATGAAAGTTGAATGAAATAGTTAGCTAAAATAGAGTGTGGTTGAAGTGAATTTGTAAAAATGACTAGTTAAAGTAGAGAATGTAATAATTAAATACATTTTGACTAGCTATTTTAGAGAAGTGAGTTGGAGATGGTCTTAGGTACATAAACCTAGTAGAAAAATGTTAGTTTTATTTGATTAGACCATCTCCGATGAAGATTCATACTTTTACTCAAATTTGAGTAAAAAAAGGGATAAAAAAATTATTTTTGTGTAAACCTCTCTAATGAATAAACTTAAATTTAAAAGAAAAGAAACTCAAATTTAAATGAAGATAAACCAAATTAAAAATATGATAAAATATGACCATTGGATCTTTAAAAGATGATGAAATCTCACTATTTAAAATTTGAATATAAATTTGAGTCTCCCCTAATTTGAATAAAAAAAAGAGTCTTACTTGATTTAATACGGGTATAGGTATAACATTGGAGAAGTTTTTTAAGAGTATTTTATCCAAGTTGAAATTTAAATTTAAAAAAAGGTAAAGATTAGAAATACTCTCAGTATATATCAAACTGGCCTATCTAGAGTATTAAACCTTCCTCAAGTCTTAAGTACTACCTACGTATGATTAGTGTTACTAACCTCCTCGATTTCTACGTTTCTCGCTATTGTGATCAAGTCATAGTAGTATAGATTAAGGAACCAATTTTCGGCATCCACAGTAAGTGTATAGATGGCACAGGAAAAACACCCAATAGTATCAAAAGCATAAAGTGAATGAAGCACCAGAATTATTTATCTGTTTGTTTGACCATGCAGTTCACTAAAATCTTACTTTCCCCAATTTACACCGCACATGTTTTTTATGGCAAGACTTTAAAATCACTTGTATGATAGTCAACTTTAGATATCAATAATTACTCATAAATTACGTGTATTAGATAAGTTTAGGAGACAACAGCGAGAGCGTTGAACCAAAAAAGTCCATGTATATAATCCATCTTAGGATTCGCTCCACACCGCTTAGTGACCCTTGCGAGTTACACGGAGCACATTTTTAATGCAGTCCTATAAAAAATAGAGGAAATGCTATATGAACTTAAAAAACAAACTTGATAATCACAATCATTGAATAAATAGTGAGTTTTAATAAATGTTAACACTCCCAGCAAAATCAATGATTTTAATTATTAAATCTATTTTTTAAGTTCCCGTGTCATTGCTCTAAAAATGGTGAATAAGATCTTTAATTTGGGATGCACATTTAGAATATAAAACATTACTCAAAAAAAAATGATGAATAAGAACTTTATTGCTTCCGAAGGTTTGTCTCATTACCAACAATACTTTGCAAAAGCACATCTTGGTCCAGCACATGGAGCCCAAGAAAAGAGCAACTCAAAGACATGATCCTCAAAAAACGACAATCAACAAGAATAATGCATGGGCCTCACTTGTCTAGCATTACCCTATAATAAGTCATGGCAAATAATTAACAGTGGGAAACAACTCAAATCATGCTCTAAGAGGGACAGGAACATGGTATGCCCCAATCCACCTGGTTTTGAACTACTTAGTCCCTTTTGTTCTTACACTTACGAAGCAGTTGAAAAGGTCTTTTCAAACATTGAAAACAATCTTGTCAATTATCAAGTGCATTATCTAGAGGTAAAAATGCCCACCACAATTTTCTTTTAACTATCAGAACTGACTGTGAAAAAGGACTCCATATCTAATCATAATTGAATGTTCTCTGTATTTCACCAAGCATAGAATTGAAGGATGGCTTTTAACAAGCTTGAAAGAAGCGGGATTTGTTATTTGCGTTAAGACCAAGGATAAACATTTTGCTGGGAAAACAGAAATATTTCGATAATATAATAAAAATGACGAAAATTTTGATAATTTAATTTTGAAATATTTATTGAAACATACTAAAACACCTCGAAACATAAGGAATAGGACATTTAATTCCAATCATATTTTAACTGTTTCAACTTTTTTGAAACAAGATTTTGATCGTTGAACTTAAACCTACAGATTGTTTTTTCCGTGGATGTTCTTCTGCCAGTAATCCCAAAGACATAAACAACCAATAAAAGGACATAATACAGCAATGGGGAAAGAGACAGAAGTTCCGAACCCTTCACTTATCCTGATCTAGAAATTCAACTCCAGTTGGCATCTCTGCAAAAAATTTTCACAGCAATAAAAAGCTGTTCTTCATTTATTTGAGCGTTTTGTTTTCCTTGACAAGACAGAGAAATAAATTTGCAGAAGATAAACCAGGGCAGTGAATCGGTCCTTTTCCAACCCATTAAAGAAGAAGATCATATATTCTCGGTAGCACTTAGACTACTGTGCTCACCTGCATTACATTCAAAGCTCCTTTTTCATTAATGACAAATAAAGAGACATAAAGAGAGGTTATATGTCCACTGGCCAAGTGAGCAACATGTCCTTTCAAATTCAAGGAACTTGGGATTTATGCCTTTTGCAGGACACATTTCTCTTTCCTTGACAGCTTGTTGAGCTGTCTTCTTGTGATGTAAAAGAGTCAAGAGATATAATGCCAATCCAGATATCCAGGTGCTCAAATTTAATCCAGCCATTTAATAAATTGTGGGTCTTGTGTAACTTTCAAAACTATAAGATGGGGGTATATGCGTTCCTTGTGTAAGTAACTGTTTTGGAGAGAGAGCGAAAGAAATAGAATATGTGGTTTTCAGGTATTTAGATCCAGCTCCTTCGTTTCTATTTAGTTCTATCATTTAGTTAATTCTGGGGGTGTCTTTCTCATCCCCCCCCCCCCCTTCCCCAAAGGTAATGGAGTCTTCCCAACTGTTTGGAGGGGCAGAAGAATGTCACAGCAGTGAATCTGGGTGGACAATGTACATTGGCTCCTCCATAGATGGTGAGAATGATGGAGAACATGGCAATGATCCCAGTGATGACGATGATGACAACGATGATAATGACAACGATGATGGTAATGGTGACGATAACAGTGATGATTCAATGGCCTCGGACGCTTGCTCAGGCCCGAGTCATCGAGAACAGGCATGGAGGAATGAAGAAGGTGGGCATGGTAGAGTTCACAGCAAGGTTCAAGAGGATAAGGTTAATGTGAAGGCTTATGCAAACAAAAAGGACAATAAACCAGTGGACAAGGACAGACATGGAAGAAGGCAAGAGGAGAAGGGAGGGCCAATGTTTAATGCAGAAGGAAGTACTTTTCCTGTTCAAAGTGGTGAGAAGGGAAAGAGAAACAGCTATGGAGGCAAAAGAAAGTAGTTTTCATTTGCTTTTGTTTTGTTTTGACGATTGTAGACATGATAAAATGTTTGCAGATTAGAAAATCGACCCTGGTTTTGTCTATGTAATGTGTATGTGTTTTAGTAATTCAATGTAAGAGTTGGAACATAAAGTACATTTTATCATTAGCTACCATATTTTGATGTGTTTTAGTATTAACTACTGGTTTGTGATTGATGAAGTTTTTTTTTTGTTTATCCCTCTATCCCTCATGTACATATTAAAGGGCGACTTAGGATTCAAGATTCTTGTAATAGTGTACAACTTAAGAGGATTAAAAGTATACTATTTAACTTCTGCATGTAAAAAGATTATTTTTGCCGACCTCCAAATATGCATACCAAGCTAATAATCAAGACGGCATCAGGAGTTCTTTTTATAAACAATGGTACAAAGTGTATGAGGTTTTGATTAAAGAGGTCTATGAGATGGAAGTGATAATTATTTTTCTTTTGGATAAGTTATTCTTCAACTCAAATTAGGCATGTATAGAATGGCGATGTCTTTCTCGATGGAATTGGCCTTGACAGTAAGTAAATTTTTGAATTTGCCCCACAACTTTTTCTTGTACACTAGCGAATAATCAAGATTTAAAATTGAAATTAAATACTCAATCAAAAATATTAATTCATATTCAACTAGTGAATTTTGCATTGATTCAACTTTGAATTTAAAAAAAAAAAAATCTATTCATTGACAAACTTATTTATGAAAAAAAAAATGCACTGTGCATCAATGGTGCAAATCAGTACTGCAGAAAAGTGGGGCATAATAAGCTTAGGCTTGTGGCAGATCAGTGGAATGGAAGAAGCTTTTTTGTGGGTGATCGACATGATGTACAATGTGGGGTTAGCATTCGTGTGGGATGGACAGTAACTTAACAAGTACAGACAAAGGCATGACATTTTAGCACAGCCTGTCCATGCAACACAACAACAAAAGTGGGGGCTTAGCTGAAGCATGAATGGGATCATCAGTTGATGATTTTAGACACATTGTCCCCTTGCTGCTTCATAATTGATAGTGCCCTCCCTACTGCCCAATTAAATTTTCAACCATATTAACCCGCACAGGTTGTTTCAGTTTGATGAAATTTATAATACGAGAGACATTGAAATGCATTCATCTCAAAAATCATAGCATGACTTTGAGTAGTTTCGGAATTAGGATTTTTAGTCAGTGGGATTCATTAAAAACACACAACGAATTTTTAGTAATCTATTACCTTCGAAAGAACCATATGCTTTCACTTAAGTGAAACAAAACAACATATAACGATGTCGTTGATTTATAATCGAAAAGTTTAGGATCAACTAGAAAGATAGAGAAACTCTCATCGATTTATAACAAAATCGATTTGATTGTGCCTGGGTGGACTCAGTTCTGTTTGCACACAAAAAATAAAACAAATGTTTCAATTTGGCAGTTTTGTTTTTCCTTGTGTCACTGATTGATTTTTTTTTATTAACAAACATAAATTCGTCGCACAAATATAACTACTCACCTTAGAACATCTTCAACCATAACTCAAAATTTTACTCAAATTTAAATTAACATTTGAGTAAAAAACTTGATTTAATATAAAGGGCTTTAATGAATAAACTCAAATTTAAAGAAGAAAAAATCCAAATTTAAATGAGGACAAACTCAAATTTAAAAGAGAGTAAGGATGATAATTAGACCATTAAAAGAGAGTGAAATATCACAATTAAAATTTTGGTTAAGGATTTGAGTCTCCCTTGATTTGAGTAAAAAAATGAATCTCACTTAATTTGGTATAAATTTGAGTCAATGGTTGGAGTAAGTTTTTTGAACTTTTTCACTAAAATTTAAATTTGAGTTAAATTTGAGTCAGAGTCGGAGATATGCTTATCTCAATAAAAAAAACGCTGCAAGGGCTTCAAAGTAAAGTCTAGAAGGCCAACATTTTTAGGCCCACATACCTTAAATTAGATGAAAAGTTGAATTTAGTAAGATCTCATTGGATGAAAAGTCAGTATTCAAAAACATGGTCCTCTCTTTTTTTTTGTTTTGGGGGGGGGGGGGGGGGG
>CM042192.1:12350621-12399152 GCA_023539305.1 Ilex asprella | reverse complement strand
GGCGGTGGCTTCGGCGGTAAATCAGTCATTTTCTCATCAGTAATTGGGCCAAAGATGTAAGAAGATTAGTCCATCCATTCCCGTCCAAAAAATGGGCCCATGATATTGCCTGTCCATTCTGCTGATTTCTTGTAGTTGGTTATTTTTTGTGAAAGTTGGAACCAAAGATAATATGACAATCTATTTTGTCAATGAAGACATGTGAAAACTTAATAGGTTATTAAGGACATATAATGCGTAATATTTGTTAAGTAGGTCCAATAATCTACTTTTTATTATTATTATTTCCTATTCTACCCTCATGTAATCTGTTGTCCAACACTTCTGATCACCACCATGCACCACTTGTTCCTCCACTAGCACCATCGGAAGAGAGAGAGGGTTTTGGCTCTTCTCGATCGAATTATCGCTTGAAACAAATTATCGCTTGTTCAAGTGTTCTTCACATCGTTACCAATGAGAGTCTAGAAGGTTCTCATTGGCGGCTGGCTTTTTCTTGCCGGTTTAGATATCTATTGATTTGAAGATGCAATTCCCAAAACTTCTTGAACAGAAAATAAATTTCGGGGTTCTTTTTTTTAAGGCTACTAGAATAGATAGTTATTGATTTATGAAGCTCTAGCATTATTTAGATGTGAGAGGATTCTAAATTTTGTGCTTTGTAGGTGTGTACTATTGTTATAGCTAAGTATTATTTTTTGCAACTTCATGTACGATCTCTATGAATTTGATATTAAATCATCAGAGGCGGTCATGTGGATTATTTTGCACAGTAATGGGCAACGAATGCCCATGATATTCTTCAATTTAGATGTTATGCCCAAATGTTATTCTGAGCTAAGAATTTTATTATTTTTTGTGCAAAAAATTTTTAGATCTTCTTTTTTACTTGATTGTTTTGATATATTGATTTTGAATTTGTTTTGATATGGATGGAAAAATTATGTGTTTTTTTTTATTTAAACTTATGAACCGTTTTATTAGTGCTTGTAGTTGTTACTGTGGTCATGCAGTTGTATAGTTCACGTTATTGTCTAATTCCGTAGAAATTTGATAGTGATTGTGGTTGTTACTATAATCGTACGACTGTCTAGTTCATATTATTGTGTAGTTTCGTAGAATTTTGATAGTGACTATGATTGTTACTATTATCGTATTGTTGTTATAGTGCTCATGTTGTTATCTAGTCCACCACCGCTCTATACTTTAGCTCTACAATTTTCTACAGCAATTTCATACTAGTCATCACCCCTTATACTCACCCACATGGCCATTGTTGTTACTATGATCGTGTTACTATGACAGTGCCTGTTATTATTACTGTCTTGTTGTTATTATCCATTTTGTAATATAACTATTTATATCATCAAAAGTAAATTAGTCTTTACGCCTTTAATTGTCCTTTAAGCTCCAAAAAGAACACGCCTATCTTTTTTGTCCTAAAAATCCACAACTGTGGACCGACCTCCAAAAAACTCAATATTTAGGTTAAATTGTAAATCTTGATGTTATTTTTATTTGGTTTAAATTTGTTGGACAGTAAATTTGAACAATGACAATGAAATTCATTATATTTGTCACGGTCATTGTCACTATGGTCGTTACTGTGAACGTGTGGTAGTCTAGTTCACGTTATTGTCTGATTTCATAGAATTTTGACAATGACTGTGGTTGTTACTGTGATCGTGTGACTGTCTATTGCACATTACTATCTAATTATGTAAAATTTTAACAATGACTATGGTCGTTACTACAATCGTGTTGTTGTTATTGTGATCATGTTACTGTCTAGTCCACCACTACTCTATGTTCCAGTCCTGCCACCTTCTATAGTACCTCTATTCCCAACCATCGTGTCATACATCCCACCCACACGGGTCGGTTTACTGTGATAATGACTATTACTGTTACTGTATCGTTGTTATTATTATTGTGTCGTTATTATTATTATTATTATTATTATGTCGTTGTTACTGTTACTGTGTCATTGTTATTGTTACTAAGTCGTTACAGTTATCGACTTACTGTTCCTATCCATTTTTGTGATATAAATATTTATTTCATTAAGGGAAAATTAGTCTTTATGATTGTAGTTGTCCATTAAGTCCCAAAAAGAATGCGTCCGTTATTCATCTTCCAAAAGTCCACAAATGTGGACCGACTTCCAAAAAAACTTTATTTTTTTTGGTACAATATAGCGGTTGAATTGGTATATTTTCTTCAGACATTCTAATGGTAATTGCCAATTTATGGAAGCTTAACGTCAATTTCACTTGCACCAAAGAAAAGAATTTTGAGTAATGTCAGAGATATTCAAGATTACAAGATTTTTTTCATTCTACTTCTCGTCCAATTGAACTTCTAAGACATATATATAGTGATTCGAAAGATACTGTAAAAAAACATAAAGTACTTATGGTTATGGTTTTACATTTGTTCAAATTATCTTTCCACTCGTTAAAAAAATAAGTTGTTGCTCTCTCTAACACTAAAACAATATATTATGTAGCCACTAGTTGGGCCACTCTAGCAATGTGGTTACATCTATGAAGCACAGATACATCGTTGAGGTCGGCGTATTCGTATCGAATACGACACTCGTCGGATACTCAATGATACGTATCAGATACACCTCCTACGTATTCAATAATAATTAAATATTAGGATACTTCACAGATACTTTTGTGTTCAAGTAATATGTATAATTTTTTAGTTAATTTTTAACATTTCATTTTGAATTCACATACCATATAATAGATTTACAAAAATTCATACTACTTCAAAAGCACATGAGTATTTTTTAAGTATTATCTACAATTACATGTCAAAAGAGAATAAAATAAATCTATTACATTATAATTTTAGCAAAAATTACTTCTAAATAAACCAACTCGATAATTGTTAGTTTTAATTCTTTAATTAATCACTTCACTTTGTGAATATACCATAATGATACGATATATATTTTCTTCAAACTAAAAAGAATTATTAATTTTTCTTATTGTGTAAAAAAACTACTAAAATATATAAGTATTATGTTAATGGAAAATAATAAAAATATTAAATATATTTTATTATAACTGTATCTTGACCGTACTCGTATCCTTCTTTTTTAGATTTTATCGTATCGCCTTATCCGTATTGTATTGTACCCGTATCCCGTATTCGTATTTGTACTTCATAGGGTTACATTGTATACTTGATGATTAGAGCATAAAATTCTAATTGTTTTTTTAATTTTTATTTTGGGTTTTCATGAGAGCAACAAGCATATCCAAGTCAAAGTTCATTATATTCTTGACCTAGTGAACGTCAATCAAATTAAAATTTTATATTATCAATCTAAGAATCAAAGTGCAAGTATCTTTTCGAAACTACTCAAAGTAGATGTGCTCTTGAAGACAAACCGTATGATTAAAATTTTCATATGTAGGTTGTTTAACTCAAATCCTTTTACGCTTTTTTTGTCTTAACAAGTTAAGTTAAGAATTGACTTGTAATTGTGAAGTTACAAGTACACTTGAAATTTGTTCAAATGAAAAACAAAAGACACGAATATTGACTAGGTCAGTGGATAGGATCCATGCACAAAGTGAGCATCTCCATAGGCTTTTTGGAGAAACCAATAAAATATATGTAGAACAACTTATGATGAATAGACATACATTCTAGGTGTTATGCTGCTTATTTATGGAAGTCGGTGAACTTACCAACTCAAAGAATATGCGTGTCGAAGAGATGGTTGTGATGTTCTTAAGTGTTATAGGACATGATGACAAGAATCGCCCAGCTAAGTTCAACTTCATTAGGCTTGGGGAGACATTTGATTAGTTGTTAAAATTAGCATATTATTATACCCTTTTGAGACTAATTATACTTTAATAGAGTGTAAATGCTCACATTTCAGGTCCTAAAGTGAACAAGGGCAACAAGAATCACACTTAAATGAAACACTAGCATTTTGGGGGACAAATTTGGAAAAGCTTGGAACCAAGCAGGAATGTTCGAACACCAACTCACATTCAAACGTTACCTTAAATCATGTGAAGACCAGACTGCTGAGACATGACGTGTTGCAACCAAGAAGTAAGACTGAGATACTTGAGTACCACGTTCGAATGTCAACTCACGTTTGAATGTCCACTTGAATTGATTGAGGACCAGTATGATGAGTGCAAAGCGCCAAGATGTGCATGGAGTGTAGAAATAGGATTCCACAGAAGACCACAAGCCACTTGAGTGAGAAGGTCAGACCCCATCTGGCGTTCGAACTCCCATAAAGCAAAGACAGAAGAAACGTTCGAACGTCATACAAGGTTCAAATGCCCAAAAAGCAAAAATAGAGACAACGTTCAAATGTCAGATCAAGTTCGAACGTTCTCCACAGACTGATTGCAAAGTGATTGACTTTTTACTTGGACTTAGGCGACATACACTATTCCTTCACCCCCTTTGAGAGAGTAAAAAGGGAATTGTTAGAGAGCTTGATGGAGGCTTAGACTCCCACTCATATAGTTAATTATAGAATTATATTTGCTTGTATTAAGGAAGGTAGTCCATCATTTAGTTGAGGAGGTTGAGGAAGCAACCCTCCAAATGTGACTAGCTTCTTCTACTTTTATTATTCATGTCTTTCACTTCCATTGCTTGAGTTTCCTTTTTTCTTAAAAGAGTGAAACTCTTCCACTTTTCTAGAGCTTTACCAAAGCTTTGAAGGGTGGAACGTGACTCATTATTCGTTGAAGATCGGCTCCTTGTTTATTGTTCTTTCATTTTTGTAGGTCCTCTACTTAGAGAGATGAGTATCACTCACTTTTCTAGCTTTACCAAAGCCATGTAGAGTGAGTAATTTCTCATTCACTCTTTAGTCAAAGGTGAATGGCATGTATAAATTATCTGAAAATTATATTTTTGCATTGTTCTTATGCTTAATGTTTTATATTCCTCTTGCTTATTGAATGATTGATTACTTCTAGCAAAACTAAGGTACTTTGTATAATCGTGGGTTCTTTCTATGACACGAATGACTCTTGCCCAGAAAGACTCATTGGTTCAGGACAAGTACCCCAACTAGATCTTCATGACTACCCTTCAATCCTTCTCATTACTATGATTTAATTATAGAATGAAATATTAATTTCATGGTTGGATGTCTTATAGAAACACTTGCTTGTTTGTAGACGGGTTGAATCTCGGCACAGACAATTCTTGTAAACTTCTAGAAAGACATCAGAACCATATTCTTAATTCTCACAGTCCATCTTCTTTATCTTATAATTAACTTGTTGTTGACACGGGAGTTAATTGAGTTATCAAGCTTAAATATAATAAACTGGATGATTAACAACATGTCCAACTCCTCGAACTAAATAATGATCTTTTATATTTGAATTTATCTTATATTTTGTCTAGAAAACTATCTTGGAAAGAATCTTATATTCTGTCCAGCAAAAAAAATTCATAAAATTTCCAACTTTAAATCTCAAAGGTTATAATCATTTGATCTCCACTACTGCTTACATTGAAACATAAACAAGAGTTCCTTGTGGATTCGACTCCGGACTCAAACCGGATTATTACTACAACTTGACCTCCTGCACTTGGGTGTGCACATTTCAGATCAAGTCAATAGCGAGCAAACACTTCAACGCAGTTCTACAATTTGTTCTAAAATTGCAATAATTACTCTTGAAAAGGCCTGAACCGGTTACAGTTGGTTGCACTAATTCCAACTGACGGTGGTTCAAGGTAGTCAGTGTGAGCAACATACTTGTCATTATTTTGTAATTGAATTTAAACTATACATTTGTACTCAATTGTTTTCATCGTCATTGGTGCTTATAGGGATGTGCAGGGGTACTAGATGACACACATGTTAGGGCAAAAATACCCGTCCTACACCAAGGTAGATATAGGAACAAGAAAGGTTGGACATCCATTAATTTATCTACGTAATGTCCAGGTGGGAGGGGTCTGCCGCTGATTCTAGGGTATTGTGCGATGCTATCACACGACAGAATGAGTTGAAGGTGGAATATGGTAAGGTCATGGTGAGTGCGCGAAAGTGCATTCTAAATACCCTATTATTGGATTAAAATACTAAAATATGAATATAAATAATTAAATATAATTTATATTATTGAATTTAATATCTATTCACATTGAGATATATTTGAGCATAATTTTATAATATTTTAAATCTTAAATATTACATTATTGGTTGGTGATAGATAATTTACAAATGTGCTTTACACTAACATTTTTTTTGGACTTTATTGTTGGGCTTTTATATTTGTTTTTATTTTGATGACAGTCCATGGAGTAAAAAGGGCTGAAATTTATGCAGCTATCAATTGGACCCATCACTCATGCAGTTTGAGCTTTAGAGGCTGAAACAGAAAAGATGGAATAAAGAGGGGTTAAAGCGAAAAGGGCTAAAATAAAGAAAGGAGGAAAATATAATTTTTTAAAAAAGTTTGACTTATAATCCTAAGGCTAGTCTTTTCTTTTTGGCTTGCTGTGTGTGGCGGCTTACAGAAAAGAAAAAGAAGCAGGCAGACGCGATCAGAAAAGAAGGAGGAAGACACAGATCAAGAAGACTCTGATGGCCACCAGTTTACTTTATTCCTTTGGGAGATTTGTGTTGTCCATTATATTTATGGGTAATTAAATTTTTAAGGTAGGGCGAGAGATGAACTTGCACAATCGATGGTATTTTATTTATTTTTAATTTATACATTTGAATTTTAATTAGTAAAACTCTTTTGTTTTATCATTTACAATTTATTGTTCTCCAAATAGTCATAGAATTTATTCTATTTATAGATGCAATCATGTTTTTTCTATTGAATGAATTAGCTCTTTGATTATGTTTGAATCAATTATTTATTTATATTGATTTAATTCTTTGCTGCAATATTGCTTTCTAAGTATATTGTTGTCATTGGATTTCCTCAATAGTGATAATAATTTACTTATTTTCAAAGTGGTGAATTATTTTTCAATGGATTACATTTGGTTTAATTTTGGTTTATAAATCTATACATTCCGATAGAGAATTTTGGGAATTGAATTTTCAATTGAGTTATTCAACGAATTAAGAATAATTAAAATACCAGATTTGTGCAAAGGATTCCCGATGCTCTACTGTTTGTCAAATTTGAGTACTTTTTCCGTTAGTTACCTTGATTCACTTTAATTTGTATTTAAAATTAATCTTTGTTCTCCAACAATCATTTAATATTTTTCTTTAGTTTCTTTGTTCTTTCTACTATTCTTTTAGTTTGTCTCTCTGTGGAATCGACACCCCAAAGCTGTGCTACAATTACCGTGTTATTCTTTAGGCGTAATTAGGTCACAAACATTTTTTTAAGACAATTTGTGTTTAAGTATAATTTCTTCAAGAATTAAGTTTGATTCAATTATGTGCACTTGTAGGTACGTATTACCTTGTGGATGTTGGATACACAAATGGAGAAGATTTTTTTGGCTCCATTTTGTGGTTAGCTATACCACTTGAAGGAGTTTGCCAACGATGCCGCAGCTTTAAGAAATACTCACGAGCATTTCAATTTGAGGCACACAACAGTGAGAAATTTCATAGAAAGGTGTTTCAGGCTACTTAAAATGAAATGGGCTATTCTTAGGATGACGTGTTTTTACCCTGCAGTCACACACAACAAAATCATTGTTGTTTGTTGTTTACTGCATAATCTTATTATGAATGAGATGAAATGTGATCCGGTGGAGGAAGAGTTGGATGATCATCCATTTGAAGATGAGAATGTGAATGATAATGACATAATTGATAGCGTTGAAACTTCGCATGATTGGACTGCGTGGCGTGATCAACTGGCGGCTAACATGCATAATGACTGGGGGTGTAATAAGGTACCTTGATGTTAGTCAGTATAAATTGTTGCACTTTTTTTAGTGAATTACTTTCGCCTCTTGTTCGTTTTTTTTTTGTTTAAGTTCTATTACATACAAGTAATGATATTAGTATATGTTTTGCGCGTATGTAAAAGTCTTTAAGGATTCTTGAAAACATATTTTTATTGGCAAATTTTACTTAATTAAAGGTGTACATGTGGATTCAATGCTATTTATAATGGTGACATGACAAGTATCAGGGGTTCACAGTGTAGGGGAAGTTCCTAGTTTGATAAAGGACCGAGACGAATGTGGACAACGTCCGAAGAATCGTTGCTTATAAATACGCTGAAAGACATTTGCAATCAGGGCTGGAAAGCCCAAAACTGCCTTTTCAGATCAGGCTATTTGCACCACTTGGAGAAGGATTTAACAGATGCAATTAGCGAAACTGACCTACATACCACTCCACACATTGAGTCAAAGATTAAAAGTTGAAAACAAACCTACAACACACTCTTTACTATGCTAAAGGACATTAGGGTTCGGGTGGAACGACGCAAAAACATAAGATAGATGTTTAAAGGGATGACGTTTGGGCTAAGTACATCAAGGTACTTACTTCATAACACCACTAATTTCATCCTTATGTCATTCATTAATGGCTTATTGTTTTCCAGAAAGACCGCAATGCGAAAGGAATACATGAGAAAAGTTGGCCTTACTACAATAACTGGAGCATAATTTTTGGCAAAGACTGTGCAACGGACAAGTATGCCAAAGATTTAAAAGAGATGGTTAGGGGTGATGATGCAGGAGTTCAAGTGCATGATACTGAGGATGCCACGACACTGACGTAAATATGGCAAACACTGGAATTTTTAAAAGTATGCATCAACGTGGTGTGGCTAGACAAAGAGACACACCCACAAGCCGCAAACAACATAAGAAGACAACTAGTGAAGCACTTGATGGAATTGCACGTAGCATAAGTGGTGACTATGTGTTAAGTTGTGGAAAACAACTCTCAAACATTGCTTAAAGGATCGATTATGAGTAAGACGCTGCTGAGGCAAGACGTCAATTGAATGCAGAATTGGCCAAAATCAATGGCCTAACGACGGATCACCATCACAGGACAACTTACAAGATTGCTAGTGACCTGATTAAGGTGGACCTCTTCATGAGCTTGCCAGAAAGTGAGAGACCAACATGGCTTCTTAGTGTGCTATGGGGTAGTGCATATGTGATGGACAATTAGTACTTATCATTATTCTCTTGTTTTGGAGTCTTTTCAACAATGTTAAGTATTCTCCTCTTCATTGTCGTTCCTATGTTGTGTGTGAAAGTGGTATTTAGACAATGTAGAAGTATCACTTGGGTGTTGATATCATCAAAATGTATTTCTGTATGCTTATTATGTTTTGGGTATTTAATGTTTGTGTTTTAAAATTGTAGTGTATTCTTTGTGTTATTCACATTTCACAATAGTCAGCACTTCAATAACAGGATTAAAAAAGGGTTTGAAGAAGAAATGGTATGTTATGTTCAATTGACGAAGGGTAGGAATTGTTGATTCTTGGCAAGAATGTCACGGCCTTGTCACTGGATATCCTAGCGCTTTGTACAAATCATTTTCGTCATACGTAGCTGCATAAGAGGCCTTAGCAACACATGTTTTTATTGTAGTGATGGACCAAAATAAAATCCAATGCATACATAGGAAGACAACAATGTGAATGATCTATGGCCCACTGGAGCACATCAACGAATTCTCATGCCATACAAAATGTTTGGAAGAAACCTATCTCCAAAAATTCTAACAACCCCACAAAATAGAATTATGCTCCTTGTAGTAGCATTTCATATTGGGTTTCATAATTTACAATATTTTAACCTCATTTGTGAAGAAATTTGTTTGACCGAACAATCATGTGCGATGATCATGTTTTCTGAAATTTTTCTCATCAACTTATGCTATGTTTCTAATTTATGTATTCACTTTTATGGATTAGTATTAGTAAACTACTATACAAATTTTTTGTTATGTTATTAACTAATTTCTTGGGCATTCATTTTGTAATGGATATTATTATCGGACCATGGTTAAAATAAATGCTGCGATTAAGGCTAACACACGATGAAGAAAATGTTTTGTTGGATTGTCTTATGGACCTTAAGTTGGAGAGGCGCATTGCCAACACGGGTGAATTTCCCAAAGGAGGCTGAAGTCATCCGTGGGAGATGATAAATGCACGTCAGCAAGCAGCACGATTAACTCTGGGACTAGTGAGGGAAGTTGTTATTTTTTGGAAAAGACGTCATTACAAGATGAAAAATATGGAGGCTTCAAGGTTGTTTCGTTGGAACAATGAAGAACGAGTTTTACTCCCTATCAATCCGACATGAGTGTCTTTCTTAGAGGGCTATTTTTTGTTAGGTTTTTACGTATGTATATTACTATACGAATTATTATATACATGTGTCCATAAATCCAATATGTCATTTTTTGTAGGATGACACCTTCGCATCTGGAGCGTGTGCGCAGACTTGTCTCAATTATGAGATCTTCACAGAAATATTCAGGCCACATGGAGAAGGCAAAAATATATCTACAGTTTCTAGTGCTGGCTCCACTACAGTTACGTCTACATATAGGCCGACTGTGGACTTGGTTATCATTGATGATTAATGACATCAATAGATGTGAGCATTTTGTAACCAATATAATGATATTTAATATGGTGTAACGGGAATATATCTGTCCGGTTTGATATTTTTTAGAATGGACAAGTTTTGTGTGTATCCCTGTATACGTAAAGGTTAGAATATTGCACCATTTTATCGGGTTAATGCTTTATTGTGCTTTATTATGGTTATGAATAATAATTATATTTTATCAATATTCATGGTTTTTTTCATAAGTTAGGAAGAAATAATAATCATATATTAAAATCATAAGCACACAAGAAATGTACGTAAACAAACATGGGTTTGGACTAAATTGGTTAAGCGGCATAATAGTTATTTATATACAAATATATTATCATAGTAGTGATATATCCGTACGCATATCAAAGATGGATATGAACGAGATTGAATGTTGAATCTCATTTTTGTAAAGATGAGTTTGAGTTTGTAAGAGTTTGGACAAGCCAATCCAAACCTCTCCCAGAAAACAAACCAACACTGCCCCTAAATGATTTAATATGTGATAGAAATGAGTGATGTGATGATTTTGGAGGAAAAAATGTATAGAAGATAAAATTCAAATTCCTATGTGTTTTATTATATAGATATATGGGTGTATATGGTGTATCCTATATTATGAGTTCTTGTATGATGTCCCTCCATTTGAGGCGGAGAGCCAATCGATACATTCAGAAACTTCTAGTGAAGAACTTTCTGACCAAGGTCTCTCTTCAAAAGATTATGGAGCACACTTGGATAATTAAGAATGTTGATCCCATATGTACCAGCTTAAGTAAGGCTCCATTGATTTTTAAAATAAAATTTAGGGATAATATCCCTTTTGGTCCTTAAAGTATCTATTTTGGTCAATTTAGTCATCGTTGTTTCAATTTTGTCAATTTGATCCCTAAAGCATTCAATTCGTGTCAATTTGGTTCCTACGTAAATGGACGATTAAGCTTTTTGACGGTAGTGACCACGTATCATTTTTGTAGACGGTATTACGGGCCCAACACGTGATTATTCCGTCAAAAAACTTAACGGTTCATCTATATAGGAACCAAATTGATATGAATTCAATACTTTAGAGACTAAATTGATATAATGAGGACTAAATTGACAAACAATGTATACTTTAGGAACTAAAAGTGCTATAAACCCTAAAAATTATTATTTAAATCATTATACATAATTATTTACATTATCATTTTTTAGATGCAAAAGTATTTATTAAATTTTTGTAATCAAGTTTTGTAAACAATTTTTTTTCACTAGGTAGTATAATTTATTGGAATAAAATCTAATACTTAATATAATGATAAGATATAATTTTAGTAGATTCAACATTAATATAATCAATGAAAATAAACAAAATTATAAATAATAAAATTGAAGCTAAATATCATATACTAAAATGGTGTTTTATGTTACCCTTAACAATATAAAACAATTCTTAACAAAGTCAAATCAAATCCAAAAAAATCTAAATTTTCTTTTTTTGGGGGTTCTAAAATAAAATTGAACTTAATTAAATATTTATCTAACAATTTTATTTGAACATTAGATTTAATTAAACGTCTATAAATTTGGGCCCTAGTGATTCGAGGGCCTAAAACGATGGCTTTAATGGCTATGCCATTGAACCGACCCGATTAACTGTAATAATTTCGTTCCCATCTCTTGATGATCAAGGAATTAGATTGAACTTCGAGTTTGATGTTATAATGTTGTGGTAGAACAACTCTATTACTCAGCTCATTACATAGCTTCCAACCTTTCATCATCTTTTGTAACTTCATAGCATCTGTGTTTTCCCGCACCTACCACCTTGATCAGATAAAACTTTCCTTAATATGCATTTTTCATTATTTTTTAGTTTATTATATTTAGTTCAATTATTTTCACTATTTTGGGTTCACTGTTTTTTAGTTTATTATATTAAGTTTACTGTTTTTGAATTCAGTATTTTCACTGTTTTTAGTTCCCCAATTTTCACTATTTTGGGTTCACTGTTATTAATGTTTTGAGTTCACTATTTTAAATTTATTGTTTTCGAGTTCACTATTTTTAGTTCACAAATTTTCACTATTTTTGGTTCACTATTTTTACTAGTTTTCAATTCACTGTTTTTTATATATGTATTTCAATTCAAATGAAACGTCTTAAACAAGTTATTAAAATCTAATCAATTTTATTAGTTAAACACAATCTATTCCTTTTTCTAACTAAATCTCTTATTCAATTAAATTTAATTTTAAGTTAAGATCAATTCTCATTTGTCACATCATTATTTTTGTGCTCATTGTTTTTTAGTTTACTAATTTTCACTGTTTTGAGTTCACTGGTTTTAGTTTACTAATTTTTATTGTTTTGGATTTACTATTTTTACTGTTTTTGATTATGTGTGTGGGGGGGGGGACAAAAGATAGAAGACAGAAAAAAAATAAGAATGAGAGAGACGAGGGAGAGGGAGAGGGAGAGAAAGAATATGAATGTGTGTGACGGAAAATAGAGTGTGTGTGCATGTGTCCAAAATCAACCATTTTTTCACTCTCTATGCAAACTTTAACTTTTACTGTTATAAACCTATTTTCACTGTTACTTGACAGGAAAATTCATTTTTTACTAATCAATTTTACTAATTATTTTTTACCAAACAATTTTATTCATTAAACTTTACTGTTCTTGTCTTGTATAATATTTTGAGTTTACTAGTTTTTTTACTACTTTAGGTGCGGCATGATGGGTGGTGGTGGTGGTTTTTGGGTGGTGGCGGTGGCGATTGTGATTGTTCAGTATGTTTCGTTCACTATTTAAGTTTACTGTATTTTAGTTTACAGTGAAATGGGAGTTTCATTCTATTAGAGTTCAATGTTTGAACATTTTTTTTTCTCGTCTTTCTGCTGTCCAAGTCTTTCCTAGACTCTTTAGGGTTGAAAATTGTGTAAAGTAACCCCAAAAAATGATCCATAGAGTCAAATGGTCCCAAAAGTCAATGAAATCGACGTGTTAAGGTATGTCAGCTATAACATGTGCGTCCGGACGCAATTCACGCGTTCAGATGAACTAAAATTATTGTCCAAAATTTCAAAGCCGCATTCAGATGCAACTAACTTTTAGAAGTGCGTTCAGACGGAACTTTTGCATCTGAACAGTCTTGATTCTTTGCCATATTCTCATTTTGCACTACACACTCCTCAAAATATGGTCGCACTCTTTTGATTCATATATCACCATAACTATGTTTATACCATTTAACATCATATTATAAAATTAAAAAAATGCATGAGGCTTACATGTTCCCATTATTTTAGATGTTGGCATTTTAATTTTAAAAATTTGTAATTTGCATTACATCGGGAGTTCGCTAACAAGAACTAGCGTATCAAAGGAGATTTTACGATCACATCGTTAGATCTAAGTCATGTCTTCATCAAGCTCTCAAATAAAAAAGATATGCACAAAAAAAAAAATTATTGAGGGATTAATGTTTAGGATTTTTTGTTGGGCCCATGATTTCCTTCTCCACAATGGTGATCTAATACATACCCTTATTGGAGTGTTCCCATCTATCGATTGTCTTCTTTGAATTTCTCTTATTTTCTGTCGCCTTTATTTTTGGAATTGGCCTAATTCTCCCATCTGTTGATTGTCTTATTCTTTGAGTTTCGCCTATTTTCTATCGCCTTTATTTTTGGAATTGGCCATATACTTAAATATTTGGGTAAATTATATTCAAGTCTCCTCAAATTTGCCACAAAATTACATAGACCCCTTAAGACATAGAAAATTACATTGAGACCCATCGCAATAATGGTCAACTAACGGAAGCTACATTACTCTTGGATAAAAATCAAATGAAATCAAACTTAACCCAAATATCAAAAAAGAATTTGAGTAATTCAACCCGATTTGACCCATAACCCATGACATCTCTTCCTTCTCCATCTTGCCTTCTCTTTGATGAAAAAAAAATTTCTACGTCATTACCACCACCGACTGCCACCAGTTTACAACCAAACACCACCCCTACAACCACCTATTGCATCCCTAAAATCCATCATACCCACTACAATCCCGTAGCTAGTTATACCAACCCCACTCATTTGCAAAACTCTCAATGCAACGCGCCCTAACCCTACTGCAATGATGTGGTTGCACTAAAACCAACGATTCAGCATGTGCTTCTTTGATCTTTGACCATACAATCCTTAACCCATAACTCGTCAATGTGTGGTGTTGGTAACAGATTTTGTTTCTCCTCCAGCAACCAAGTGAAGATATGGTTTCTTGAGAGAGACAGAAATGTTGGGTGGTGGTCTATGTCAGAGGTTTTGACCCATCCCAAGGATTTTTTTTTTTAAAAAGTCCCAAATAAGGGTGGGTTTGAAAGTAATTCCCAAACTCATACCCTTTTTAAAAACGTCAAATGGACTGACGTTTTTAGATAAAAATGTCAGTCCATTTGACATCTTTAACCCACCAGTAATCTCGTTAAAAACGTCAGTTGGACTGTGTTTTTAAAAGAGACGCTAGACCAATTGACATCTTCTAAATGAGAATTAAAAGAGACGCTAGACCAATTGACATCTTCTAAATGAGAATTAAAAGAGACGCTAGACCAATTGACATCTTCTAAATGAGAATTTGAAACCATTATTTTAACTTGTAAGACAGTAGCAATCTCTGACCAAAAAACAGCAGAACTCCGCCGATAAGACCAAGCACACCAAATATGTAATGTTTGAGTAAATTAATATATGTTTTGATAATTATCAAAACTGCCCTTAAATTTTATCTTGAGTTTTAATTTAGTCCTTACTGAGAGGTTTTTTTGCCTTTTTTTTGAGTAACATGTTAAATGTTTATTTAATAAATAAATTAATTAATAAATAAATTTTGATATTTAAAAAAAAAGATAAATTTCATTTTATTTATATATTTAAACATTTAATTACATTCAATAAATAAATTTTGATAATTTAAAAATACATAAATTTATTTTGTCTTATTGACATTTTTCTCCCTAACAATAATACCTAAAAAAATTTTATTCCCTCTGTTTTTGAGAGGATGAGTTTATTTTTATGTAATTAAAAATTTAATTACATTCAATAAATAAATTTTGATAATTTTAGCATATGAAACTTTAAAAACTAATAACATATACATATAATTAAATTTAAGGTCTCATGCAAACTGTAAGCGTTACACCCAATACTCTCTCCTCTAGAAGTATACATAAAATAAAATTTTATTTGTAATGTTGATCATGTCGGCATTAATGTTTAATAATCTGTGAAAAAATAAGTTATTCAGAAGCAACTCACTAGTAAAAATATGTCAATAACATGGTTGATATTGAAAATAACATAAAGGATTATCTAGTACACATAAACTTGATGGAATACATGTATTAGACGTATTATCGTCCAAATCAGAGAAATCGAAAATCTCAGGATCAGAAATAAGTAACGGATCCTCTAAAATTTCAATTTCGGCATATTCAGGATCAAAATGCTCTATTTTAGCATAATCGAGTTCGTGTAAACGATCAAGACAACGCTGCATTTGATCATTTTCATGTTCAAGCCTTGAAATGACCTCGTTATGATTGTTTGAATTCTGTGAATTGTAAATATTAGCCGAACGTGCCTTTGTTACTGTAATTCCATGCCGACGACAAAATACTTCAAGGACACAACATTTGTCATATAACTGTCGCCATGTTGGTGTGGGTTCGATATGAGCACCTAGAGGTGGATAATCAGTTGTGGACCCAACAATTACATGTCCAACTTGTTCAAATGGATGATAAGGGTCGATGGGCTCATTGTGGAATGCACGTTTTCGTCCATACCACGTTACATCACTAGAATCTGTATATGATTCGATAGAAGGAATTTTGTTTAGCGATGTTGAGCTATCCGTTGAGTGTTCACGTTTGTTCCCGAAGATGAACTATTTTGGTCATTGCGTGAAGAAGAACTTGCATGTGATATGCTCCTATACATTTTGTTTGGTGGTGGTGCATTTACACAACTGTGAAATGTAATATATATATGCTCAGTTTGGCATAGTTTGGAACTGATTTGTTTGTTGTGCAAAATGACGATGAAAAAGTTGGGATATGGCAACACAATATATAAATTGATTAAATGGACAACTCACTGCATAGATTGATTATAGTGACAATACATTACATACATTGATAATTACAAAATGTGACAATGAAAAAGTTGAGATATGACAACACACTAAATAAATTCATAAAACGAAAATTATGATTAAAGTAAATAGGACATACACATAAACGTTATATGTTTAATAAGGTGGACAGTAATTAAAATTTTTAATTTTCATCAGACATATACTCATCTAATAGGTATTGTTCATTAGACAATACATTAGATCGTTCAGCAACTATTAACTCCCTACCAAATGCAGTTGCCACCATGTCAGATGCTATTTGGAGCATATAATATCGACACTTATGCAACATCATCCTATTATTCTCCTTTCGTACACGTTTAATTGTTGTTTCATAGTTGACTTTATTCCTTTGTGGTATGGTAAGTGAAACTCTATGTGGCATCGGTATACCAAGTTTTGTCAGATCTGTGCATAATGATTGTGATTCATTAGCACAAAAAACTCACTCTCGACGAAGTCCGGCATAATACTCATTTGGATCAAAAAATCTCTCACTGTTGTAATCATCATCTCGCTCTTGTAATAACCATACTAGTTCATGCCTACGATTGGTATCAATTGCTCATGCTCTTGAAATAGACATAATCTGCAATACATGTTACAAAAATCACCTTATATTATGTTTTTACAGTGATTTTCATTGTCTGAAATGAATATATTTGTCAACAGTGCAGTAATGTGTAGTCACATTCGTGTATGTGTTGATGGTCAAATAGTAAAAACACCATTGTGCAGTATATGTGACTGCACAATATTACTTGTTAACGTAACCAGACACTAGTATGCAGTGACTGTGACTGCACACTGAGAAATGTAGTACATTAATTTAAATAGACGATGTTCATCCTACCTGATAGTCATTCTCGTCCGTGATACGTTAAATTGTATTAGGGTTCGTGGTTGTTAACTACTGTGTTCTCACAGGATGTAGAATGTGACAACACACTACCACATTGAAGTGCAATTTATGGTCTTCATTAACTTGTGCTGCTGAATAAGTGACTGTGACTATACAATGTTGAATGTCAATATGTGTCAGTAGATATTATTGTATAGTCAGTGATTGTGACTACACAATGTTGTATTGTCATTCATTTAGGTTGTACACTGTCATACTCACATAAAAAAATTGCATATAAATTTGAATTCATGTGAAACGTTGAATATATAAAATTCATCTCTAACCATGAATTTTAGTCCTAGAACCTTGTTTGAAATTTTGGATTATCATTGGGCTTTGGAGGGTGAGTTCTTTTACCCAATGAATCCTTAGTTATGCTATTCACTAACAACTATGAACACAATGATGGCGGAATGACAATATCATTTGACGAAAAGAGAAAATCTAAGCTTAGATTTATTTTCTTGCAACATAAGAAGGCCTCTACAGGTTGACATTGGTATGCCTATTAATACTCCTCAAGAATTAAAGCGAGTATTGTTTCGAATTTGAGTTGATAACAATCAAATGACAATTCATTGCAATTGGTACATTCTGTGCCATATTGCAAGCGACCATGCTGCACAAAGGAGGATGCAAGAAACAATTTTAAGCTACCAATTGAGTGGTGAAGATGGATGTATTTCTGATCATTACCTGTCTGACGAAGATGAAGACCAATGAATAAGTGTCATGTAAATCTAGTGTTGTAATATTTACACTTTCGTCGTCATACTTGTGTTTGTAATATGTTTATGTACTATATTTCCCTATTTTGTTTCTATGAAATATGATGTACTACTCCAATTTGTAATGTCCATCTAAAATTTCAATAATTTATGTTATGTTATTCAACAAACATGTCTTTAGAGTATTGAATAAATAATTTGAAAAACAGTAATGAAATAACATTTATATGAAAACCATGAATACAAACAGATTTTATATACAATAATAATATTTATAAATTTTATACAAACAAATGTCATAAAAAAAGACTAGATCCCACAAGGTGGTGGTCTCCTCTACTGCATGGGCCACTGACCATCAAGCGAAGGCGGTCTATCTTGTGTGACTCCACCATCTACTGGATCATGTATATAGTGTGTATGACGATCAACTCCATGTCGACCTCCGCCTAGACCTATGTGTGATAGTGATGGGTCCTGTGTAACTCCCTCAGCATGAACCTCAGTATCATCGGAGCTGTCAACTATGGAATAGGAGAAGTAGGTCATGTGGGCATTGGTGGAACAATACGTGGAATACATACTCTAGCAGGTGAAAGTGATGCATCTGCCGTAACGCTTGGCTCTAGTGTAGGTGTGACTGGAGTCGACCATACATCAAAACCTAGAAAGGTCAGGGGTGGCCCAAATGATGTAACTGTAGGATGATCAAACGGTGATGAAGACTGATGTTGAACGACCGGTGTAGGCATGTCAAAATCAAAGCCTGGGACATATGAGGTAGATGTGCCTACCTCTGGAATGCAAGAACAGAATGGTCCTGTGGACCAGGATGTACTAATCGCTGTCCATCGGTGTCCATGATGAATAACTATATGAATATATACACACAACATTCACCATCAAACAAATCATTATAACAAACATGTAAATACAAGACATTGTACCAATATGAGGCTACAACATAAGCATATCGTAAGGTCCAATACATAAATGATTATAACATACAACAAAATATCAGGCTTACAAAATAATAAAATACAATCTACTGAAGGGATACTGGAGCTCATGTATTTATGGATGCACACTTCCGACGATTGTGACCCAGTTCGTCGCATAGACCACAATATATCAGATTACGACCCTCAGGCGGGAAGTCCATCTCATTCCGTATACGCATCGTTCGTGGCCGACCAATCAAGTCTAGACATTAGTTACGATTAGGGACTAATTTGGGACGTGGGAAATCATCCCAATAATACTCATCCTTCAGAGGAAACATTTTAGGTGCCCAAATTTTCTTTAAAGTGTCGATAGTGTATATAGGATCTATGTAGGGCTAAAAATGTAACTAAAGATAAGAGCACACAACCATAACATGCGAGCAAGGAATTCTGTAATTTGCCTATTTTCGCATGATCTTCAAGACACACAACTTGCTTATGACCACCGCCAGTTGACACTTTAGCAAGACTACGGACCCTATGAAATGCCGTCACGTGTTGGACACGACTCATTTGTTGTGCATGTTTTAATCGTTCCAAAATACGCTTAGGAAACTCCATCCTTGTTTCTTTTCATTTTTCTACTAGATCTCGATATTCAAAATGATACTTAGTGACCCGATAAAATATTGACAACACACAAGCAGTTATGGAAAAATACCTAGCACCTTGGCGAACACTACTGAAAACCTCTAAAATATTGGTTGTCATGATGTTATATCGTCGTCCACAATCATGTGCTAATATCCACTTCTCCAATGGTATATTAGTCAACCATTTATACGCTTCCTCTTTGACGTTGTGTATCTGAGTCATCAAATCATCGAACTTGCGAACATGTCATGCCTTTCCTGCCCTCCACATAAGATTGTACAAATGTGCATCGTTAAACTCTTTATTAAAATTACTATGAACATGTTGAAGACAAAAACAATGATAACCATGCGGTGGATGTCACCCAAAATCTTCCTTGTTCACAACCGCAAGGATCTCATTGTGCCTATCAGAAATTAAACATATTCCTTCCCGATGTCTAAGAAATATATGTCAAAGGTAATATAAAAAAAATGTAACACCCCACCCTCCACATGACATAATATTGTCCGCTTTGAGCCTACTGGCCCTCACGGTTTTGTTCCTCCCAATACCCCTAGAAAAAGGTCTTATGTCATGTAAGGTGAGGGGCTTACTTATAAACCCAACAACTTTCCTCTCCCTAACTGATGTGGGATATCAGGATCTCACAATCCACCCCCTTAGGGTTACACGTCTCCATGCAGTAGCCGGTTAGCTACCTGCCCGCCCACTACACGCGAGCACGGCAATGCCCCATACTCGGTCCAGGCGAGAGTCGGCTCTGATATCATTTTGTAACACCCACCCTCCATATGACATAATATTATCCGCTTTGGGCCCATTGGCCCTCACAATTTTGTTCCTCCATTGTGAAATCCTGGTATCTCACATTAATTAGGGAGAGAAAAGTTGTTGGGTTTATAGGTATGCCCCTCACCTTATATGACATAAGGCCTTTTCCTAGGGGTATTGGGAGGAACAAAATCGTGAGGGTCAGTGGGCTCAAAGCGGACAATATTATGTCATGTGGAGGGTGGGGTGTTACAAAATGGTATCAGAGTCGACTCTCGCCTGGACCGAGTGTAGGGCCCTACCGTGCTCGCGTGTAGTGGGCGGGCAGGTAGCTGGCAAACTATTGTACGGGGACGTGCAGCCCTAAGGGGGTGGATTGTGAGATCCTAGTATCCCACATCGGTTAGGGAGAGAAAAGTTGTTGGACTTATATGTAAGTCCCTCACCTTACATGACATAAGGCCTTTTCCCAAGGGTATTGGGAGGAACAAAACTGTGAGGGCCAGTGGGCAAAAAACAGACAATATTATGTCATGTGGAGGGTGGGGTGTTACAAAAAGAGCTCAACTTGACGTTTTTTCCTCTTTGATAATAGCAAAAGCAATGAAAAACAACTTCTTATTAGAATCAAAAGCAGTTGTCACTAACAGTTTTTTGTTGTACTTTTCACGCAGAAAATGTACCATCAATACTGACAACATGTCGACAATATTTAAACCCTTAAATGCTCAAAATATTCGTAAAAAAATATTATATTCAGGAGTTTCAGAGTTGTACCGTCACTTCACAATTGAGCCAGTGTTATACTTCTTGATGACACCCAAAAAACTTTGGCAACATGTCATATGATGAGTCTCAATCACTAAAAATCTTAGCAATTGCTTTGTTCCTCGCAATCTATGTTTTCTTGTAGGAAATATCAAACTTGAACTTTTCCTTTGTATCCTTTTGTATTGTCGACATTTTGGTTTGTGGTATATCACCCACGAGTCCCAATATATTATGATAAATGAAATCAGAGTCTAACTACCAATGGCCACGACTCATCATATGATAGAAGTAGGTATGTGGTTCATCAAATTTCGTGATTTAAAATATTTTTAGTTTTTTCCTAAAACAAGTACACAATCTCTATTTGCAGTTAGGCTACATGTACGTCATGCACTGTACAGCCCATACAGTTGTGTTCGTCTCGATCACGATAAAATTCTAATTCAGCTTGATTGAATACCATTTAACAGCTCTAATCAATGAAGCTTTATCCTTAAAAATCATGCCCTTCGCCAACTCCATCTTTACCGGATCCCACAAATTTTGTTCAACTGACGGTAAAAAGCTATCTGCTTCAGTATACTGATCAAATTCAATGGTTGTGAATGAGGTAGAATACGGCTTATGCATCTCCACCACGTGAGCAGCCTCAAAGTCTTCATCATTCTCATCTTTATCATCCGACTCATCAATCATTACTTCCTCAAACTCTTCTTCTTTGTTGTCATCATCAGAGACATCTGTACGATCATTAGCACACATTTTTTTTATATATGCAATAATGTTATTTAAACATTTGTTAACATAATTAGCCGACTTAATTCATTTTAACTATTGAATAGATTGTAGGTCTCAATAAATACTAAATTTCATCATTAATCCAATACTAAAGTTTTTGGAGGTAGTCTGTTCATTAGATATGTAGCAGCTATAAATGCATGAAACTAGAAAGAATAAGAAGGAGATGCTCCAGTTAGAATGTTAAGAGCAGTTTCTATAATGTGCCGATGTTTCCTCTCAACATTTTCATTTTGCTGAGTGGTATTGAGGCAAGACTTAACATGATGAATTCCATGAATAGATAGAAAATATTCTAGTTGAGAACTTGTGAATTCTCCTCCTCCATCAAAATGAAACACTTTAAGCCTTTGAGAAAATTGATTTTTAATAGAGGAATTAAACTTGAGAAAACTAATATATACATCAGGGTTGTTTATTAAAAGCAAAATTCAAGTAAATCAGGAACAACCACTGCCAGCCACCCAACAACCACCACAAATTTAACATACTATTAAATCACAACAAATAAAAAAAAATTAACTAACTAAAACATAATTACAACAAATAAAATAAAATTAACTAACTAGCAGATAACTACAACAAATAAAATAAAAGGAAATTTGGAGGCCGGTCCCCCTATATAGACTTGTTTGGACTTAAGTTCATCGAGGAAACTTATTTATTATGAAGCCCATTTTTTGTCAATTTTACCATACTATCCTTGCCCTTTAGAAGTGAAATAAAACTAAAAATTAAAAACTCCAAAATCTTAGAAGTTTGACTAACATTAAATCTTTTCTCTCTCATATCTATCTATATCCATATATATGTTAAGAGTTTGATTAACATTAAAATTTTTTCTCTCTCTTATCTATCTATATCCATATATAGGTTATGTATATATATATATATACCTAACTTATATATACTAAATTCAATAACATGAACAATAACATACTCAACAAAAGCAGTAACATGAACAGTAACATAATAATAAAAAATAGTAACATGAACTTGAATATATAGGTTATGTATGTGTGTATGTGTGTGTGTGTATATATATATATAGGTTATGTATGTGTGTGTGTGTGTGTGTCTATATATATATATATATATATATATATTAAGACTAAATTGAAATTTATTGAAATTAAATTGAGTAACATGAACAGTAACATACTCAATAAAAACAGTAACATGAACATAACATAATAAAAAATAGTAACATGAATTTAAATATAAATATATATATATATATATATATATATATTTGGCTATTACTTTCCTCACCATAGCATTGCCACCATCGCACCTCCCAAGCAACATCAACCATCACATTGTCATCACTTCCACAACAACGCTCACCACCATCACCACCACACAAAAATCCATTCAAGTTCCACTCCGTTAGCTCATTTTTACTCCACACCATCTCCACCACTATACTTGTATCATTTCTATAACAACCCAGGGTGTATATATATATAGAGAGAGAGAAAGAGAGTTTTGACTTTGATATATATATATAGAGAGAGAGAGAGAGTTTTGAATTTGATGTATATATATATAAAGAGCTTTGAATTTAATATATATATATATATATACATATAAAGATAGAGAGAGAGATAGAGCTTTGAATTTGAATTTTAAATTTATGATGGAGATTTTATTGACATAATTTAATTGACATTGAATTAAGGGATAACAATTTACAAAATAGGAAATTAATTTAACTTTCTTTCAAGGAAGGATATTTTTTAGATAAAAAAAAAAGTGGACTTAAGTCATTACATATATTTTTAAACATGGACTTAGCCCCTTATAAGTTTCTTTGCAGGACTTATCTCCAAACAAGTACATTTAGGGGGACTCACTTCCAATTTTTACTAAAATAAAATGATTGTTTAACAGAAAATTACATCAAGCAAATAAAATGTTTATTTAACACAAAATTACAACAAACAAATAAAATTTTTATTTAATAGATAATTACAAAAATTAAAAATAAATAAATTTAAAATTAAAAAAAATGGGGTACACTAACCTACTGTCAATGGTGGTCGCTGGTGGTCAATGGTGGTCTCTAGTGGTCTTAGGTGATCGTAGGTAGTCTCTGGTGGTCGCATCCTTAGTGGTCGCTCGTGGTCCTTGATGGTTCGTCTGAGAAGGGGTTTAGGTGGAGGAGGGTTTTGTTGGCCTTGGGTGGTGGTCTTTGGTTGCAAAATTGGTGGTGGGTTGCAGCTTGGGTGGCTCCTGGGTGGTGGTCGTTGGTTGCAATATCGGTGGTGGGTTGCAACTAAGGGGGGAGATGGGTTGCTGTATGCCTGGTTGAGGGAGATGGGTTGCAATTTGGGGGAAGAAGGGAATAAGGGAGAAGAGTAAAAGAAGAGAGAAATAAAGTTTTCGGATTAACTAAAAACGTCAGTCGAATTGACGTGTTTAGTTAAAAGCATCAATTGGATTGACATCTTTGACTTGGATACTTCCTAGGGTGTTAGCTTAAAAACATCATTTGGACTGACGTTTTTAGTTCAAAAACGTTTGTCCAACTGATGTCTTTTTGCCTAAAAACATCAGTACAACTGACGTTTTTAAAACTACCTGCCTTTGAAAAATACTTTCAAACCCACCCTTATTTGAGACCTTTTTTTTAAAAGTTCATGGGATGGGTCAAAAGCTCTCTGTGTCATTGACGGTGGTGGTAGTGGGTGATTTGTGGGGTGTTGCCATGGTGGTTAAAAGAAGTTGGCGGTCGCCTCGACGCTGGTTGAGGAGTCATCGATGGAGTTGGTTGGGTTAAATTTCCTCTGGTTTAGTAGCTTTATGGATGAGTTCAATTACGTAAATGCAAGCAATGAAATTAATTATGTTAATTAAGGGATTAGTTGCTTGATTCATGGGTTTAATTTCTAGGATTAATTAGCTTGATTAATGGGATAGCTTCTTGATGGTTTAATAGATAAGTTGATTGCATAAATTCAGTTAACAAAATTGAAGGTGTTAATTTAAATGGTCAATTGCGACCCAAATTTTCTTTTCAAATAAAATGAAATCATTGGATGAATGAGTTCTATCAACTTTTTTAAATGAAACTCACTGATCCTATGATCCCCTTCATTTGTGATGTAAATTTGAATTGTAGATTTAGGTTACATAACATTGCTTATTACTTAATTAATGTGGATACAAAAAATACTTAATTAATGAGATTAATTAGTTAATGGGAATAAATAGTTAATTGACGAGAGTAATTTTCAAATTAACTTGACGAAATTAATGGTTTTAGTTGCCTATTAAATGAGTTTTTAATTGCTGATATTAAATTAACGGGATAACGAAGTTGATTAGCTTGATTAATGGATTAATCAACTTAGTTGGATTATTGGAATTAAATTAACAAAATTATGTTAGCCAATGTGGTTAATAGTTTAATTAACGCGGTGAATTAGCTTAGTTTTTGGATTTATTGAGATTTACAAAAATTTTAAAATAGTGGATATTTTAAAATAGAAAAAACTAAAAAAAAAACTCACTGTTACAGAATTTCTTTTTGATATGTAAAGAGTGTGACTTCTAATATGGGAGCATTGATCTTTATATAGACAATGCTTCAACGATAAAAAAAAAAAAAAGGGTAAATCACATAAATAGTCCTTGACCTTTACTCTTTGTTTTAAATTGTACCCTAAACTTTTTTTTTTAACTTTACCCCCTAAACTATTTAAATTATTTTAATCAACACTTTCCGTCATATTTCAACGTTAAATAGGTAACAACAACTGCAGATGGAATGTTGTGAAGGGCAATTTTGACATTTCACCTATTAATGGTTTAGGCACCAAAAATTCCATCACTTCAGATGCTAATGCTCTGTTCCTAGACAAAAACTATTTATCTCCTATATTCAACGAATGAATTAGAAAGAATGTGTTAGGGTTAGGGTTTTGTGTTCCTCACAAGCATATTGACTGAATGCTTTCATCTCCTTCCCATCTCCTACATTCAATGGCTAGACTACAATGACTTGGTTATTGAGGATAGCGGGTGTTATCTTCCATCCACAAGAAGTCTACTATAAGTATTGCATCTCATACCTGTAATTTTGGTTGTTTGGTGTTGGGTATTAGACTGATTTTTGTGTTGTTGGCTTTTCAGTGTTTGGTAGTGGATTTTAGGTCTTATGTTCCTTAAAGAAATAGGGTGTTGGGTAGTGTTGTTGGGTGTTGGGTACTGTGTTCCTTAAAGAATTTGGGTGTTAGGTGTTGGGTTTTATGTATTCTGTTCCTTAAAGAAATCAAGTGTTGGGTATTGTGTTCCTTAAAGAATTTGTTTGTTGGATGCTAGGAATTGGGGTACTGTGTTCCTTAAAAAATTTGGGTGGTGGGTGTTGGGAATTGGGCATTGGGTATTGTGTTCCTTAAAGAATTTGGGTGTTTGACTATAACATCGAACTAATTTATTTGAATGTAATTTGATTGTAATTTATTCTTGTGTTGGCTTCACAATGCATGAGCAGGTCTGTACTCAAAATCTTTCACTATTGAAATGCACTGTGGTGGTAAGTTCAAGTATATGCCCCGCAGAATATACTTAGGAGGAAAAGTTAACCATTTTGATTTGTGTGATGTTGATAAGATCTCTCTCCCTGAGATAAGTGAAATGACAAAAGAATTACAGTGTGAGGTGGTTACTAGGTATCACTATAGAGTTCCTAGAATGAAGCTCACTAATGGTTTGAGGGTGTAAAATGATGACGGCGATGTATTAGGAATGCTAGAATTGGTTCCCAAGAACAAACTAATAGAAGTATACCTGGAACATGACTTGGGTGACAAAGATGAGGTTAATGAGAAGGATGCAGTGGAAGAATCTGGTGCATATGAAGAATATGATGCACATGAAGAGTATGATGCAGTTGATGGTGATCATTTCGATGCATCAAATTATGAAGAAGTGTCTAACAGTGGTGAGGAAGAAACTGATGATTACTTGTTTGACACATATGTAGACAATGTGGCTGAGTTTGGTGGTTTGGGTGAAGATACAAACATGACGCAGCAATGTACAAATAATAGTGAACCTGCAGTGGACACAAATGTCCTCTCTGATGATGCAGTGGATAGTTCTAAACCAAGACCAAGATATGCAGAATTTAGTCCAAACACAGACATGGAATATGGCCTATTGCATATGTCATAGTTGAAAACAGAAAACACTAGTGCATAGAAGTGGTTTTTGGAGTTGTTATGTGAAGATATAAACATGGTGAATCAGTTTCATTGGACTTTTATGTTTGACCAACAAAAGGTATTTCATTTCACTTTCATTGAACTTTTAACTGTATTCTTTTTTAACTTTTAACATATTAACATGTATTATTATTTCTCACTTTCATTGGACTTCATGTATTAGGGAATTCGTAATGCCATGGAGTCACTGCTACCAAATTTGGAACATAGGTACTGTCATAGACATCTATATAATAGTTTCAAAAAAGAGCATCGAGGGAAGAAGTTGAAAGAGTTGATGTGAAACTGTGCTAAGGCTATCAATGTGGAGTACTTTATGAAGGCAATGGATGAAGTGAAGAAGGAGAATCCTAGTGCTTTTGACTGGTTAGTCACATCTGTAGGAAATGGGACCTTAGTGGAATTCCATATGCTCATGTTGTGTCAGTAATTCACTATCATGACAGAAACCGTCACTTGTTTGTTCATGATTGTTTTAAGAAAGAGACGTACTTAATGACATATGCATCCTATCAATGGAAGTGATTTATGGCCTCCAATAGGAAAAATACCCCTAGATCCACCTATAGCTCATGTGTAACCAGGCAGACCAAATAAAGCAAGAAGAAGAGAATTTGATGAGCCTCCTAAAGTTGGAAAATTGGGTAGGAAAAGAGTTAACATGACATGTAGCAAATGTGGTAACATTTGCCACAACCAAAGAAGTTGCAAAGTGCCAAACAGTCTACCAAGGTCAATCCCAAGGGTGGAAAAAATTGTTTCAACTAATGCTACAAGTGGCAGAAGACCTAAATTGCATGTGAGTGTCTAGTACTTATGCTACTTAGTTATTTGTTATGATCATATTTGCATTCATACTCAAATGTTATATTTCAATGTAGGTAAAAAGATTAAAAGCCAATGAGCCATCAAGCTCAGTACCAATTCAATCACAGACATCAAGCTCAGTCCCAATTCAATCACGGCTATCAAGCTCAATCCCAATTCAGTTATAGCCATCAAGATCAGTCCCAATTTAATCACAACCATAAACCACAAATGTAACTTGGTCACATTCAGCAGCTCGTGGTCGTTTTTTTGTGAGGCAAGGGATGTCAAAACCTCCACGATCTCATCAACTCAATGAGGGTAGACCATCCTCATCAGAGGGTCAGAGGGTTGTAACACGCTTATCACTACAAAAGAGAGCTGAAGCAATGAGAAAAAAAGAAAAAGGATGGTGGGCAATCAACTCAATAACTTGACTGGTGGCTGAGTATTTAGTAGGATTAACAAAGTCGAAGGTGGACATAACTTAGAACGATGTGCAAAATTCTTTATATGGATGTTCTTTCTTTTTTAGGTTCCCGAAGTTTTTTGTTTTTTGTTCTTAACTTTGTTTTGTATTAGCTAGACATAACTTTGTTTTGTAACCACTGCTGAAGTGTTGTGTTTTGTATAGAAAAACCTTTTCTTATGAAGCAAATCTTTTTGTCTCAAGTATCATATTTTTGTCTGCAGAATGATTTTCTATCTTCTGTTTGAAGGCACTAATTCATCTAAAGCACATCAGACAACTTTTTACCCATTACCAATAGTGAACATATGGTAGATGCTCACTAATAAGAAACTCAAACAAATACACTAACTACATCTTTCCATTACTAATTAACATTACATCCTTACTAACTTAATAAACCATCAATATGATACAAGCAATTCATATTGCCATTCCCATTACAACTACAATTTTTACACATTCAACACTTTCTCCTGCAATTTCTCTTAATCAAAGTTTACAGTCGGTTCAAGTTGACTTTCTACTGTTGTTGATGCTTCTCCACCAGATCCATTGCTGGATAATGCCCAACTACCAACCACAAAATTAACAATGCAACCCACATGAAACACTCTTTTTTTTTTTTACTTGTAAGCTTGTTTCTCTGCAACTGAAACTCGTTTTATAAGTCCTGAGATTATCCACTGCGCACGAGCACACATAGGTGGGTTGTACCAGTCGAAGAACCCGCAACCCCCATTCTACAAGTACACAAAGCATATCAGATATGTTAGAATCTATAAATTACCTACAACAGAAGAACATTAGTAGCAGCAAACATCCATGACTTTGTTTCAGTTCAGGCTGCATATGTTAGAAACTTACCATGGACATATAGCAAGAGAAAAACCTCCTACCTGGATTAATATCAATCTAGGACGTCTTCATCACTACTCTTCTCCCATAGTGGCAACAAACATCCATGACATGCTTTCCCTTTTTTTTTCTCTCTCTCTCTCAATTGAACAAAACATAGCCTGAGTGTAATAAAACAGAGCATCAAGAGCATCTGAAGCGAGGGAATTTTTGTCGCCTAAACCATTAATAGGTGAAATGCTGAAACTGCCCTTCACAACATTCCATCTGCAGTTGTCGTTACCTATTTAATGCTAAAATCTAACGGAAGGTGTTGATTAAAATAATTTAAATAGTTCAGGGGTAAAATAAAAAAAATAAAAATTTAAGGTGCAATTTAAAATAAACAGTAAAGTTCAAGGACTATTATGTGATTTACCCAAAATAAAATAAAATTGAACTTTGGTTTGGTTAGATAACCAATTGATACTGGGCCTGTATAAAGGGAAGTTTGATAAAATTCATTTGTTATTATGATAAAATTCATTTTAAAATAAACACTAATTTCAGAGATTCAGAATGTAATTTACCTTAAAATTTTAGGGTTAATTGTAAATTACACCCCGAAAGATCGTTCTAATCTCAATTTGCACCCCTAAAGATAAAAAATCTCATTTTACACCCTAAAAGATAGAAATTTGTCTCATTGTGCACCCCCAAAGATCAAAATCTCAATTTGCACCCTTAAAGATATAATTTGTATCAATGTGCACCCCCAAATATCAAAATCTCAATTTGCACCCTTAAAGATAGAATTTGTATCAATGTGCACCTAATACATTAAAAAAAATTTATTTTATTTTTACTTTTATCTTCGACACTAGAATTATGTCATGTTTATCCTCTAAATTTAATATCACAATTTATATCTATTTATATTTATATTTATATCTATATTTGTATACCAATATAAATATAGGCATCCCTTCATCTTTCTCTAAATAATTTACAAACCCTATTTGCTACATTAATTCGTCTACTTACGGTTTAGCCTTTAATTTTTTAAAAAGTAGCAAAATAACATGTCTGTTGGTTAAATTGTATTTAATATAACAATTACTTATTTTAGTAAATACATGACTGATTTTAATAGAAGGCTTCTCTCTCTCTCTCTCTTCTCACAATAGGCCGCACCACCTGTTGGTGATTAAAGCCAAGATGAGCAAAAGAATGGCCATCATCATTTCCATCACCCACCTCTTCCTCTCCTCAAGATTAAAGGCTAATGAAACACAATATTTATCATCTTTATTTGAAATTTGACCTCTATTTCAAAAAAAAATTCCTTTTATCGATGTAAGCCATGGGTATTGGGCATTTTGTAGTTTTTTATCGAAGTTATTGATATCTTGTGATTGGTTTAATTTTGTATTTTATGGATTATAGTAGTTGATACATATTGACTTTCAACAAATTTAGATCCTCCAATACACTTGTTTAAGTATTCTAAATATGTTTGGATATTTGACATTTAGTCATGTGCCTCTTACATTGATGAGTTATGTTATTTGTTTTTAGTCCTCTGTTTGCTAAATATAAGAATTCTAATATTAGGCATTTAGTATATGATTGAGGTATTGTCTTTTTTTCCAGGAGTTTTGAGGTATTATTTAGAGAAATATGAAGGGTTGCCTATATTTATATTGGTATATAGATATAAATATAAATATAAATAGATATAAACTGTGATATTAAATTTAGAGGGTAAACATGACATAATTCTAGTGTTGGAAGATAAAAGTAAAAATAAAATAAAATATTTTTAATGTATTAGGTGCACATTGATACAAATTCTATCTTTGAGGGTGTAAATTGAGATTTTGATATTTGGGGGTGCACATTGATACAAATTATATCTTTAAGGGTGCAAATTGAGATTTTGATCTTTGGGGGTGCACATTGAGACAAATTTCTATCTTTTAGGGTATAAATTGAGATTTTTGATCTTTAGGGGTACAAATTGAGATTAGAACGATCTTTCGGTGTGCAATTTGCAATTAACCCAAAATTTTAACCCCTTGATATTTGTCCTAAGCCAGCCTCGTCATCTCCTCGCTCTGTCCGCCGTCACGCTCGGTGCTCACTCGTCATCTCTTCTCTGTGTCTCTCTCCCACGCACACACTGCCCAGTCCTTACTTTCTAGAGAGAGAAGCTAGAGAGAGAATGTCAAAGCTTCTTCTTCATACTTCTCACTTTACCTCAGTGCAACTCGGTACCTTCTCTGCAATTCTCTCCAAATCTCTTCCTCTACCAATTATCTTTACTCGCTTCTATTCTCATTCCTCTCTCCTGTCGTTTTCGAAACCTCGACCTCTCCTAAACTCTTTCCCCAATTTATGCACCCATCGCAACCTCTCGGTTCGAGCTTTCGATTCCGAACCCAAAAATGAGAACGTCGTGACAGAGAAAGAGGACAAAACCAATAATATCGAAGCAGAGACCGAGTCTGTGGCCGAAAATGGTGGAAATGGGATTTTAAAGGGTTCTGATGTTGATTATCCGAGTGGTGAGGTTGAGTTCAGAGAGTTCGGTGCATGGAAGAGGTTTAATGTGAAGCTGAGAATGCTTGTTGCGTTTCCTTGGGAGCGTGTTCGCAAGGGCAGTGTCTTGATCATGAAATTGCGTGGACAGGTTTCGTTTATTATCAGTATTATCATTTTTTTGGCGATTCTTCTTTACTTCAGGCCAGAATTTTGCTATATCCTCTTACGTTACATTACCAACTATGCTTGATGCTTTTCAACAGCTCTGTACACCAGTACACACAACTTCAAATGGTTTCTTGTCTTTCAACCTATTAGTGAACATGTGAAATTCAAGATCTAGACCTCAATTGATGAATCGTTTTGTGTTTTATTCTAAGCTTAGCGAAGGTTCCGATAGGTTTATCAAGTAACCACCTTCACTTAATGAATCATTTTAAGTTGATTTTAATAAATTAAATCATGGTGTTCGTATAGAAAATTTGGTCAAAAACTAGATGTATTTAATATGTGGTACTGTCGTAAAGTCTATTTATTATTATTGGAATGGGCTATTGACTGGTGTGATGGTAAAAAAAGTCTGGCCAACAACTGTTATTTTGTGCAAATTATCCAAGGGCTGGTTACACATTTGTCAGTTAAAAAGAAAAAAAAAAAATAAGATTTTGCATTTAGTAGATTCCTTCTGACACCCTCAATGAATGGGGACCAAAACGAAGTAATAACCCCGTTTATACATGCCCAAAAGATGATTATGTTGTATATATTGGCAGTTAATCTACTAACTGGTAATTTCCAAGTAGCTGTTGTTAACTGTTGATTGATCTAATCTAATTTAGTCTCAGATGTCAGTTATAGGGACGCCACTTGGTCTTGTTCCTAACTTTTGAAATTTGAAGTAATGCATAAATTGTATAGCAACAGAATATTTGTTAATTTGAATATTCAAATGATGTAAGCTTCAAAGCTGATTGAATTTATGGGTTACTGCCTGAAGCCATGCTTTACTTCCGTGATTCACTCATAGTCACTGGAGAATTTGAGTGCTAGAACTGTGTGTTGGTCAAAGGATACTGAACTTCAATAGAGTAGATCTGGTCTTCAAATTCTTAGGTTAGAATTATATGCTAATCTCATTTGAATACTGATACAAAGTTGGTGGTACAAAGCTTGTGAAGGGTTGTCTTTTGTGGCAACTTATTATTATTATTTTTTTTTGTGGATTTTTCATACAGAAGGAACACTTCAGAAGAATACATAGGGAAGAAAGGTTTTCACTGATGTGAAAATTTAGATTCTATGGTGACTGTTTGTTGCCCTCATGTCACTTATTCAAAAAGTCTCACATTGTTTACCTTCATGGACGTTGGGGCTATTTGATATGTAGGGAAAGCTCTTGCAGTTTTTTTTTTCTTTCTTTCTGTTTTTGTTACTCTTCTTCCTTGTCATCGTCAGCTTTTTTTCTTTGTCTCATGAATCTCTTTGGTAGTCAGAGAAGACACTAGGAAATTTTTCACTCCGAAACTGCACATATTATACTTTTTCACAGCTTCTACATTCTCCAGTCCCTCCAGGGATGGTCCAACCTTTCCTTTTCTACTTCATTTACCTGTTTCAATTGTTCTAAGCTTTATTTCAGGTTCTTTATTTAGGATTGTCACATCATAGATGTCATTATTATGTTGGATCTGCTCATCAATGTCCATTATTGCAGTATCTTCTGTTCACTAGGACTTTTTGTTACCATAGCAAATTTTTAAGCTTTTTTTATATTGAATTATTAATTTTTTTCCGTTTTACTTTACTTTTAAAATCTAAATTCATATTACTTAGCAGGCATATTTCAGATAAAAACTGCGTTTATATGAATGATTGTATTAAGAATAAAATTAACTGAAAGAGTTGAAGAAAATAAAGCTGGACAAATAGACTAGAATCATTGGAAGTGAGATAAAATGAAAGAGAGTAGAGCCTTCTAATCTAACTTGAGTAAAGGACTATGGGGTGATTTTCTTTTTGAAAGTACAATTAAATTGCGTATGACATTAATTGATTAACGTGTACTTTAGAGAGAGAAAGAGAGAAATTGAGAAAGTAAGAGAGAAGTAACGAGGCATGAAATTTAGGGAAAAATTATTAAAGAGAGAAAAACCATATGACCATAAGACAACTGAGCATGTGGAAATCTTATTCTATATTCTATAATGTGCACCACACACTAGCACAACAATGACACAATTGACCATGCATGCCATCCTAAAGCTTTTCTTTGTTGTTTTTTTTTTTTAATTTGTCATGGAATTTAGTGTGGCCTAGGTGAGTGGAACCCTTGGCAGGTGCCTCATGCACCTAGGCCTTGGGTTTACACTATATAAAAGGTGACAACCTTTGGATTATTTGTCTATATTGACTCAGCTTGACATGACTCAATGAATATAAATAAAAAAATATTGGTTTCTGTGACACATGTTAATAGCAAGAACCTAAGAAAGGCTGCTCTGGCAATGATCTTAGGACTTCACGGTGTTGTCGCTTGATTGACAAAGTTAGAAATAACGGATTACCATTTTTGTCCCCCTAATGTCGTGCGTTTATTTATGATTTGTTTGGAAGATGATGAGTCTATATGTTCAATTTGAACCTCTTAAGATTTGCATCTTGCTCAAAATCTAAGATCAAAATTTCATTTCAAAATGACCGAAATATTTCCGTTTCCAAAGAGATCAAAAGAAGTCGGTGATTGAATCGATATTCTAGTGTTTCAGAATGTTTCGAGATATTTTAGTATGTTCCCGCCAATGTTTCAACATGTTTCCGCCAATGTTATGGAAAGTTTGAAGTGTTTTAATATGTTTCGGTATATTTCGATTAATGTTTCAGAATATTTTGAAAACAAATTCTTAATATTTTTTTCCATTTATATTTTGTTTCCCAAACGTTCCCATTTCCTAAGCGACCACAACAATGCACCGAAACGAAAAACGAAATTTTGATCCTTGCTCAAGATTTTGTTCCCTCTATGGGCAAAATTATATATATTTTCCTATATCTTAGCCTACATACTGGTATATTTATTTGGTGATAAAGTTCTTTTTGTCTACAGATATCTGACCAGCTAAAGAGTCGTTTCTCTCCAGGATTATCTCTACCTCAAATTTGTGAGAACTTCACAAAAGCAGCATATGATCCTCGCATCTCTGGAGTTTATCTACATATTGACCCCTTAAGTTGTGGATGGGGTAAAGTTGAAGAAATTCGGAGGCATATATTAGACTTTAAAAAATCAGGTGGTGTTGTTATTCTTATGGTTTCTTTGGCACTTGAGCATTTTCAATGAAAGGTTCCTTGATTTAATCCCTGATCCATCTCTGGGAATTTGGTTGGACCAAGGCTGGATAAGTTAAAGAAAAAATGGGACTGGAGTTGCCTATCCTGACCCCAACAATCATACACAAGCTGCATTTATGGGTAGATTATTATCCCCAACTACACCAATCATACCCATGCTACATTTAGGGGTCTCTGATTGTATATCTTTCACATCAACACATAGATAGATGTTTTTGTGCCCATCTGTGTGTGAAGAATTGAGCTCGTCCACATGCTTCGAGCACCTGCATGTGTGGTTGATATAACCTGAAAATTAAATATCCAAAAAATTTGATAATGTGCAAACACCCTGCTTAACCAGACTGAGTGATTATGTGATAAAAAAAGGCCCATCACTTATGTTGGTCACCATAATTGCCATTCTACTGGATAGAAAAAGGGGGAAGAGGGAGGTAAGGTCTGGCCTTATGGCAGAGGTTATGTTGATTTGTGCTAATGTGGTTTTTTGTTTATTGCAGCCTCTGGCATACAACCCACTTTATTTTTCATAGGGATAAGAACACGAGTTTGTATTATTTGTTTGGGGAAGTGGAGATGAGGCTCTTACTTTCATGCTTAGCTCCGTTTGATTGATTCAAGCTTGTGTCATGTCTGCAAGATTCCTACTCCAAAATTTCTTGTGTTCTTTAATTCTCATAATTAATGATTTTATGTAGGTAAATTCGTTGTCGGTTATGCTCCTGCATGTTCAGAGAAAGAGTATTACCTTGGCTGTGCGTGTGAAGAGCTATATTTCCCTCCAAGTGCTTATTTCTCTTTGTATGGCTTGGTAGTTCAGGCCGGTTTCCTTGGAGGTAAATTAATTTCTCCTGTTATGTGACAGGTTCCATATGGATTGATCAAGATCAGATGATCGTGGTCACTGAAGGGTTTTTTCTTTCTTGCATTGCATGAATGGGAGATCCAGGAATCTTTTACTGCTGTATATAAAGTTTACATGTGAATTTAATTACCTTTGACCATGAGGTCATTTGAGGATAATTTATACTTCGGGTGCCTACAAAAATTATCAGTAGTCATTTTTTGTGCTGATACTGTATCTCAGAAATTACTGGCTTTCATCTACTTACACTGAATACATTATGGTCTAAATAGGGCTAATCAAGTGGTTGATCTGGATTAAACTTTAAACTTTAGCCATGCGCATGGATCCAATACGGTGTGAATGCATTTTCACTGCTACTCTTACAGTGCAGGATTTTTATCTTTTGGTTGCACGATTGTGATTCTTAACTTCTGCTGATTGGTTGTATTCTGTGCCTTATTCATGAAGGAACCTTAGCTGAGTGAAGAGCACCCACTGGAAGTCAATGAGTTTTTTCATTTTCACTGTTATAACACCCAATAGTTGCCTTGCGCCCATCAAGTGCTCCTTTTTGTTCACATAAATGTGCCAGAACTTTATTCTCTTTTTGCTTGATTTTGTTCTCTCCCATGTTAGTTAGTCTTGATTAACTATTTTTTGTCTCGAAATTGATTTGGATTCCCAGTTTTCCATCTCCATTGAAGGTGAAATAATCTTGGTTATGGTTGTGCGCTTATGCACCTTGTTAATGTTCTATGTGTGCATATCGATACACTTAGTTGTATTTCTCCACCACATCTGAGCGATAGTCACACCAGTGTGGGGATGTGAAGATCTTAATTTACATTGTAGGCCCATTCTCTAACAATTTATGATTTGGAAGTAATGGGTAGTCCGACTCTTTATATCACTATGGTCCTGCGTCAGTGGTGAATAAGTATACTCTCTTCGCACTAGTTTTAAGAGCAAATTCGATGTTCTTCAGTTCTCCTTTGCTCATGGAGATACCTTATTGCACGGCGTACATAGAGTGGAATCCTTCAGTAGGAGTTCTATTGCATCATCTCTCAAGTGTCCCTTACGAAAGAACCATCCAACCTCGTGTTATAGATTTGCATGTGGGACTCAACCATTCATTACTCTCTCCTTTTCTTTTTCCTTTTTTTATTTAATGTGAATTGCCCTCAATGGAATTTTTCATAGCCCTTTGGGGTCAAGGCTCTTCGATAATTAATAGGCGAGCGAGGTTGATTATTCTTGTCCCAACCCTAATAGCTGTTTTACCATTTATGAATTGGGCGAGGGAGAAGATGACTACTGATGCCTTGAACTCGACTCTTCTAGTGGGTCCTCCTTTTAAGGGGCCATGCTATGGCAAATTATTTTCTGCAAAAAGTCTTATGGAAAGTATTTGTTAGTGTATTTATCATACATATAGCACATGATTCGGCAAGTTGAGGAAGGAAAGAATCGAGTTTTTTCACGTCTCACTATAGTGCTGGTTTGTCTTGATTACTGGTTGATGAACAAGAAGGAAAATGGAGCCATTGGATTTTGTGACTCGCGCAGCAACATGTGCTTTAGACCCAGTGGCTACGCCCACCAGTGGATCCAGCCCCCCATATTGTTTAGGGGAATTGGGGAAGAGGGCATTTCCACCACAAAACAGTTCCATCTATCAGCAAGTTCCCCAACAGCTACCTGTTTCAACTTCACCCTGTCAAGACCCCACCTTGGTGTCTTGGCATAAGGCTACCAAAAGCTTTTGGGACAGTAGGTGTACCCAAAAGCCATGGGGTGATCATTGGTTCAGTTCTTCGGGCTAAGCAGGGCCTGGGTACATATCAACCACTGCATTCTGTGCATCATTTTTACCCTTGCTAGCTTAGCTAGCCTGCCTATGTCATCTGATAATCACGTGTGATAGCAGTATAGAAGTTGCCCGATCTTTATGTTTTTACCTTTTGTTTAGACTTGTTTTGTAATCTGTATGATATTTAGCAGGTCATTATTTTATTGGCTCTGGGGGAGGGGTAGGGGAATCATAGTTGGCAGTTAAGTTTATTGTACGAGCACTTGTCCCCGGACCATTGTTGTTGTAATGTGGATTGCTAATTCCTCGTTTGTTGAGCGTCTAAGGCCGCATTATTGAGGGAGCAAATGTAGAGCATGAGGATTACACAGGAGATCATTTTTTTTATCCAACACGAGGAGATCCCTCACTCACTCGAGATATTAACAGGAATGTAATTTGCGTGATTTATACTTCTCCTGAATTCCTTACCTGGTATGATTTTATTTATGATGGTTGGATACTTAAAAGGGAAAAAGAATCAAAAGCTTTGTTTGTCAGTAGGGAAGTTTTGATAGCCATTTTAATCCTCACAAACATGGATACCAAAAACCCATATGATCATCTCCAGTCATTATCTTGGGGAAGGTTGTCAAACGTATTAACCCATGGTAATAGAGGATAAGAGCCTTGGCTATGTTTTAATGATTGTGGCAGCTGAAATAGGTAGTTCACAAGCTATAGTTTGATTTTTGCGAGGATGTCTTGCATGGTTGAGATAGGACTACTTAGTGATCTTGTGAAGTTAAATTTTCTTCTGTAATTACAATATGCTCCTGAGTCTTTTTTAACTGCAACGGGGTGGCATCCAAAATTATTTTGCAGGTGTTCTTGAGAAAGTTGGGATTGACCCACAAGTTCAAAGGGTTGGTAAATATAAAGGTGCCGGGGATCAACTTGCACGCAAAAATATGTCTGAAGAAAATCGTGAGATGCTTACTGCATTGCTTGACAATATCTATGGAAATTGGCTAGATAAAGTCTCTCTTACAAAAGGTGCTCTGGTACTTTGTCTTTTTGCATGATTCTCAACTGTCAAACTTATTGTGTTTCTTATTTCTTCACATAGGAAAGAAAAGAGAAGATATTGAAAATTTCATTAATGAAGGGGTTTACCAGGTGGAAAGGCTGAAAGAAGATGGCTGGATAACAGATATAAAATATGAAGATGAGGTGCAAACAAGCTTTTTACTAAGATATTGTATTAATAAGGTCTTTTTTTGCAGATGTAATTTGTATGCATTGACATCCCTAGAGTTCCACAGCATTCTCTGTACACATCATCTTTTTCACTTTGAGCTATTTAATGGGATTTTTGAAAATATCAATGGTCAGGATTACATTGCAGCTGGGTTGATAACTACTTTTCTAATACCTTGTTTGCATTCTATTGAATACACATTTTCTGAAGCTCACTTAGGTAACGTGTCATCTTATGGTTTTGTGCTTCCCAATTACCGAGTTAATTGGATAACAACTAATCTGGGTGTCCCCAATTCTGTTTTCGTTTCTTCTGGTTTCTTAAGAAACAGAAGTTTCAAGTTTTGTTTGCTACTAGTATCCCATTGATTCAATTTGGGCATGCATTATGGTGTTTTTGGTTCAACAATAGGCCTGGTAAAAAGTGGACCTTGAAAAAGTTATGGTAAGTGCAGTAACTTCTACTACAGGTTTAAAATGTTGCTTTCTAAATATTTTTCAATCCTTGCTGCTTCACATGGGGTTGGTTTGAGGACCAGTTGGGCAAAGGAGGGGGAGGTCCTGAGTCCACGAGAGTGTCACCTAGGGTTCCTTTGAGCTGGGTGTGATACCAACACCTCCACTTGTGTGATAACAATGCTTTACGGCCAAGGTATACATATTACATAGGAAGAAATCATCCGTAACCTTTTTTATAGCCTATTTTACATTGCAAGGATCACACAATGTCTGAAGCTAACATGTCCATCTCATGATTTTGTGCTTTTGAATTATTGAGTTAATTGCAGATCATCAACAGTTGTCCCTGATTGTTTTTTGTTTTCTTGTGGTTTTCTCTAGCAACATGAGTTCCAAGATCTGTTGGCTATCCAACCGGAACAAGATGTGATGTTTACTGTCATTTCTCTGTTTTTGTTGTTCCCATGTGGGGGCCATGAATGCTTAAAATTATACTATGTCACTTGGGTGCTTTGTTGAGGTGGAATAGTTTTCCAAGATATACTAACATTGGCCTGAGTATTACTCTTCTCTATTGAATGGATGTACATGTTTTCCTTTTCACTATGATAAGTACAAGATACAGGTATTTTATCGGCTTTTGTAGATCATTCATGTTTGTGAATCTGATTGCTGCCATATTGGGGAAAAATATGCATCATAAACCTGAACGTTGTCATCTACATCTACTTTTGATTACTATGCAGACTTAAAATAGCTTTGCAGTAATTTGAAGCATTTTTAGGTTCTCTTAATGTTGAAAGAGAGGCTGGGAACTCAGAAGGATAAAAATCTGTCGACAGTTGATTACAGGTAGTACTCATTTTCTTTTTTATTTTACTTACCCTTTTTCCTGTATTCCCTTCTCTGAATTCAGTGAGAATGCATGGGACCTTTGTTTTCTCGTCTCCTTAGAAATATTATTCCACTTAATTTTTCACCTTGGCGTCAATTGTGCATCGTCATTTTATCGTCTTGCAGTTCAATGTTATAAAAATTATATTAAATGTGTTTCAGTTCTAGCATAGTTCTGGTTTCATGGTGCAGAAGTGATCACAGTATTAAGTTGTAGAGTTCATGTTATTTTTCACTATACGCAATCCTCCTCCTCTAATTACTAGTTTGAACAGGTGTATGGTTTGGAGTCTCCAAAAGGATTACCTAAGGAATATAATTTTTTATCTCGTTTTATTTTTTCTTAAAGTTATATTTGTATATCTCTTTCAAAATGGATATTTAAGATTAAATTCCTAAAACTTGAAGAATTCACTAATCTGGAAAGTATTGCTATTGTAAGATAGTTTTTTTTTTCCTTGTCATTAAGTGTATCCAGAACTGATCTAAAAAGAAAAAGTGTATTCAGAAAAAATTCTTTTGAGTTTACAAGATTTACTGGAAACTATCAAAGCATGTCTGGTAAATCTTGTTGAGTAGTAGCGATTGTTACTTAAAATTTTCTCTTTGTCCCCCTGTCGAACTGATGAAACCTCTCTTGCATTGGGAGGCATGTTGGTCATTGAGATATTCTTTCATCCCGAGTACAGGAAATACTCTGCAGTTAGGAAATGGACTCTTGGTTTATCTGGTGGTAAAGACAAAATAGCTGTACTCAGAGCCTCTGGGAGCATAAGTCGTATAAGGGGTCCATTTAGTCTACCTAGTTCGGGTATTACTGCTGAGCAATTCATTGAGAAGATTCGTAGTGTAAGAGGTATGTTTTATCCAGTTTAATTTTTGAATGGAATGTGACTTGTATGTATACTTGACCACCAACATTATATCGTATCCAAAATTTTCTGTTAAAGTGTAAATAAGTAAGTTACATACTCTCTAACAGATCATCTTTATCAGATTCAACAGAATACATTTGCTGAGTTAACACGACTACATACTGCGATAACTTCCATAATCTTCATCTTAACTGTTGCTACTATGTTGAACCTTCGACTATGTCCACTTTTAGGATTTTTCCAGTTGTAACACCACCAGGGCCTTTGCTACCTACCACTTATACTACTTTACTATGACCACCCTTATTGCTTCCCTGGATCATAAATCTGCTGTTTGTACACAGTACACCCATGGACTATGACTTTTCTTATTAATGACATTTTTGCCATGTCTTATGTTTCAAATTATGTTGATTTTGAACTTGACGGTATTTTTGGTGTCAGTGCTTGAGTGTCCTCATCTTTTATAGACTGATGCATGGTAATATGGGTGATATTCAGATCAATTGCCAGATGGGTTTCATCTAACTTCAGTATGATATAAACTTTCCCTGTGAAGAAAGTGTTTACTTGTTAACTTTGGATAGGTGTGGTCGTCTTTCTGATGGAATATATGCATCAGATTCTAATGCATGTGTTCTATGGCATAATGTCTATGTTGGATAACTTGTACTCTATTCTTCATTTAAGATAGAGCAACAACAAAATAATAAAAAGAAAGGGAGCTCCTGGTTGTTTACATTCTGTTAGCTCAGCTTTTTAATTTGTATCCATTTTGTTTATGTTGAATGTGGGAATTTTGTTTCAGAGTCGAAAAGGTATAAGGCCGTCATCATCCGAATTGATAGTCCTGGAGGTGATGCTCTTGCTTCTGATTTGTAAGTGTAGCTTGGTCACGACTTTTTTAGTGTTGTCCCATCTCGTGAAAAGAGTCATGAAAGATCCTTTCAGATGTCTAAGTCAATTCATCGGTTAGGTTATTTCTCTGTTGATCGAATATGGTTCATAGTCTTAATTTCAATACTTGTTCATTCTTGTCATGTTTTCACTAATTTCTTGATTTTTATTATTGATTTTGCAGTAAAGGAGCTAATTTTTCCTCTATTAGAAATTGTTTTTTTGGTTATCCCTATTGTTGACCTAAACTTTCTATTACACCTGGACTTCATGGTGAATAGGGGGAAGAAAATAGGAAGAACAGATGCAGAGCTTGACATGGGATAAAAGAAATTTCATAGATAAATCTTGTGTTGCATGTCAGAGGCAGCTGGGCGTCGTATCCCACTAGTGTCTTAGCTCTCTTATTCGTACATTGAAGAGATCTAGAAGAACTACTAGTAGTAGTGGCAGTAAATGTATCAAGGGAGGGATCAAAATTGGCCCTTGGTGCAACACAAAAAAATTGGCACGTCCTGAATAAAATTTTGTAAGCCTCACCTTTTACAATATTTACAATTGGATTGCATATTCTTCCCATGGCCATCATGGTCCCCAAATTTTCAAGTCAATTAGAGATCTACAAATGTCGCATCGAAATAGTGCTCTAAAATATTGTAGTGTGACTAATTTTCATGGCGGGCACTCTTAGACATGAAATTCGTTGTCCATTGTGGCAATGAGAAGACGATATAATCCAACCGGTTGGAATTAGAAATGTGATTCACATGAAAGTTATTTTGGTGCAAGACCAAAACATTCTCACACCCCTGCGGGGGCAACCAACACACAGACATGCATATATATTAATTGCATTGAGCAACTATTTGTTGCTGACAAACACTAAATAATTTGTGGAAGAAAAGATACATATAAACCCACCCTGAAAAAACAAAATATGTAAAGTAAAACTTCTTTTTATCTGGCATTTTTTGGTTTCTTAAGATTGTGAAGTCTTGGTTAACTGAGCTAATTGGAGTTTTAGCTACTAAAGTTTTTTTTTCCTGTTAAACTTATTGGATTGGTTGTTTATATTTCCATTTAAGAATTTAATATTAGTACTGCCTATGCAATAGAAGAAAGCAGAAAAGAATTGAAAAGGAAGAAGGAAATCTGCATAACAAGTTTCAGTAAGTTCCTATTGTTGGTTAATATTTAAGCTATAATGTTTGTGCTGTATAGAATGTGGAGGGAAATCAGACTTCTGGCTGCATCTGTACCTGTCATTGCATCAATGGCTGATGTGGCAGCTAGTGGAGGATACTATATGGCAATGGGGGCTGGGATTATAGTTGCAGAGAATCTTACATTAACAGGTTCAATTGGAGTTGTCACAGGTGAACTTGCCAGCTCACTGTATTGTTTTTGCTCTGAACATTTACAAGATAAATTTGATATGGCAACCAATGTGATCCTTTCAGCATGCTACTGCATGAAAATTCTCATTTTATGGTTCTCTTGAGTAAAATAACAGGTTAAACCTGTTGATGCCTATTTTGTTAGATAGCCGGTCACAAGCCCTGGTAAAGGAGTGTTGGGTTTGGCAGCTGAAAACCTGTGTAAATCCTGTCCGATCTCCATGGATACAAACTCTAAAAAGTATAGGAACCCAATTCTTATAGTCATCCTGAAGTAGTTGGCTGCAGAAATTTCGAAAATTGCAACTCTCGCGGAGATATGGAAGGATTCTCTCTGCAATGAAAATCCCTCACGGAAGTGTAGAACTCTCTCAACACCTCATCCACACTGGGATCCCTTATCAGATGAAGCCACCCATGCTCCTTAGTCCTATTATGTAGAACCAAAGCTAAAATAGAGCATCAGTCAATATTATGGATAGTTTGTGGGTGGTGTATAAAATATGCAATCATTCTGAAGCTGGATGGTGTACTACTACTATGAGTGTTGATAAAACATGTGGCATCTGCCTTGATGAATTTAGTTCTCATGGCCCTCTGAATAGCATATGTTCTGGTGAATCTTCAGCTAACAAAGTTGCCAAGGGCATAATTTGGGGACATGGTTTTGGTGTATCGTATCTTTGCATTTCAATTTTTCCTTGAAATGCTTCTCTTCATGGACGTTCTCTAATATCTTTGCATTTCAATTTTTCCTTGAAATGCTTCTCATCATCAATGTTCTCTTCCAATTCTGCTGTTGCATGTCTCAGCTTCTCTCTCTCTCTCTCTCTGAATTTGATTCTTTGTCTATTGATTAGTTGTTGGGGTGAGTCTTGGTTGCATTGAGTTGTCCATCTAAAATGTCAGTGCTTCACCCTTATTGTATATTTCCTATATAATAAGGGGGCTAGACATTTGAATTTTATTCTCACATATTTTTCCTGCTCATTTATTTCACATCACCCATTTCTCTTACAAGATAAATCATGTAATTTTTAATTAATTGTGGCTCAATACAATTTGTGGTTCATATACAATAATGTACACATGTTGATATTTTTTTAGGTCATGTATTTTAAATAAAAAAAAAGGGGGGCTAGACATTTGAATTTTATTCTCACATATTTTTCCCGCTCATTTATATCACATCACTCATTTCTATTACAAGATGAATCATTTAATTTTTAATTAATTTGTGGCTCAATACAATTTGTGGTTCATATACAGTAGTGTACACATGTCGATATTTTTTTGAGGTCATGTATTTTTTTTAAAAAAATTGCTTTCTGTTTTAAAAAATACAATTTTTATTCCGAATATTGTTCATATACGATAGTGTGCACATGTTAAATTTTTTTTGAGGTCATGTATTTTGAGGAAATTTTGTTGATTTTTGTTTTCAAAAATATTGGTAGAAATAAATTTCAAATTATATAATTAAAGAAAGGGAAAGAAAGAAATTGCTATTTGATTTAGTAATTTTTTGGCACTTGGATTTTATGTTGAATCGTGCCTTCAAGCACGGATTATTGCTAGTGTAGCTATATTGGCTAATATGCTTGTAATGTGGGCCAAAATGAAGGCTAAACTATTTAAGATTCTAAATCTAGATGAATTACATTTCCTGGATTATAGGTTCTGATTATTTCATATATTTGGTTTTAGCAAAGTTTAATTTGGGAAATCTATATGAAAAGATTGGTTTCAACAAGGAGCTGATATCTAGGGGAAGGTTTGCTGAGTTTCTTGCAGCTGATCAACGACCGTTAAGGTGAGATGCTACTGTTATAGATACTCACATTCTGTTTTATAACTTATAAGAGAGGCATTCATTTATCTAATGATTTCATTTCAATTTGAAAACGGATTTTTGAAGATTTATTGTTGTTTGTCCTATGAACTACCTGCATGACGTCTTCAATTTCAACATAATTACTTGTTTTGTGAATGAATGGCACTCATTTTGGTGGTTTCCATTTTGGCTTTTCCTTCTATATGATTTTACCGCTCAGGAAAAATATTCAAATTTACCTTGCAGACCAGATGAAGCAGAACTCTTTGCCAAGTCTACACAACATATATATGAACAGTTTCGAAATAAGGCAGCCTTGTCGAGATCAATGCCTGTATGGTAGTCGATCAACTTTTAAGTCTTTAAATTTGGCAGTTTTTAGACAGTACATTGAAGTCTTGATCATTATGTGTCAGGTAAATAAAATGGAGGAGGTTGCGCAAGGGAGAGTATGGACTGGTAATGATGCTGCTTCACTTGGTCTTGTTGATGCTATTGGTGGGTTCTCTCAGGCTGTCGCTATTGCAAAACAGAAGGCCAATATACCCCAGGACAGACAGGTCGGCTCGGTTTTATTCTTATACAGCTATAGAAATAAATGACATGTGTTCTTTCGAATTCTTTTGCCTTCATGTTAGAGGATCCAACCCAAAACCTATTGGCAATAAGTGGAGAGATCCTTTAGGCATATAAACTTCCCATCCTAATTATTCAATGTGCAATACAAGATCTCTTTACACCTTCCCTTACTTGGGACTCTTCTCACACGTGGTGGATGCATACACTAACAGTGTTGGGCTTAACGTTTTTTAATAACTCCTAAAAATCCATCTAGTACATTTAACACTTGTTTAAAAAATAGCATTGTATCAGGGTCAAATCAAGTGGAATTTTGTCCAAAAAACCCACACACTATCTTATGGAGGAAATAACTGCAACTATAACACAGAGATACAGTAATGTGGTTGGCTTGGTACTTACTGAGCTTTGTTTTTTATGTACTTGTTGCCTCATAAAGTTTTGCTCTATAAGATCAACTGTCATTATGGCATGCACACCATGTTTTTTTAATTTTTTGCTTTTATATTTTTGTTAGTGGCTACTGGCTAGAGCAAGTAGTTGCAAATAGATCAAGATTGGTTTATATGCTTAAGGATCCATTCCATTAATTGTCAATTGGTTACCATGTTAGGGCTTTCGATGGTCAGTGAGCCAAGTCTCTTATACATTTTGATTTCTCGGTATGCATGTGTGTTTCTATCTTTGTGTCATACTTTTAAGAATTTGCTGCCTTGGCATTATCAGCTATGGATTCTAACTGTGTCTGTGCCTAAGCTTTTTCACAGAGAGTATAATTTATAAGTGTGACTAGTATAATGGAACCCAAGGTGGGTCTGTGTGTTTGCCACCTCATCATCTCTTGACAAGCTTTGACTTGTCGGATGCCTGCCTAGAGGAAAATGAGATTTTCCTTTCTTCAAATTGTATTTTGGTAGAGGTTTAGACATGTGATTACCATTGATCTTGGGTTAGAGTGCATTGCACTCACATTTGCAACATATGGACTGGAACATTGTTTGAGAATCTACCCGGCTACCTTCCAATTATTCAGCCTGGATGGCTATTTCATTCTTTTCTTTGAAGAGGAATGAAACGACAGCTGCTGTTAGAATGTAGTCACGTGGCCAACTGGTAAAACATGACTATTGACTAGTTCTTATCAATGGATCACATTGAGTTTATGAAATCCCCACTTATAGGGTTGAAATACACTTGGCCCATATGTTCTCTGAAACGGCCATTTGTGCAGCCAAATGATATGCTCTTAATAATTAAAGACCCTGAAATTAAAGGGGAAAAACCGAGAAAGTGACGGACTCTAGCTTTTTCTTTGCTCTTACTTTTCAAGGGCACTGCACCATAATGTACAAACATCTGTCAGTTTTTTTGTTTTGATGAGTCAAACACCTACTGTGATCAGTTCTTCAATCTGGGAGACTTCGGCTTTGTGTGAGAACTGAAGGATTTATATTATCTTCTTCATCTCAAGATTTAAATTGTTGAATGCATGATATACTGAAGTCTGTAGAACCTAAATTGAGTCAGCAAACTTGTGCTGCTTTTCTAATATGAATTTAAATACATGCATCCAGGTTACTCTAGCTGAGATGTCAAGACCTTCTCCTTCCCTACCAGAAATCCTGAGTAGCATAGGGAATTCTGTGGTTGGAGTTGACAGAACACTGAAGGAACTGCTGCAAGACTTATCTTGCTCTGATGTAGTTCAGGCCCGGATGGACGGGATCATGTTTCAGAAATTGGAGGGGGATTCTTGTATCAATCCAGGACTGGCTTTGATAAGAGACTACCTTAGTTCTCTCTGACCTCAGATGCCTCTATCCATGGTTTGGAGCTCGTGTTTTTCTTCCTTACTCTTTCTTCTTCTTCATAGCATACTGATATATGGATCCTGGGGCGGTTGTGCAGAAGAGGATCTTGATGGTATCTCGACCCCGGGTGAGGGGTGTGAAAGGATCCTACATCGTCCAAGGGAATGAGGCAAGACGAGGTAACCCAATAGATTGTTAAACATACACCAGCTACCTTTTTTTTTTTTTTTTTTAAAGAAAAATAAAAATAAAAATAGAAGAGAAAGCAAAAAGGGGGGAGAGAAAAAAAGGGGGGGGGGGGTTG
>CM042192.1:12335836-12350521 GCA_023539305.1 Ilex asprella | reverse complement strand
TGAGCATAAGATTTTATTTTGCTTATTTGGCCAAATTGAAAGAATGTCTACCAATCTATAAATAAAACACTCTTGTTTGAGCTGTTTAAGCTCACCATTAAGAAAATCACAACAGCAGCCTAAGTCGTTTCGATCTGAAGCTCTATATTATGATTTAAGCTTTTAATCTTTTATTAACAATAACTTATTTAAATTTTAATTTTTTAATCACAATAATTCATTTAAATTTTATTTTTAACCAGAATAACTTATTGTTATTGATCCAAACAATTAATGTTTTTTAAGTTTTCCAATTTTAGTTCGAGTCTCAGGGCATGCCTAGTTTGTGGAAGGTTCTCAAGACATGGTATGTATAAGTTGTCTTAAACCTGATACTTAACATAATATAACCCTGGATCTGCTGTTTGAGAGGAAAAACCCAAAAAAAAAAAAAAATATTATGCGAATGCAAAAATAAAAGGAAAACAAACGGAAAGACAAAATAAAAGATTCATGCATATTGGATGGTGGAATGGACGAGTTTTGTCGGTAAAATTAGAGACTTTTGTACAGAAAGGAGAAGAAATTTGATTTGTTCAGTCGAAAGAGTTGTTTACTGTTGAATCTCCCAGTGCTAAAAAAAAAAATAAAGTACACTATAAGGGTTTGGAAAACATAAAAAGAAGAGATGCATTTTGGGTTGGCATTTCTATTTTGGGGATAACCAGACGATGAAATCAACTGAGGTGAGAAGGAAGTCTTTAACATCAACTTTCTACACTCCCCTTTGGGATTAGTTATCAGCTTGAGTTTATGCTTGATGTTTACTTGATTGCCATTTTCCTGATTTTTGTTGTGAAACATAATTTATTATTTAATACAAGTTAGTCAATTTTTTTAATTTTAGTGACAATCTCTGAGTAAAATATTTATATTAAATATATGGTATGTATGTATGTTTTTTTGTTGTACATTATAAATATTCTGGTGTGTAGAGTTTAACTTATGCATAAAAGATCATATTGTAGGATTTTTGTATGCTATGTGTAAAGGTTCAGTCTTACATGACATACAATCAGTAGGATTGTAATGTAATATTATGACAGTCTGTCTTGGTTATGAGAGACTGTCTGATGTCTTAAATTATTGTACTAGTTCACTAGATTGTATGTTAGTCTTACATGACATACAATCAGTAGGATTGTAATGTAATATTATGATAGTCTGTCTTGGTTATAAGAGACTGTCTGATGTCTCAAATTATTGTACTAGTTCACTTTGTGTATTGTACAAGACCGTTTTTGAGGTTATTATCTTTTTATTAACTCAATAATAAATAAATTTCTCATGGTTATTATGATTGTTTTAACTCTTAATCCCAAGATATTTAATAAACATGTGTATATAATGATTAATACTTTAATTCATTAAAGAATGAGGTTCATATTTGAGTCAATAAATTCGGTGAATTGGGAGATGACAATATTTGTATGATAAAAATTAATTATTAAAAAAAATTATGTTTTGGTATTTGAATGGGTTGATATTGGTCTCTTGATAAAGTTTATTAGTTTTATCTATGTTAAATCCGACGGGTGAATTTAATTATCTGATAAATAAGTTAAGTAAAAATTTTCAAGGATAAAAAAGTTAATTAAATATAATTGTCAGTAATTTAATTAATTGATGGACATCTGTAATCTTAAATGTAAAGAGATTATGAAGATATAATAATAGGGAGTGGAAAATATAATTTTTAGATAAGACTCAAAATATCAATAATAAGTTTTTAGTAGATTAATTTATTGTTGATAAATTATAGGATGTTTGTTCTAGTGTAGATATAGAATTTCTAGACCTATTGGAAGTTCGACTTTTATTTTTCTTTAGGGTTTCTACTGTAACTTATGTATAAACGTTTTTTATAAACGCTCTTTCTAGTTCTCTCAATTATATTTTACATTCACGTTTAGAAGAGACAGAGGGAGAGAACAAGAGAGAAAATTTAAATGATTGTACCCCAAACTGGATTCTAGTTTTTGACGTTAAATCACGTATGGTAGAAGATCATGAGGTTTATCGAGTTGAGTGTTTGATTTGTATCAATTTTTGTTTGCGCTGTGATTGTCAAAGGTAAGTTCTAATTTTTCTTTGTATAGTTAACAAATAAATTTTTGTATTTGATTTATACGCAATGTCAACGGATCTTGGGATTCACGTTCTAACAATACCTATATCTGATCTGATTATTACCCGATCCAAAATATGTATATACTAGAGGTAAACCGTGTTTAAAGACACTGTGCAATGTTAATGGTTTTGAAAGGAATGTCGATGACCGTTGGATTAGTCTATTTATAACCGTTGGATAAGCTTATTGAATTTTATTCTATTTTATATTATAATTTTTTGTATAAATATTAAAAAATTAAATGATTATTCAAAAAAGTTAGTTAATATTTAGATGTAATTTATAAAAATTTAGTAAAATTAAGTTATTTGAATAGAATAGGATGTAATTTTAGATTAGATTTTTTGTTAATGGATATGGATGTGGACCACAAAAATAGAAGTCGTCGAATAATCGGATTGAATTCTGATTGGATTTTTTAAATCAGATTGAATTTGGATCGGACTTTTTAAATCGATTTAGATTGAATTTTTTTGATTCAAGTGAATCCCACTTTTTATAAGGTGGTTTCTCACCTATACATACTATGGTGTAAAATTGAGTGAAAGTGTAATAGAGAATCTCTGTTTTTAATCTTATTAATTTCTGCAAAGTCTGTTGAACATGCACGTAGTGTGTGGTGGTTTTGATGTATCGAGGGGGTGATCGGTGTAAACTTGAATCTTCAGGTAAAAAAACCAACTAATGAGAATATAGGAGTGTTTTTCCCAAAATAGTACATTCAAAAAAAAAATCCAAATTAATACTCTTTTAAAATTAATTCCATTTTAGTGATTTTTCAGCCACATGTGTAGTTATGGTGCCAAGTTGGCTTCTTAATTTAAACTTATTTAATCAAAAACAATGAATGCTAAAATTATACTAAATACTCTATGCCATGTTAAGAAATGATATTACACCACATAGCTTAGAACCGAAAGATTATTTTTCTTTTGAGAAACAATGATTTTCATATATTACTGAGCAACACATGAAACATCATTGCGGAGATGAGATAACAGAAAAGATAGCATCTCCTCTCTCGGCAGCGTAGAATTATTATAATTAATAACAAATTTGGCTAAACTTTGAGCAATTATATTTCCTTTCCTACTTATTCAAGCCGCTGAGGAAACTTGAAAATTTGTCTTCAACCCATTGATTTGATCAATAAAATTACCAACTTCAGATAAGATCTCATGCTCTTGTGATAAAACTTCAATAAAGGACATGAAATCACCCTTAAGAATAATGCTAGTAAAGCCATGAATCATCGTCAATTGCACAGCAGTAGAAGCAGCCAAAGTCTCCACACAATTTGCACTTAAAACACCTTCAACTTTCTGACTTAAACCAACCAAGAAATTCCCGAGTAATCCCGAATAACAGCACCAATTTCAGAACATTTGAAAGAGCTAAAAACAGCCCCATCAAAATTCACTTCTTTTTTTTGATCAAACATCAAAATTTACTTTACATACACCAGATTGTGGGGTTTTCCATATGGTTCTCTTCTCAGATTCAGTTGAAACATGAGAGCACTTCCTTGAACAATTAACTGCTTGAAAATGATGGATAAATTCCCTTGCGAACTGGACAACTTCCTCCGGTGATCTGGAACAATCTTCAACTTGAATCGTATTACGATTGAACAACATAGCCCATGTAATAACAATGACCAGTTCTACCCGATCAAATGTTAACTTCTCAGAAATATATACCAACCATTATCGAATATTACAAACACCCTCCGCTGGAAATTGAATTGCAGCAGCGTCCCAAACCTCCTTCGCAAAGGGGCAAGTGACAAACAAATGGAATGAAGACTTAGAAGGATACCCACTTAAAGAGCTTTCATTATTTACTAACAACCTTCTTCTTTGTAAATTGCACAAAGTAGGTAAGATATCAATAAATAATTGCCATAGAAATTTTTTGACTTTGTTAGGCACATGAAGCAACAAAATGAACAAACCAGGCCAGCGATCCAGAGCATTACTTGTAGATGCAACATCAGCTGGAGCATGAGGTCTAAATAAATTCTTCTCTATGGCTTAAATGGTAAGCACTGCAAAATGAAAAATTCACATACTTAGAAAAATGCTATATTACTCTGCCCTCTGGTAGGGATGGACAAATCGGAATGGACAGAATATCTTCGACCTCAAAATTCAAGAACCATTGTTTAAGCAACTGAACATTCCAACTTCTCGAAACGCTATCAATAAAATAGCTAGTAGAAATATTATCACACAGGTTTGACAGTTGAGTGATAATTCTGAAAGTATTTGGTCGAGGAATCCACCTATCAAACTTCACCTTGATGCTTCTACCATTTCCAACTCGCCATCTTAATCCAACTTCAACCAAATGCCTAGACAACAGTATGCTACGCCATGAATAAGATGGATTAGACCCCAAAGTTGCTTCACCTAATGTGGAAGTTGGAAAATACTTTGTCTTTAGAACTTTGAATAGTAAAGATTCAGAATTTTGCAGCAGCCTCCAATATTGTTTAGCTAATAAGGACATATTGAAAGCTTCAACATCTTGGAAACCCATGCCCCCTCTTGATTTTGATAGACATAATTTCTGCCAAGACAACCAATGAATTTTCTTAACTTCTTAAGTATTACCCCACCAAAAGCTAGCCATTAATTGATTTATTTCTGAACAAAACCCCGACGGAAGCTTAAAACATGACATTGCATATGTAGGAATAGCTTGAGCTACCGCCTCTATTAACACTTTCTTACCAGCCTGTGATAGTAGCTTCCCTTGCCATCCTTGAACTTTATTCCATATTCTCTGTTTAATACCATCAAACAACTGTTTCTTTGTTTTGCCCATGACTGATGGAGGACCCAAATATTTTTCATGACTAACAACCACTTTCAATGGCAATTCCTGCAAAACAGCAATCATGTCGGCTAGACAAGTATTATCAGAAAAAATCACTTCTGATTTTGAAAAATTAATTGTTTGTCCAGACGCCTTCTAATAAGCTTTCAAGCATCTACTAATCCGCTGGACATTTGATATGTTGGCTCTCGCATAAAACAGGCTGTCATCGGCAAATAAAAGATGAGTAAAAGTTGGAGCACCACATCCAGCTGCAAGGCCTTGGATCCTTCCCAATTCTGCTTCTTGTTGAAGTAGAGCTGAAAGACATTCAGAGCATAAAAGAAAAGAAAAGCTGATAATGGATCACCTTGACCAAGCCTCATTGTGGATGAAAAAAATCCCAATTGCTCCCCATTAAGCATTACCAAATATGAAACAGTTGTAACACAAGTCATGATAAGTTTGATCCACCTAGCATCAAATCCCATCCTATACATAATAGCTTCTAGAAAGGTCCACTCTACCCCGATCATAAGCTTTGCTCATGTCCAGTTTCAGAGACATAAAACCATTGCGACCAGCTTTCTTCTTCTTCATATGGTGATTCAATTCTAAGGCAACCAAAATATTATCAGTTATCAACCTTCCAGGAACAAATGCGCCTTGAAATTCAGAAATAATATCTGGGAGAAGACGCCTTAACCTATTAGCAATAACCTTTGAAATTATCTTATACACCACATTGCACAGACTTATTGGACGAAATTGAGACATCTCCCGTGGCTCAATAATCTTAGGAATCAAAACAATATGAGTATAGTTGATTTTCTGACAAAAAATATCATGATTCAAAAAATTCAAAACCAACTCAGTTACTTGATTGTTAATTAGATCCCAAAAATGTTGACAAAAGATCGGACCCATACCATCCGGACCAGAAGCTCTAGATGGGTGAAATTGCTTGACAACTTTATCTACCTCCTTCCTTACAGAAAGATTGAATAAGAGACTGATTCATGAAATGAGAAACCCGCCGGAGAACCACTTGTAATACCTCCAACAAAAACCCACACATACATGCTCCAACTTTTGTGTCATTGAGTAAGATCTGGAAGCTGGATCCTGGATGAGTGCTATTGAGGTTGATCTAGAAGCCGGAAGGAGCAGATCTGCAGTGAAGATGGAGGTTGATGGCTAATGGTTTTGGCGGGGAATACTGTTGGAAAAATGTGTTCCAAAATAGTAAAATCACCTATTGATATTTCTGATATTATGTAACTTAAAGTAAAACAAAACAGTTACAATGAAATGCAAAACAATTACACAGGCGAAACAGTTACACAACAGAGTTACACAGTTTATGGCAGTATAACGAAACAGCTACAACAAAGAGTTTCAGTAAAGAATAATCGTGACAGGCTTTCACGAAAGAGTTACAGCATACAGTTACACGTACCAAACTGTCTAAATAAAATAAACACTGACCCGATTGCAGACCAGGAACTGTGATTGAACTTCAATTAGATCAAGGCTAGTGTTTGACACTATGTCCTTAAGACAGATTTCGCCCCCACACACGGTGCTTATGGAATCACGAGCGTCTGCCTCCCAGGATACAATGATCTTTTCACGGGCAGAAGTAGCACTCCAATCTCCCCGTCCAGCGAACCAAACTTGTGTTGTGTACTCTCCAAATGCAGACTGACTTAATGTCGAATGTAATGCACACACTGTCTGCCTTAATGCCTGACCGAATTTATTCTATTGTATATTTCTAAATGGATGAATGACCTGGGTATTTATAGACGCATTGGTGACTTTCCGGACAGTCACCATACTAAAAGACATAACCCAGAACTACTAAAGAAAAGACACAACCTTTAACAGCCAGTAGACACCTTTGAATTAACTGTTCTTGTATAAACAGACACAACCTTTCGGTTTGGAAGAAAGCAAAATTGTTTTAATTAATTCATTTATTTAAATGAATTTTCTCCAAAAAGATAGGACACACCCGTACCCGTCCCGGCCGGGTCGGGTCGTGGTCGTGGCGAGGCGGGCGGGCGGCGCGCGCGCGCGTGTGGTTAAACCAACGGTATGTAGACGCTCGCTCCGCTCACAAAACTGTGGTACCCCTTGGGGCCCAACCCATGGAGCAAACTTGGACTATATATGCCCATGTTAAGCTTCTTCCTTAACCAATGTGGGATTGGTGTCACATCCCACATTGCACTTCCTTTATTTTCACCTTTTCAAGAGGGTCACTTTGGAGCCTATTTTCTCATTCATTTCTTACTCGATTTGAGCAAGTGAATATACTACATTATACTCCTCACGGAGTAGAACATGAACCCACGAAAATTTATTCGAAATAACAATTGGGTCCTACTTTAATTTTGGCTCAAAGTCGACCAAAAAACTGTTTTGGTCCAACAAATACTAGTTCGTAGACCACATAGAGAGAAGAGGAGGGATTTTTTGGCTCAAAATTTTTTGAGTAAAAGTTTGGATAAGGAGTGGAAATGACCTAAATAATAAAAATCAGTTGAAACTTATTATATGTGTAGGGGGAAATATCCGCACCTATCAAAATAAAGAGATTCGTTTGGGATGAGTACTCGAGATCGTCTTTAACCTGCAAAACAAACAAACTGTCATAGATCGGTGGGGTACCGGCCGAAGGCACTCCAATGCTTAAGTCAGTAATGACACGAGAAAGTGTATTCAATTTACCAAACAAAAGTGTGTGTACCTTAGACTTAAGCTTTACCTGTATTTATAAAGAGTCTGTCCTCGATTATTCAAGACTAGAATATGATGGCACACCTAAATTTCAATCATTCATTCCGTAATTCATGTTTGACCCTTATAAGGTTTCCTTTCTCATTAGCTGATTTAGGTCATATGTTAATTATGTGTTCCGATGATTTAGGCAATTTTCTCATTGGCCTCCTAGCACCATCTTTGACTTTGTTTAGTCGAATCTTATCCTTTACTCGACCGGACTAAGTTTAGGCTAGCCGGGATAGCCTAACTATTTGCTCGGTCAGACCAATTTTAGCTCGGCCCAAATAGCCTAGCTATCTACTCAGTCGGATCTTGTCCTCTGCTCGATCGGACTAACTTTAGTTCAGCCCAAATAGCCTAGCTACTTGCTCGGTCATAGTAGAGTCATTCCAAATAACTCTTTTTAGCACATGTAACCTGCCGCGTGTTCAAAATCTAATTGTCAATTATGATCAGAATTTATCGACTCCTTCATTTGCCCCCAAAGAATATTTTTCATGTGGCACATTGGAAGATATTATTTGTTTATAATCTTTTCTCTCATTAATTGCCTTGCATTGTTCCTTATGAAAAGATATTTTTCGTGTCCCTTTCCACAAGCACAGAGGTCCTATCTCAATGAAGGGCTCGGGAGTTCAATACTTAAGAAAAATTTCAATCATGACCCCTTTCTCCTAGCTCAGAGGACTTGCCTCATTGAAAGGTTTAGGCATCAGTTCTTGGTCACTTATTGTGGCCCTTGCACCGATCTGTCGATCTAATTGGTCTTCAAACTTTACCCGTTTGGCTTAAACTGTCATGCCTAGCCATGGGCCTAAATTTAATCAGATGATTGCACTTGAGCTAGGTCCCTGCCTCTGTCAGAATTTTTTTCCTCCCTACCGTGGCAGTAGATTGGCTTATGCCCGAGTCTTCTCGAGTCTTTCATGTGATAGGTACTCCACAAAAGGATTAGTTCTAAATCCAATCTTATTTATTCACGGGAGGTACTCCGCCGTTAGACATCTTTTTCGTGGTAGGTATTCCACAAAAAGATTAGCTTTGAAGTTCAATCTTATTCATTCACTGGAGGTATTCCACTGTTAGACATCTTTCCCATGGTAGGTACTCATGTAGAAGTGACGATGTTTCTTTCGGATAATATGAACTTGTCTTGTTGTGGATTTAGTATGTGTCCGCGCATCAATATTTTTGTGGCTTACGTAAAGACTTATCCGGTGTTAGTGTTCGCTTGGATTCTTGTTAATGGGAGAGAGATGGTCTCCATCCCTGCTTCGATCTGTGTGAGAGATTGGTCTTCTTTGGCTTTCACCCTTCGGCCAATAGTAACCTTTAATTGCATATGGTCAAAGCAATTGTCCAGCACAAGCTCACCCTTTGATTACATGGTAGCTTTATATTAATTTGGGGAGTCCGTTTTGATAGTTGGGATGATACAATTCTTTCAGAAGCCCAAGCTACACCTCGTGTCCATATAATTGAGAACACCTAGAACCATGGGCTGTCCACATTTGTTCTACTTGGAATTGTTGGGAGTTAAAAAGAGATACAAACTAAGTGTAGAGCCGCCGTATTTATAATCAAACAATGAATGATACAATAAGGTTAAAAAGGTAAAACGAAGGTAAAAGGAAAACCCTAAATAAACTAGGTTATATCTCCAACACTCCCCCTCAAGCTAGGCGTAAAGATATCAACCAAGCCAAGCTTGACAACAGAGTCCCGGAGAATGGATAAAGTGACAGGTTTGGTGAACACATCTGCAATCTGATCACTAGTTCTCACAAACAATGGAGTGATAATACCATAGCTAACCTTCTCCCGAAAAAAGTGAACATCGATCTTTATATGTTTCGTCCTCTCGTGTAGTACAGAGTCAGAAGCAAGCTGAATAGCAGATCGATTATCACAATATAATGTGGATGGAGAAGTCACTGGAAATCCCAACTCGCCAAGAATCGATCGTAGCCAGATAATCTCACACGTGCCGAGTGCTAGTACCCGATACTCTACCTCTGCTGATGAGCGGGAGACAACTGTCTGCTTCTTACTCTTCCAAGAGATAAGATGAGTCCCTTGAAAAGCACAGAAGCCTGTAGTAGATCGTCCATCACACGCTCCCCCATAATCTGAATCTGAATAACAGGCTAGAGAGTCAGTCTGAGATCCTGATGCATAGAACAACCCAAGTCCAGGACAAGACTTGAGGTACCGAAGAATATGATAAACTGCATCAAGATGAGGCTGACATGGCCTGTGCATGAACTGACTAACTCGACTAACAGCGAATGAAATATCTGGCCTAGTGTTGGCTAGGTAGATAAGTCTACCTACCAATCTCTGATATACAGTCGGATCTCTCAACTCCTCACCTTCAGCAGTAAGCTTCAGGTTTGGAATCATGGGTGATGATGCCGGTTTGCACCCCAGCATCCTAGTATCCGAGAGAAGGTCTAGAACATACTTTCTCTGAGAAAGAACAACACCCCTGCTGCTACGGACAACCTCAATCCCAAGAAAGTATCGCAGAAATCCAAGGTCCTTCACATCAAAGGCCTTCCCAAGGTCTACCTTGACCTGCGCAGTCCCAGAAATATCATCTCCAGTAATAATAATATCATCAACATATACCAAAAGGATGGCACACTGTCCAAAAGTATTCCGTCGAATAAAGCAAGTATGATCAGAATGACATCTGATGAACCCCATATGTACGACTACATCACTAAAGCGAGAGAACCAGGCTCGTGGTGACTGTTTCAGTCCATAAAGAGACTTACGCAGTCGACATACCTTTCCAGCATACTCCCCCTTACCACGAAAGCCCGGTGGAGCATCCATATAAATAATCTCATCCAGATCACCGTGAAGAAATGCATTCTTCACATCTAACTGATGAAGAGGCCAAGAGTACTCCGCAGCCAGAGAAATAATCAACCGAACAGTAGTCAATTTTGCCACGGGGGCAAATGTGGCACCAAAATCACGACCTGGTACCTGAGTAAAGCCCTTCGCTACAAGCCTAGCCTTGTGACGATCAATAGTACCATCTGCAAGAAATTTCAGGGTGTAAATCCAACGACAGCCGACAGGCTTCACCCCTGAAGGTAAAGAGACAAGATCCCATGTATGATTACGCTGAAGAGCGTCCATCTCCGTCTGCATGACAAAAACCCACTGGGGCTCCCGCAGAGCCTCTGAAACAGAACGAGGAACTGGCGTATCTGATAAGGCCATGCTATAAGCTCGAAATGTAGGAGATAGATCACTATAAGAAACATAAGCAGAGATTGGATATAAAATCCTGGCGGTCCAACCATAACGATCAACTGGACGGCGATCACGCCGCGGATAACGACGCCCTAAATCATCATCCTCCACGGACAATATCTCATCAGATAAACTAACTGGCTCAGTACCTGCAATCTCATCAGTACTAACAACAGGTGCATCAATATGCTCAACAAACTGAGACGGATTACCTGCATCGCCTGAGGTAGAGGGGACAGTAGTAGGGAGATGAGAGCGAGGGCGACGAATATAAACCTGCAAAGGAAAAGAGACAGGTGACTTTGTATGGACAGGAATGACTGACTTTGGAGAATGAGAGACTGATGACTCTGTAGTGATTGTGATTAATGGCGCTGACTCCTGTGGTAATGGAAAATCAAAGGGAGTATCATCAACTGGAGGGGGAGACATAGGACTAGAAGAAAAATAAGGAATATGCTCAAGAAAAGTCACATCTAGACTGTGATACATACGTCGCTTGACAGGATCATAACACCGATACCCCTTAGACTGATGACAATAACCCACAAAGACACAACGAATTGCTTTATCATCAAGCTTATGACGAGTAGGAGACCGATCCTGTACAAAACATGTGCACCCAAAAACACGAGAGAGTACCGAAAAAAGTGTCCGCTCAGGGAATAAGACCTGTAAGGGAGTCCTATGCTGAAGAACACGACTCGGTGTACGATTGCATAGAAAGGTGGAAGTCAAAACTGTAAAATGCCAATAAGATTTTGGTACCCCATACCTCGAAGCATACAACGTACCATCCCTATCAGACTCCTATTTTTCCTTTCAGCAACTCCATTTTGTTCAGGAGTATATGGACAAGTGAGTTGCAGAAGGATACCCTGAGAAGAAAGGTGAGATACTAAAGCATCAGACACATATTCTTTGGCATTATCCGATCTAAGAACACGAACAATGACATCGAATTGTGTCTTAATCATCTGAAGAAACTGAGTGATTATCGGGAGTACATCAGACTTCCTATGCAAAAGGTAGACCCAAGTACAACGGGTATGGTCATCTATAAATGTCACATAATATCGAGCACCTGATAGAGCAGTAACAGGAGAGGGCCCCCAAATATCAGAGTGTATTAGGTCAAATGGTTTGGGTGACTGATGCATGCGAGGAATATAAGTGGTCCTAACATGTTTCGATAGAGAACATATGACACAGTCCATTTTACCATCAACACAAGCATTGTTCAAAGCAGGAAACAACATACATAAATATCTAAAATTTGTATGTCCAAAACGGTCATGCCACAACTTAACAGTTTGTGACGAAAAATCATAACGACAAGTACTAGGTAAAACACTAGCATGCAAGCTAGGAATAGATAAAGACAAAGCAGGTGCAGGTAATGAAGGTGGAGGTAGTGTAAGGGGAGGAACTGGTGAAACTGGAGGTAAATCGCCTAGATAATACAATCCATCTCTCTCATGTCCCCTGATAATAATCCTCCTGGTACTCAGGTCCTGCAAATAACACGAATCAGATAAGAACACAGTCGCACAATGAAAATCTCTGGCTAACTGATGTACAGATAATAAATTCATGGCCAACTTGGGCGCATGAAAAACTGAATGTAATGTAAAGCCATCTGGGAGGCGGACTGTCCCTCTACTAACAATAGGGGCATGTGTACCATCTGCTAGCTGAACCTGAGTATGTAACTGCTCATCAAAAGTGGTGAAGTGACGGGCCTCACCTGTCATATGACCATTCGCACCCGAGTCTAGCATCCAAAGAGAAGATGGACTGGTGCGAGCATGAAAGACACGGGGTATACCTGTAGTGGTGGCAGTAGCAGAAGTCGGACCCTGAGGGGTTAGTGCGGACATAAGTATATCCAATCGGGCAGTGATAGCATCCATATCACTCTGTCAAGGAAGAACAGTGAGAGCAGAAGCAGGAACAGGAGCAGTAGCAGTTGGTGGTACCTCAGCAATAGAAGCAGTACGGCCGCGAGGAGGTGGCTTAAGCTCAGGATGGAGCTTCCAGCAAGCAGCCCTGAGATGTCCTGGTCGGCCACAATAATCACACTGACGAAAATCCCCCTGTCTGCGCTGATCTGGGGCACCGTGACGGCGCTGGTCTGAGCACTGTCCACCTCTGGCTGAGGATCCTGAACGAGACCTGGTAGTAGCAGCAAGGGCCATCTGATCGGCCGGAGAAGTCAAGGCCACAACTGGAAGTGAAGTAATACGGACGCGGCGCTCATGCTGCTCAATCATCGCATACACCTCATAAAGGGATGGAAGCCTCAACATCGATAAAATCTGAGAATGAGGTCCCTCAAACTCATCACGAAGCCCCATAAGAAACTTGTGAATCCTATCCTCCTGCTCGCGAGCATGTAAGAATGCTGCTCCCTCAGACTCTATCCTTGGAATAGCAGCCAAAGGACGTAGTGTCTCATACTCAAGCCATCGCTGGGTCAAAAAACCATAATAATCCTGAACGGTCATATCTCCCTGCCGAGCATATGAAAGCTCCTGAGAAAGCTCATAAACACGAACTCCCCGTCCGGACTGAGAATACATCTCTGATAATGCGCTCCATAACTTCGGAACAGAGCTATGGAACTAATGGATCCTGCAAACAGATGGCTACATCGAGCCAAATAACCATCCAAGAATGGCGCAGTTCTCAGAGAACCATGCAGAATATCCAGGGTCGTCATCAGCTGGCTTTGGGTTAGATCCCGTTAACCAACCAAGTTTCCCTACTCGGCCTAAGAAAAGCTGTAATGAGCGAGACCACCCAGCGAAGTTATGACCATTCAACAACTGTGTCGTAACTTTCTGAGAGATCATGCCCGGTAGTGCTGGTAATGCAGTTGTGCCAGTCGGTACTGTATACTGGTCAAACATAAAAGTGGAAGTACCAGATGCTTCAACGGTAGATGTGTCAACAGTAGAGGTCTCAAATCCCTCAGTAGTAGTCATATCAACAACAATACTAAGGCACCCGTGACAGAGAAATAACTCTAAGATAAATAGAGGAATAAAATAAGGGAGAACAATATACCTCAAGTCGAATAATAACGACAAATAAAGGAGGCCTAGAAAGCTCCCAAATAATCAAGTCACGGTGCCCAGAAATCCAGCAAATATAAATAATGAATCTACTGTATCATGAGTAGATTAATCAGATAAGAGACATGAAGCTATGACGAAGAGTGTGACCCAGCAATAGACTGTAGTGGGCTGGTTCGTTGTTTAATAATGGGTTGTTTAATAATGGGCTGCTGGGTTATTTAATATTGGGCTGGGTGGACTTGGGTTATTTAATATTGGGTTTAGCGGCTGCTGGTTCCAGTAATGGCAGGAGGCATTTGGGGTTTGTAGTGGAAAAGTGGGTGCTGTCGGTGTGGCCTGGGAATGGATAATATATGGGTTTGATATGGTTGTAGTTGTTGGTTTAATATATATGAGTTGGCTTTCGGTTCCGGCAGGCTTCAATTGGAGTATGCTCTCTCTCGGTGAGGAGGGGGGGCCTGGTCCTGTGATGATTTTGGTGTTTGGGGTGACTGTGTCTTTTGTCCGGTGGTTCGGTGGACTGGGCCTGGTCCTGTGATGATACCAGGTGGTTCG
>CM042192.1:12323462-12335826 GCA_023539305.1 Ilex asprella | reverse complement strand
GGACTGGGCCTGGTCCTGTGATGATACCAGGTGGTTCGATGGACTGGTATGGCTGGGCGGTGCTTCCTATTCGCGGCGGCAAGGCACGAAGGCAGTCTGGTGGATGGGGTGGCTGTCGTGCCGATGGTATGGTGGCTGGGTATGGCTGATTTCTGTGGAGGGGCAGCGGCTGGGTAGTTTGGTTAGGGTTAGGGTTAGAGTTTTGGCTCTGATACCAACTTGGAATTGTTGGGAGTTAAAAAAGGATACAAACTAAGTGTAGAGCCCCCGTATTTATAATCAAACAATGAATGATACAATAAGGTTAAAAAGGTAAAACGAAAGTAAAAGGAAAACCCTAAATAAACTAGGTTATATCTCCAACAGTTCTATACGAGCTCGGGGTGTTTTCATACAAAAAGCCAGCAATATTTCTGTGTTTGTAGTGGATTGTAAATGATTCTCTTGTTTTCTTCGAGAGATTGATGGAAAACACACAACTGATAGATTGGTACTGCCAAAGGTTTCGGCTCTTGGTATTGCCAACGCCGTGGCGAACGCTCCTTGATCAATCGAATGTCCTTAAGACCGACAAAGGGCCATAAATGTGGAGGTCCGAAAAAGGGCCAAGAGAGGTTTGATTTTGCTCGGATGTCAGGCTTACCGGTTCTCCATCAGTGCCGACAATAATTCAATAAACGTGGCAGCTATCCATATACAACAGAGAAAGCCGATGGTTCTCAACTCTGTCCTTGACATTTTTTGATGCATCCTTGATGACGAAGATCCACTTTAGGTTGAAGAGGGAGTTGAGATCGAGGTTGGACAACCATGGTGATAATTCAACAGGAGTGTTAGTCTCTATGGACGTGTGAAGAGCTAATCGGAATAGGATCTCTGTGCTATCATGGTAGGTTGGGAAAATGATGTCGAACCAATCCGCCATGGGCGTAGAAGCAGAGAGCTGAATAAACGTTCTTTATTTTTTGTTAAAATAACTTGCTCAATGACTCTTCTTGACAGAATTTCTCTCTGTCCCCTTGTTGCAGTTGCTTCGCTGTTTGAGTTGAATCGACACTTCACCCTCGAATTCATATGGCTAGAGAATTCGTGGGTCAAGTTCTGCCTGTGTAAGGCCATGCTAAGCCTTTGACAAAATATCCAGTGTTGCATAACTAAGCTCTTTATCTTCATGATGTGTTGATGCCAATCTCCTCCCAGCAGGTTAATATAGTCGAGCTTGTCTTTGGTAAATCCCTAAGCCCACCTTCCCTTCGAATGTTGGTGCAAGAGCTTCTTGACTGGATTAAATATTTCGGTCTATGATTCTATGATCCATGTTCCGCGTGATGGTGGCTAGGGGTGTTCACCCTACTCTACGGGTATGAAATATATTCTTCCGCATTCCTACCCGATACTTTGCGGATGAATTTTTTCTTGGCCTACCCTACCCGACAACTTTAGTATTCCTATCGGCCTTCCTACCCGATTAATCGGGTAGGAAGTCGGATAAATATTTTTGTAACTATTAATTTTTGGATCATTTTAACAATTTAATTAAATAACATCCACCAATTTAACAACACAATAAATTAATAACATTAAAATCAAAAACAACTACAACAACAATTATAATAAAACACAAGAAAGTATGAACATTAATTCACCATAATTGTTCCACAAATATAATAACAATTAATTTAAGTTTAAACAATATGAAATACAAAATTAATGCGGGTAGGGTAGGGTAGGAATGCGGAAATAGATGGCTCTTCCGCATTCCTACCCGATTTAATCGGAAGAACAAAAACTCTTCCACATTCCTACCCGATTTTTGCGGCTAGCCGATTTTTAGGGTAGGGTAGGATCGGATAGGGTAGGAACTTGCGGCCAGTCGAAAATTTGAACACCCCTAATGGTGGCCATTGGCTTTGCCTTGAGAAGGCTCAAATAGATAATCAAACAAAAACTCTGAATCTCCATGATGTAATAGTCATATGGGCTAAAAGAGTAAACCTTCGGACTCTTATAGCCTAAAGAGTGTATTTAAGAATGTTCAATAACAGTAGTAGGTGATCTTCAAAGATCTATAATGCGAAAAGTACCCCACATGAAATTAACCAATCTTGGAGACTTGATCTTAGGCCATCGAAAAATTTGGCACATAAATCTCAGCGAATGCTTGTTGCTTGCTAGTTGATTGGCAGCCATGTCTTTGAGCTTTTGGAAGAGAAAAAAGCCATGACTGGATTGCACCTCACGTTCATGCTTCACGGTCCCATGAAAATTATTTTTAACAAGGCGTGTGATCGCCAAACAGCTGAATTCTTGGACTTCAAATCTTCTTTTTAAAGAGATTTAATCTCTACCTTCAAGGAATCAAGTGGCACACTTCAATTCCTTTCATAGTTGTTTTTTTAATTCTTGTCCTCCTAGGTCAATTTTCAAGTAATTGATCTTTTTAGACATCTTTACAGTAATAAAGTAATTGATCCTCTTGAATCTCTTTATCATATTGGGTTCTGACCCTCTTGGGTCTCTTCTAATTGTGTGACTCCATTGGTCAACTACTTCCTTGTGTCGGGATCAAGATTGACTACAGATCATCATAACAATTAGATTGTCTCAAAGGCACCATTTTTTTGTAATATATTTCCCATGTGCGAGATTAATGCTGAACATGTTTTAGATCCATGCAAAGATCGAGTATCAAGTGTGATACAAGCTAAGGCAATAGATAAGTACATGTTTATGAAATAAACCAATATATATATATGTATATATATATATATATATATATATATTCGACTACCTGGTGTTGACTCTATAGGACCCTAATAAAGGGTATTTGACTTTCTATGAAAGGTTCTTTACTGGAAGCATGTGACCATAAGTGATCTTCCTGTGACTAATATTACTCGTTGATCAAGCATGATTTTCGGCCAATGTTCACCTCGACTATGCCAAAGGTGAATGCTTCCCTCATGGTTCGTAAGTTAAGATAGTTGAATTCTTGGGACTCAGATTTTAATAGAGAGTTAATCTCTACCCATGTAGGTCCTAGTTACTGAAAAATTAACTGGTACACTTTTATTCTTCTTAGAGTCATCACATTTTAATTTTTATTAGTTGACACCCAAGTTAGTTCAAGTAATTGTCCCTCTTGGGTCTTTTTACAGTAGCAAATAATTGACCTTCTTGGGTCTCTTTGTTATATTATCGAGATAATTCAACTATACTAAAGACATTATGTATTATAATTTAGGCCAACCACGCCTAATAATACTCAGCCTAATATTAACTAGTCTCATATCATAAGTAAACTATCCTTGAAAATCTATATATTTTTTTGGCATTCAAGACAAACAAGAAACTCTCAAGACTTGTGTACCTTTGTGCTGGTCACATGAGGCTCAAATAAAGGGCAGCTGACTTTGTTCTAAAAACAAATTTTATGGAAGGGAAATACTACAACTAGTAGTTTGTGCTTCTGAAAGATGAATAATTCTGCTTCATGAGACAACGTCCATACACAAGGCAGAAATACCGAAAACCATGATGAACGTTCTAGATGCACGTTCAATCGTTCACACAAACCCATGAATAGCTCTCGTCCGCAATGCTTGCGATCTCGATTGTTGCACATACAAATTTACCGACAATGCTTGTTATATTATAAAGCCAGATCGATCGAGTACTTATATATTTACAATTCACAGAAACTTGATCATCGTTTCTCACAAACGGTGCCAATTATAGGGTGGAAAATTCGCACCTATCAAAATAAAGAGATTCGTTTGGGATGAGTATTCGAGATCGCCTTTAACCTACAAAACAAGCAAACTGCCATAGACCGGTGGGGTACTGACCGGAGGCACTTCGATGCTTAAGTCAATAATGACACGAGAAAGTGTATTCAATTTACTAGACAAAAGTATGCGCACCTTAGACTTAAGCTTTACCAGTATTTATAAGGAGTCTGTCCCTGATTATTCAGGACTAAAATATGGTGGCACACTTAAATTTCAATAATTCATTCCTTAATTCATGTTTGATCCTTATAGGATTTCCTTTTTCATTAGCTGATTTAGGTCACATGTTAATTATGTGTTCCTATGATTTAGGTATTTTCTTCATTAGTCGCTTAGCACCATCTTTGATTTTGCTTAGTTGGATCTTATCCTCTGCTTGACCGAATTAAGTTTAGGTCGACCGGGATAGCCTAGCTATTTGCTTGTTCAGACCAACTTTAGCTCGGCTCGAATAGCCTAGCTATCTGCTCGGTCGGATCTTGTCGTCTTCTCAGTCGGACCAACTTTAGCTCGACCCGAATAGCCTACCTACTTGCTCGTTCATAATAGAGTCATTCCAAATAACTCTTTTTAGCACATGTAACCTACCACGTGTTCAAAGTCTAATTGGCAAATATGATCAGAATTTACAGACTCCTTCAATATGAATATGTCCCTCTCCTGCCAGCCTGTCGGTTCCATCCAACCAAATAATTTCCCTATAAGTGGACCAAACGAATATGCATATATTATTATTCCTAGATATATTCAAATCAAATATGGACTTGACTATGGTATTTTTATAGCTTTGGTGTATTGTTTTATAATCAAAAAAGTTATCACTTATGTGGATATTTCTATTACTCTCATAATAACTATTTTTACAATTTTTTTTCGATACAAAAAATTACTATTTTTGTGGACAATTTATTACATTTGTGGATTTTTTTATCATTATTGTGGTAACTATTTTTATCACTTTTTTTAGTATAACAGTGTCAAAAATACACATAACAAAAATAAAAGTAACCATAAATGTAATAAATTGTCACATTATTAGATCAATAAATTAGGTCATTTTTTAGGAATAAATTACACTTTATTCTCTTGAACTATTACTTTTGTTTCATTTTATATTCTCAACTATAAAATTTTTCATATTACATCATAAAATATCAATTTTGTTTCATATCACTCTAATAGATAACGATTGTCAATTTTTTAACGTTAAATGCACATGTGAGTGATCTGTACTGCAAATAAGCAACTGTTTATTGCACATGTGCAAGTCAAAAATCAAGAAAATACCATCCGTGACTTTGCCTTTTCTAATCTCCAAATTTTCTTTCTTTGACCGACCTTTTTCTTCCTAGCAACTATTAGGTTGTAAAAGATGTAAAATAAAGCGGTACTAGACAATTGGCAAGAAGTTCTTTGAGATTTCTCTCATTCTTTTGACAGATTTTCTAGTTTGTCGTTATCTATTAGAGTGATATGAAACAAAATTTATACTTTAGGGCGCAATGTGAGAAATTTTATAATTGAGGGTAAAAAGTAAAATAAAGATAATAATTCAAAAAGATAAAGTGTAAGTAACTCATTTTTTTAGGTCCCAATAATGTTACTCTTTTTAAATTCACATATGCATATTGCAACTCCTATCTCTAAAACTATCTTAAGAGAGATCACAGAGCTTCACATGACATATAACTTTACCTATGTCACACTGTAGAGTTATTTTTTAGTGCCATATCGAAAGTTATTATAAAATAAATGTGATGTCACTTTAAAGTAGGGTTATTTGGGTTCGATCTTGACAATTTAGGATTGATCCTAATTTTTTGTGTTTTTTGGATCGTAACTTGATCTTCAATGAATTGAAACTAACTTTATTGGGTTATTTGCAAATTATAGCCCAAAAAATCATTCGAATCTCAATTTATACTCTCAAAGATAAAAAAATTTCAATTTAGACCATCAAAGATAGAAATTTATATCAATGCACACCTGAAACTAACAGCCGTCAATTTGTCGTCTAAAATTAAATGAATAAATTATACTTAGAACCCCTCATGATTGTCACTTAATCATTTGGACCCCTTCACATTTAGCATATTACTCATACATCTCCTAACGTTTGTGCACGTATAACATATAATCCCTTGTCGTTGATATTTGTTAATATAACTATTAAAAAATATGATTTTATCCTAATAAAAAAAATTATAATTTCATATTACCTGTTATTTTGTGAGCTCATTATATTCTAAAGTTCAAAATCAAACTTATCATTTAAATGTCAAATATAATGCATGTATTTATATAATGTTCTTTTGATCTAATGCAATGCATCACTTAAATAGAAAATTTGAATGTCCAATTGAGGGAATATTTTTTGTCATATTTGGAATCTCAAAGGATATACGTGTAATATTTCAAACGTGATGGGTCTAGGTGATTAAGTGACAAGCATGAGGGGTCCAAGTGTTATTTTTTCTATTTAGTTTTAGACGGCAAATTGATAGTTGTTAACTTGAGGTGCGCATTGATACAAATTTATATCTTTGAGGGTGTAAATTGAGATTTTTAATCTTTAAGGGTATAAATTGATATTCGAACAATCTTTCGGGGTGCAATTTGATATTAAACTCAACTTTATTGTAACAGCATGGTAAAATGCTAGGAACTATTGCAGAATACAATTGCTAGCAAGGACAGAGCATAGATGGTCCAGGAGATGAGCTTGAGGCATAGTGGAAATGGTATTGTCGAAAAAGTTTGGATCCAAATAAAGTGAACGGCAGGGTGAGGCGCGGACTAGGTCGCTCTCTTAAGACGATTCGCGCCCCTTTATGAGATTATCACAGAGCAGAAGGCAACAACGCGTCGTCCCCAGGATACAACAGCCCAGCCTATTGACTGTAGCTTCACTCGGATCTGCACAATCGAATGAAGCAGAAGCTTGACACACACCTTTGAATATTGCCCAGACACTTATACAGAAAGGTTGATATGAGATTGATATTGATTTACTGAAAATATATGTGTATATATATATACAGAGAATACAAGTTTTTAATAGTCTGTAATTACTTCTATATTTAATTTGGACAATAAGAAATATGACTGTTGGAATACTAGCCGTTAGAGGCTTTTAGTATTCAGCAACTGACATTTTATTATAGAAGTAATGGTAGAAAATAATTAAGCAAATATTAAAAAGTGGGTTTAATACTAGCCTGTGTTGTAGTTCTTTTAGGCGAGCCAGGGGCACCCAATACCCAGGTCGTGGACTAGGGTCAACCATGTGGATCGTAGATTTTAGAAATCCGTATCTCCTCCGCTAGTCCCTCCCCCTGCGCACGTGAGAGTCTCAAGACTCTCTTTAATTCAAAGGCTAAATAAAACTAGTCTATATATATACTCAAGTTTCTTTGGACTTTTTGTCGATGTGGGATTGAGTTCCCACACTTAAAAAATACTCTTTTAGTTAAAATATTCTAACACTTTTTGTCGATGTGGGATTGAGTTCCCACACTTAAAAAATACTCTTTTAGTTAAAATATTCTAACAGGTATTGTCACAGCAAAGAAGAATGCTGTGGCAGCAAAAAATACCCCAACTCTATCCAGTGCTTGTGACTGAATTGGATACTTGGAAGCAACAAATCTGGCAACAAGCAGAGAGGTACAGGCCAGGAAAATAAAAAAGGACAAGAAGTGGAAGAGTAGAGGCAGTCGACCAGAATTTTGTACCCAACCGAGAGTTATTTCATCTGCTGATGCTAAGCAAAATGCAATTAGTACCATTGGCCAGTCCCGATTCTGCTCAGCGTTATGTGTAACGGTGTTGTTGCCCAGAGGAGGAGGAGGAGCAATAACTTCTTGTTCAGAATGTTGAGGCTGCTCCACCTCCACGATGGTGGATTCGGGATTGAGGACGGGAGGAGATACCGAAGGGTGCTGGCAAGGTGGTGGTAGCTATGCCTGGTTAAGTCTTGGACAAGGAAAGTTCATCCTTTCTCTTGATTAAAATTTGAAAGGAGTGGAGTTAAAGTAATGTGTCAAGTGGTTATTCTAATGACCCGCTTTTATCGGAATTCTGTCTCTCTCTCTCTTCCAGCCTTGAGGTAATCTCCACATTGTGAGCGGACAAAGAAATGACCAAATTCTTACTCCAAATGCAACAGGTACGACAATTACTTAAAGACAAACTTAACCGGCAACATGCCAACATAGGACCAAATTCAGAGTAAATATTGGGTGTAACGAATCGAATCACATGATTCGTCTAAAAGAGTGTGCTTGAATTTTATCTGTGTCATATTTTTTCCCTCAAAACCATCACCAATCACTTACCTCACCAATCATTCCTTTGTCAGACTGAAACGTCAAATTGTATCACTCATTTCTATCACATGTTTAATCATTTATATATTTCCTCTTTAAAAATATCACATCACTCATTTCTATCATATATTTAATTAATTTGTAGTAAATATATTTTAAAAAAAATTAATATAGTGCAATCGATTTTTGGACGCTCGAATTGTATATTTTATCGTGTCTTCAGGCACGAGTTATGACTAGTGATGATGCACAAAATAGTATGGTGCGAGATCAACAGTCACAAGGGTGATTTAATGAGCAATCAATGACAATAAGTGGCAAAACAGTAAATAAGAGTCAACACAGGAAATTTATAGTAGTTCGGTCCGGGTGACTTACGTCCACTCTTCGAACGGCGACGGTGGCCTGAGATATTTTATTGATCAACGGTGGTACTCCGGAGAGTTTACAATGAGTCAAGAGAGAGAGAGAGAGCTTGCAGAGAGTAACTAGTCTAGTGTGTCTCCGTCTCCAAAGTGATTCTTGTCCCCTTTATACAGTGAGGGCTTACATTATATAGGCTCACCAAGGCGGTGAGGCGGTGACGTGAAGGAGAAGTCTCCCGTTAATTTGGTAAGTAGAGTTATGGTAGGAGTGAGCCTCTTTGGTGAGTAGAGTTATGGTAGGAGATCTCTGTATCCCGAGTCTTCCTCCACGTGCTCCTATTTACTCGGATGTCACTCTGGTGCGGAGTGTGCTCATGCTTAGCCTTGGACTTGAGTCTTGAGCTCGAACTTGCTTCGGAGTGGGTTTTGACTTGTGTTGCATGAAGGCACGAAGAGGAGCCAAGAGGAGAGGCCAATGGAGCCAAGGGTGGGCGGCGCCCACTTTGGAGGGGGCCTGGGCGGCGCCCCAGGTGCCTTGGGCTGCCTTGTCCCCTCCTTTGGTGTTCGGCCTTGAGTTGGTGCGACTTGGTGCTCGTCTCGGTCTCGAGGTCGGACGTCGAGCTAGGCTTGGTGCTTGTCTTGGTCTTGAGATCGGACGTCGAACTTGGCTTGGTGCTCGTGTTGGTCTTGAGGTCGGACGTCGAGCTCGTATTTGAATTAGACTTGGATTCGCACCGGAGTCAAATGGCGAAGGAGGAGAGGTCGCAAGAGCGGACGAAGGAGAGGCCGAGCGCGGAGCCGGGCACCCTAGGGGCCTGGGCGGCGCCCTTGGTTCCCTGGGCGGCGTCCCAGGTGCTTCGGGCGACACTCCTCGCTGTCTCGTGCGGTCTTGGCCCTTCCTCCATTTTCCTTGTCGTTTGCCACTTGGTTGGCCCAACTACATGGGTCTTTTAGTATCTTCAATGGGCTTCTCCGACTCCGTTCGGATTGGGCCTTAGCTTAGTTAAATTCGGACTCATCATTTGCCCCCATGCCCCGAGCTCGAATTTTCTTCTAGAGGAAGGGGTCGAGGGCATGTGCCTCGTGTTTACTTGGTTGAGTCGGAGCTTCCCTTGTCTTTCACGGTCCCCTTTTATCTTCGAGGAATTATTCTTCGGGATCTGCTGAACTCCTCGGTTTCGAAGAATGCATTATATTTTTTATGCTCTTGTCTATAAATAGAGGCCACTATCTCATTTTTCTTCATTCTTCTCTTGTTTGCATGTGCAGGGACTTTCTTCAAGAGTGACTCTCAAGGAGCTTCACTAAGGCTTCATCAAGGAGCTTCAAGGTCTTTGTTTGTTCATCCTCACTTTCTTCTTCCATCATCAAAGCATTCATGCGGACGAGAGGCATGTCGAGCGGAGGAGTCAAGACGAGAGGAGGACACCGCGGGGAAGTGAGCCCGGACCCGGGCGACGCCCAAGGGGGCCAGCCTATGGGCGGCGCCCAAGGGGCCTGCCCAGGCGCCCAGGTCATGGGTGCTGCCTCCTCCGACTTTGGTCGTTCGAGCTCCTCTTCTCGCGGTAGGCTTGGTGCAGCGGAGGAACCCTTCGGGACCATTATGAGTACTCTGAGTAGTCCCCGGGGTGTGCCCGGACGGTCCTCTAGCACGGGCGGTCATCGGAGTGTGTCGGGTCCTTTGGGTGACGACCCAAGTGTTGTGCTGCCGTCGACCGATGACTTGGAGGACACGGTGCTGCGAGGTATGTCTCTTGGTATTCTTTCTTTGACATTGTTACCTTATTTTAGCTAGGCCCTGATCTTGCTCTTGTGCATATTACCCAGGTGAGTCGGAGGCCGTTGGGGACCTCGATGAAGGCCCGGGCGTTGGAGGAGGCAACGGCTCCAAGGTGCTCTCTATATTCAGCTTGTATAAGTGTGATGCTGAGATTGTTAAGATAGCTTCTCTACATCACATTCCGCCTTGTGTGACTTATCGTCATGCTGAGGCCGATAAGCCCGCCTGCTGCGATTCTTTGGGTGAGATTGTTGTTTATGAGGGGATGTTGGAGGCGGGTCTGCGATTCCCCATTCCCGGACCCATTTGTCGGGTGCTAACACACTTTTCATTGGTCCCAGGGAGATTGTCTCCTAATGGCTGGAGGGTTATTTCTGCATTCTTCGCACTATAGCGGTTGACGCATGATGTTAACGTTCCTCGGCCGTTCGAGGAGTTCCTGGTGACGTACACACTGTCGGAGAACCCTGCTCCTCACGGGGGGTGGTACCGCTTTACTCCGAGGTCAGGCAGGCTCATTGAGGGGCTTACATCCAATCTCCACAAGTGGAAGAGGAAGTTCTTCTTCGTTGGTGGCGAGTGGGCTTCGGAGTCCGACCGCGATCTTGTGCCTTCTCGATAGGATGTAGTCCCTCAGACAAAACAAGGTAAGGACTTCTGTCTTTGAGTTGTACTCTTCATCCTTATGTGTTGGTTCTTCATAGTATGTGTTCTTTTGCAGTTTGTCGGCTCTGACTCCGGTCCAGACGAGGCTGCTTGATGCGGTTCGTAGCAACCCGACTAGGGACTTTGCTGAGATTATGTCGTTGTCCGGCATCTCTTCTAAGACCAAAAAGAAAGGTGCTCATTTACCAGTAGTCTTCTTTAGGTGCTTTGTAGTAGGCTTTCTGACTTACTGGGTTTTTGCAGGTCTCCCCATTGACAGGTCCGTAGTGGACGAGGTCCTTGCCTCTAAGGCGACTTCCATACCTACTCCTCCTCCCAAGAGGGCGAAGTCTGGTGCCCCCTGTTCTTTCCGACCGGGATTGGTCGACCCAGCGGGTTCTATACCGGCTGAGTTTGATGATGTTCCACCTTCTCCTTCGATCTATGTCTCCCCTTCCCCGAGACACGGTTCTGGTACCGCTGTAGGGGCTGAGGTACCGGCGCCGCAATCCGCCGGGACGGAGGGTCCGTCTAGGTGCTGTTCCCTGGAGAATACTTCAAGGTCTATGCTGCATGATGTGGAGGTGGCAAAGGAGAGATTCAGTGCCTTGGTGACCTGCGATGAGGCCAACGAGATCGCCTCTCGGGGTCCTGGGGGCGTAGTCAACGCCATTGTAGAGGGCATTGCTCTGGTACGTTCTGTCCCTATGTTTTGTATTTGACTTTCTGTGGCCTGTCTAGACTTAGCTCTTGGCTTTCTTTGTGTTTGAATGTCCACAGGTGATGGCTGCCCTGCCTGCCTTGTTTAGCAATACGATGATGATCGGAGAGGCCGTTCTTGGAGAGGCGAAGGAGAGACGGGCACGTGAGGCTGCCGAGGGACAGCTTGCAGCTGCTGAGATAAAGCTTTCACTTGAGCGACAGACACGAGAGAATGACGCACTGCTAGCTCGACAGGCACGAGAGGATGTCGAGAAGCGATTTGAGCTCGAGCGGCGGACGCCAGAGAGCACCGCTGAGCAATTGAAGCTATCTCAGGGGAAGGTTGCTCAACTTGAGGTTGACCTCAGCGTAGCACTTGGGAGAGCTACTAGTGCGGAGGCGAGAGCAGCTGGTGCGGAGACTCAGAGGGATGCTGTTGAGAGGGCTAGGGCCAGTGCCTTGATTGACGGCTACGAGGAGCTCAGGAGGAAGGCCTCTGCAGCATACCCTTATGTTGATCTTTCTGAGCTCAAGCCTCAGGTGGCTTTTGAGTCCGATGATGAGGACTATGTGAGTGGAGGCAGTGAGAGTCATTGAGAGTGGTCTCCTTGTGTCTTTTGTTTGCATGATGTCCTCCTTTTGTAAAAGGTCTAGTTTACGGACTTTGAATGAAAATCTTCTTTTGTAAGAGTCTCATGATTTGAATGAAATAGAACTCTTTTTTGAAGAAAATATTGAGACATCCTATCTTAT
>CM042192.1:12268512-12314065 GCA_023539305.1 Ilex asprella | reverse complement strand
GTTGTAAAGATTTCCACAAATGTAATAAACAATCCATTAAAGTTGTAAATATTCCCACAAATGTAGTAAAGAATCCATTGAAGTTGTAAATATTCCCATAAATGTAGTAAAAAATCCATTGGAGTTGTAAATATTGACATCAAAGTAGTTCATGATCGATCAAATATCCTCACGATCGATCAAATTGGATCCATTGAAGTTGTAAAAATTTTCACAAAATTTGTAAACATACCACTGATGTTGTAAATATTCCCACAAATTTAGTAAATATACCACTGAAGTTGTAAATATTCCCACAAATTTAGTAATTGATCCACTAAAGTTGTAAATATTGCCTTAAAAGTCAATAATAACGGCTATTCTTTATGTCTTGTCTGTCATTTCAATGTCTTGTCCGGTGTCATTTCAATGCCATTAAAGTTGTAAACAATCCACAAATTTAGTAAATTTTACCATTAAAGTAGTAACTTGTATACCATTAATGTAGTAACATGAAAATTTCGGTACCATACCAAAATTTTCCATGGATGTATTGTAGCCTGCTCCTAAAACTTATTATACTGTATGTCCCTCTCCTACCAGCCTGTCGGGTTCCATCCAACCAAATAATTTCCCCATAAGTGGTCCAAACAAATATGCATTTATTATTATTCATGGAGATGTTCAAATCAAATATGAACCTGACTAAAGTACCGATAAAATAAATTCGGTATCATATTTCAAAAATTTATTACTTTAAATGATGTCTTTATAATTTTTGTGGGCTGTTTTATAATATAAAATTTTATTATTTTTGTGAGTATTTTTATCACTATTGTGTATATTTTTATCACTATTGTGATAACTGTTTTTATAACTTTTTTTCCGTGCAAAAACAATTACCATTTTTGTGGATAATTTACAACATTTGTCGGTCTTTTTACCACTTTGTGGATATTTTTATTACTTGTGTGGTAATTATTTTTATCATTTTTTTAGTACTAGAACATTAGTAAAAATACACACAACAATGATAAAAATACCCACAAATATATTAAATTTCGATATAAGTCCAAAATTTTATTTTTTAATACCGTGGTCAAATCCATCAAATATACATGTAGCCTTTCTAAAAAAATCTAAGAGTGATGTTGCTCAACAAATAGTATAAGGTTGCAGACACAACAACATTATTAGACTATGACATTGTCACATCATTAAATCAACAAATTAAGTTAATTTTTTAGATCTCAATAACATTATTCTTTTGTAAAGTCACACATACATATAGAAACTCTTGTTTCTAAGGCTATCTTGACACATATCACAAGAGCTTCACATGACATATATACATTTATCTACTAGAGTTATTTTTTGATATCGTATCGAAAGTTATTATAATATAAATGTGATGATATGATAAAGTAGGGTTATTTGAGATTGATCTTGACAGTTTAGGAACTATTGCAGTATACAATGGCAAGCAAGGATAGAGCATAGATGGCCCAGGAGGTGAGCTTGAGGCATAGTGGAAATGGTATTGTCACAGCAAAGAAGAATGCTGTGGCAGCAAAAAATACCCCAACTCTATCCAGTGCTTCTGACTGAATTGGATACTTGGAAGCAACGAATCTGGCAACAAAGAGACAGGTAAAGGCCAGTAGAATAAAAGAGGACAAGAAGTGGAAGAGTAGAGGCAGTTGGCCAGAATTTTGGACCCAACAGAGAGCTATTTCAAATGCTGATGCTAAGCAAAATGCGATTAGTACCATTGGCCACTCCCGATTCTGCTCGGCGTTACGTGCAATGGTGTCATTGCCCGGAGGAGGAGGAGGAGGAGGAATAACTTCATGTTCATAATGTTGAGGCTGCTCCGCCTCCACGATGGTGTATTCGGGATCAAGAACGGGAGGAGATAATGAAGGGTGCTGGCAAGGTGATGGTGGTGGCTGTGTCTGGTTAAGTCCTGGACAAGAAAAGTTCATCCTTCTCTTGATTCAAATGTGAAAGGAGTGGAGTTAAAGTAGTGTGTCGTGTGGTTATTCTAACAATGACCTGCTTTTATAGGAGTTTTGTCTCTCTTTCAGCCTTGAGGTAATCTCCACATTGTAAGCGGACAAAGAAATAACCAGATTCTGATTCCAAATGTACCACGACAATAATCTAGCATTGGAAAGTTACTTGAAGACAAACTTAAACGGCAAAATGGACAAAATTCAGTAAATATTGGGTATAACGAGCAAAGTAATATTCTAAACTAAGTTACACATTATTATTCTGCGCATAAATTCTCGCTTTAAAAACGAATTCATATTCGAATTCGAAAAATCACAAATTAAACATTTAAACTAAAATTGAACATGCCCATGGCAACACAGTAGAACTTCTGCTGACATAACAACTAAGGCCCAGCACATGAAGTAACTCATAAAGCAAGTGGCTTGTAGGCATGTTTTGACTGCAAAGTTGTACCATAGCTTTGCAAGTCAAATAATGTCTTTGAGGTGCGGAGTCAAAACTTTTGTTTTGGACGAGCACTCTAGCTAGAAACTTTAATTTTTTTCTCTGAAATGAACAAAAATAAAATAACATATTAAATTATTGTGTTATATTTGATATTTGAATATTTATTAAATTCAAGAGGGGTCAGACGTTGATGTACATAGCGTATATGAACAAAAAAATTAAAAAAATATATTAATGAGATCCCTTGACAAAAAAATAAGACTAATTACATACAATTGACTTCGACAAGCTTTCTTACTTTGAAAAAGTTATTTGGTAATTTCATTATCAATAGTTATTACAATCTTTATAACTTAAATAATTACAAAATGAGCTCAGCGTATCAACAATTTATCTAAATGTTTGTAATGTGTTCGAAGTGTGTGTAAAAATTTATAGTCATACTAATTGATAGAAAAAAATAATAATAAGGTGGACATATTTAAATATACCTAATAATTAACAAAAATTATATATAAGTAATATATTTATAAAAAAAAATCTAGTCCCTTCTTAGATCCGCTTCGAGGTGACTGATACTCCCGGCATGCTGCTCCACCAAACTTCATTAGCAGTAATATGGCTTTGGTTGACGCCACTCGACCTTTAGGATATGTGTGGCATCATCGCTTGGGTCATCCATCTTCTCGCACTCTAGTCTTGTTGCGTGAGACTTTGAAATTTTCAGATTTTATTCTAAGTTAATAATTTTTGCGACTCTTGTCACTTGGCTAAGAGCCACAAACTGCTCTTTAAAAATTCAGATTGTGTATCTTCTTCTCCTTTAAATATCATTCATTGTGATTTATGGAAACCTTCTCCAGTTGCATCAAATTCTGGTTTTCGTTATTATATACTGTTTGTGGATGATTACAGTTACTTTTCTTGGCTATATCCGCTACATGCAAAATCTGATGCCCTCTCACTCTTTCGCTTATTTAAAAATATGGCAAAAAATTTATTAGGTGTTACTAATTAAGACTTTTCAATGTGATGGAGCTCTTGAACTCACTCGTGGTCAATTCAAGAATTTTTGGGATGAATGTGGAATCACCTATCGAGTTGTTTGTCGTCATGCCCGGGAACAAAATAGTGTTGCAAAGGGAAGCATCATCACATAACTGAGATGGAACTTGCCCTCTTGCTTGACTCCTACATGCCCAAAAAGTGTTGACTTGATGCTTTCTCTACTACCATATTTCTCATCAATCGGTTGCCGGCTCCTTTTGTTTGTCCTCACAACCCATAAGAAATTCTCTTTAAAAAACTTCCCCAGACTACAAGCTTTTAGCTGTTAATGTCTTCCATGGCTTCACCCTTATCGTCATGATAAACTTAGTCCGAAATCAATCTCATGTGTCTTCTTTGGATATAACACTACACACAAGGGCTACCGTTGTCTTGACCCACAGACGGGTAAAGTGTACACCTCTTGACATGTTATTTTTAATGAAGATTGTTTTCCATTTGCTACGATCACTCAAAATCCTCTCAGCTCTTCAACAGATTCCTCTTCCCCAATTATTATCTCACTTCCATCGGCTACTGCTCCTCCATATTTGCCTTTTCCAGATGCTTCTTCTTTGTCCGAATCAATTTATGCTCCATCATCTCCCTTATTAGTTGCATCTTTAGCAGCCCCGCTGGATTTCTCTTCCACCGGCGACTCAACATTACAGCTGCTCAATCCCGATGCTTTAACCAATACTTCAAGCAATGATATTTCACAAATTTCGGTTGCTAATGCCCCACTAACAGTTCCACCACTCCATCCGATGATTACTCGCAGTCGTGATGGTACCCACAAACCTAAAATTCTCCTTGCTACTAAACATCTCATAACTCACAACTTTCTAGTCGCTGTGAATACCTTGGCACCTTTCGAACCCACTTCATACCGCATGGCTGCCACTAACCCCAATAGGGACTCTGTTACGTTACTTAGTTTGCGGAAGTGTGACTCGTTTATGAATAGGTAAAGAGAACTAACCAATCTTGCGTGGTCGATCTATGTTGTTGGGTATGATACTTTGAGGGATCCTTGGCCTCCAAATAAAGCTTTTACCTCAACCCAAAGACTTTTCAGAAAAAAAAAATCACAAAAGAGAGTTATTTATTAGAAAATTTAATTATATTCAATAAATAAATTTTGATCATTTAAAAATACATAAATTTTCGTTAGTGCTATTGACATTTTGCTGTTTGGCTCCCTAAAACTAATACCAAAAAATGTTTTGCTCCCTCTCTTTTTTATAAGTAAATGTTTAATTTATTTATTTAAAAATTTAATTATATTCAATAAATAAATTTTGATCATTTAACAATACTTAAATTTTGAGCACATCAAACTTTAAAAATTGAAAACGTATACATATAATTAATTTTCATTTTATCATACAATTTTAAACGCATACATAAAATAAAAATAAATTTTATTTATAATGTTGATCATGTCGACAATAATGTTTATTAAGTAATGTAAAAATATAAGTTATTTATAACAAAAAAATTGAGTCTTTATTTTATAACAATTTGCAGTGAATCTGATATGGTAAAAAATGTTGTAAGTAACGTGGTTGATATTCAAAACAACATAAAAGATTATCGAGTATACATAAACATGATAGGATAAAAGTGTCAGACGCATTATTGTCCAAATCAGAAAAATCAGAAAGTTCAAGATTAAAAACAAATAACAGATCTTTTAAAATTTCAATTTTGACATATTCAGGATTAAAATGCTCTGTTTTTTCATAATCGATTGCATGAAAACGATCAAAACGATGCTGCATTTGATCATTTTCACGTTCAAGTCTTAATATGACCTCGTCATGATTGTTTGAACCCTGTGAATTATAAATATCAATCGAACGTGCCTTAGGTAACGCAAGTCCATGTCAACGATAAAATATTTCAAGGTCACAACGTTTTTCATATAACTGTCGTCATCTTAGTGTGAGTTCGATATGAGCACCTGGAGGTGAATAGTTAGTTGCAGACCCAACAATTACATGTTCAGCTCAACCGAATGGATAATAAGAGTTGATGCACTCATTGTAGAATGCACGCTTTCGTCCATACCACCTTACACCACTGGCATCAGTATATAATTCAATAGAAAGAACTTTGTTCAACGATGTTGATTTGTCTATTGAGTGTTCACATTTGTTAGTCAAAGATGAACTATTTAGGTCAGTACATGAAGAAGAACTTTCATGTGATGTGCTCCTATACATTTTGTTTGGTGGTGATGCATTTACACAATTGCGAAAGGTAATATATATATGCTCTGTTTGGCAATTTAAAATTACAGTGAAAGGACATCACACTGCAAAGTTCGGAACTGATTTGACAGTGATGCAAAATAACAATAAAAAAGTTGAGATATGGCAACACACTGAATATACTAATAAAGTCACAAGATTGATTAAAGTAAATAGGACATCACACTAAAAAGTTCAGAATTGATTTGACAATGACAAGATGTGACAATGAAAAAGTTGAGATATGACAACACACTGAATCAACTGATAAAACCACAATATTGATTAAAATAAATAGGACGTAGACATAAACGTTATATACTTAATAAGGTGGAAACTAATTATATTTGTTAATTTTATCAGACAATATGCATCTGATAGGTATTGATCATCATATAATACATTAGATCATATAGATGTTGAATTAGAAAAGACTTACTTGAAATCTAGAAACAAAAATCAAAGTTGTGAATGTATGTTGGTTTCAAAGTAACATGCAGAGAAAAAGTTCATAAGAATTTGCTTATATTCAGTCTGCTTGAAAACGAAAACGTTCCGGATGTTTCGAAATGATTGTTTGATCCTTGACATGTATAAAGTAAGTAACTAAATGTATATCCAAGATGTGGCCTTATGAAACAAGTCATACAAAGACAAAAGAATTGCCCTATCTACTATGCTTGATTACTTAACCACACATAATAAAGTCCTTGACTTTTAAAATGTGCATGTAATACATTACTATTATTACCCTGAAATGGACTTCAAAACACCATAACAATATGTGAAAAGATGCATTATTTTATGGGCCAATAGACTACTTAGATTACAGTATAAGCAACATTTTGGGCATGTGCATTGACTTAATTTGAAGGGCATTACTTGGTTTATCTAGCCATTTTCATCAACAACCCTCTAGCATCTGAAATCAAACCCTAATTCCAAATCCCCCAGCATCTGAAATCAAGCACCCCCATCCCTAACCACCACAAAACACACCACCACCATAATCCAAGCAAATTAACAGTATAAAACAGTATAATGCAAAACACACCACTCTCACAACGTGGAGACACTTAACATCATAAAACAGAAAATTAACCACAAAACACACCACCACCAAAACCCCAACAAATTAATAGTATAATGCAAAACACACCACTACCACAACCCCAGCAAATTAACAACATAAAACAACAAATTAACAGTAAAACACACCACCACCACAACCCAACAAATTTAAATTAATAATTAACAGATAATTACAACAAATAAAATTAACTAACTAACAATATAATGCAAATTAATAGTATTAAATTAAATTAAATTAACTAATAACAGACAATATTACATTAATTATACACATTCTAAATGGAGGAGACTTACCTATTGTCATTGGTTTAAGAGCAGCAGCAGTGGTGGAGCTGATTTGGGCGTTGGGTGGTGGTGGTCGCTGGTGGTTAGCCTGAAGGAGGTCGAGATGGGTCTCAAGTGGTGGTGGAGGATGCATCTGATGGAGGTGGAGATGGACCTTGGGTGCTCGTTGGTTGTAGATTGTAGTGGAGAAAGGGGTTGGTGGAGATTCGGTGGTGGTGGTCAATGGTGGTTCGCTTGAAGGAAGTGGATATGGTTTCAAGTGGTGGTGGAGGGTGTATCTAATGGAGGTGGAGATGGGCCTTGGGTGCTCGTTGGTTGCAGATTATAGTGGAGAAAGGGGCTGGTGGAGATTTTGGGGGTGGTGGTCGTTGGTGGTTTGCCTGAAGGAGGTTAAGGCTGGTGGAGATTTCGGTGATGGTGGTCGCAGCTGGTTCGCCTGAAGGACCCTAGGGCTCAGAGATTTGGGGGAAGAACATAAGGGAGAAGGAAATAAGAGCGAAATGAAAAATCAATTTCTGATTAGCTAAAAATGTTAGTCCAAATGACGTTTGAAAACGTCATTGAGTGTAAATGACCAACAGTGTTGCATAAAAAACGTCATTGTGAAAACCCAGGTAAATTTAATTTTGTTTAAAAAAAATGGCAAAATGGTCATTTTGCCATGATAATGCAGAATTAAAATACATGTTTTATAGACCTCATATGAGACAACCGACTTTGTCGTTGAATTCATATCGTGAAATTTAGTCACCCTATCGAATTTTGAGATAGTCAAATTTTACACGTTGTTCGAGACAACTGGGTGGCGGATGACCTCACAAAGATCCCCAAAAATAAAAATTATAAAATTTCCTTATAATTAGATAAAAGTTCAAATAAAATTAATTTAAACTTAAACCGGGATCAAATAAATTATTTTGGGGCAAAAACGGATCCGAGCCAAGCCTTTAAAAATATAAATAGACACTTAAATTAGGTATTTTGGCACAAAATATCTACTGAAGATCAGCCTCCAACGTGTGAGAAAAAGAGGGAGAGAAAAGGGAGAAAACAAGACTTGTCTTTGCGATTCTCGGAGTTCCGTCAGACGGATTCCGTCGAGCCAAGAGTTATAGTCGATCACGTCGACGAGGGCTACGCAATCACACCAAGAACGAAGAAATTAAGGTTTTTGAGGCTTGGGAGTTGTTCTTGAAGCTTCTACCTTCATTTCTACGCTTCAAGATGTAGAGTTCTTCCTACTTGGATTTTATTCCTACCATATGATATCCAAGGGACAAGGGTTGAGTGTATATATATATTGACATATGTATTTATGGTTATGAAAATGAAAAATGAGTCTGGAAATGACTTAGACTAAATTCTAGTTTGAATTTGATATGTGGAAGTTCTTATGTGATCTCTTGGAACTTGGGATTGTGTGGGCATGCTATATGTTATATTGTGCCTTGAATGTGTTTGATTAAATGTCTTGGATAATAGAATGTTATTATTTTGATGTAATTGAAATAACATGTTTGAATTTGTTGCGATATGTGGACATATGCTTATTGATATATTGAGCATAATGATGATTTATGGAAGATATATACATATGATATAAATTTCTATGGAATATGTTGATATGCGGTTTAATTTGCCCATATGACATTCATTACATATGGGACATGACATTGACATGTAAATGGTTCATCATATTGCATATGCACGAAAATATCTCATCACCTGAGTGTGTGTATGGTTGTTGTCAACACCACACTTGGTGATTGTTGACAGAAGGCCTGAGAAAGTTGGGCCGAAGGCCTAGTTGAGCCGCATGGTTGCATGATAAGTTAGGTTGGGGTTAGCAAAAAAGGGTTAGAAGATCTCTCGGGTGAGAGACCCGGTGATTGGATATGCACTAAGTTGGTATAAGAACCCATAAAGTTTGTCGGTGTACATGAAACTGTTGGTGGAAGTCCATGAATTCCGTGTTGGTTGGGTGTCATTGGTGTAAGTCCATGAATATCCACCCCAAGAAAGACCTAGAGTTGTAAACTTCATTTGATGTGTAATAAAGATGACGGATTCATACACATTGTCATTTGCATGTGTTGAGGAGCCGAGAAGGGCTCGATTGAGTGCATGAATGAGTCTTACCTTATTGCATGACATGCTATAGTAAATTCCATCATTGAGTTGCATACACTTGATTGGAGTTGTCGTGGATAATTGTTGTTATATGTGAACACTTCATGTGCATCTAGGGGGTGACTTCTATAGGGGATACTCTATTGAGCATGACTCACCCTATACTGGAAAACTTTTCAGGCGCGGGGTGCACGATGACGGACGACTCTCATCCGGACCATCAAGGGTGAAGAAATGTAACGACCCAAAACCTACCCTGAAAGAGAGTAATCTATAACCATTCATACCATGAGAGCACTAATAAAATTCATAAATAAAAGAGATGTCATTCATCATCCCTAAATATTTGTAACATTATCCAAAAGAGTATGCCAAACCATGACATTTACATCCCAAAAATTTAACTATTATAATGCAGTGAAAAACAAAAGAAAATTAGCTTTCACAATATCTCCAAAATGAATTTTCTAGTCTAGAACAAAATATAATATTGTTTTAAGCATCTGTCTCGGAATTCACATGCCCATTTATAGGAGTCTCCCAATGTGCTGATTCCTCTAATATAGAGTTTTTTAAATAAAAATCAGGACATTTATACAAATCTCAAGCTTAAGGTACAACAGTAATTTAATGAATAAGTTAAATCAATATACCATTAACAAACTATTTCCAAACATAATCCATTCCACCATAAACGATTTCTAACAAGTTCTTATAGAATCCCATACTTCCAAAAACTCTTGTAGAAACCGTTTCTGGTACAATGTACAATAACCTACACCTGACATTCGTTAATCCCCATTGTCATGTACGTTGATTGTTTATCAGGAATCTATCCAACGATTATACCTAGTCCACCCATCATAATCACAAATCACAATTCCTTCAGGAAAAGGCATCTACCATACTAATGATAGTAACGAGTCTCTTCCCAAGAAAGGTATACCAACCCTAGTTCGAACTCCAGTGAACGATAGTGGTTCTATTAACAAATGAAAATCCACTACAAGTGTTAGGAAACCATCTCACCGTCACTGGGATAGACTAACCTCTAACACTCTACAGCATCTCTTGAAGGCAATTCAAGTCCATCACAACAACCATACAAGTGAGAAAACCAAGATATTCTCAATTAACCAACAATTCCACATCATTACCAAAATTCTCAATTTTCACATGTGTCATACTGTAGAATAATCATAGAAAATACACAAGAGATAATCATCAATATCATTTTTTTGTACAATATCAAACACTAGAATTTTAAAATCAAGAACAAAGAAGAAATCAAGAAAAAAACTCATCACTCTTGAAATCTAGGTTTTTGAAGTAAGAAAAATTGGTATCAACCCTAACTCCATATAAAACATGATAATAATTGCAAGGGAACCAAAAAATAAAGAACTCGTAGTAAATACATACTAATAAGAGTCAAAACATGTATATATATTAGCCCTAGCCTCAATGTAAGAGAAAAAGAAGAAATTCCCTACCTTGGCTCTTGAATAACTAGGGCTTGAATCTTGAATCACTCTTAAATCTCTTGTTTCTCACTTTAGATCTTGAGCTTTCTCCTTCTCTCTTCCTCTCTAAGTGTTTCTAGGGTTAGAAGGGCCGAAATGGGGTGAGAATAGACGTCTTAATGTATTTATAGGGCGAGAAATAGACCCCAAATCGCAACTTTAATTGTCAGACCTCTTTCGGCAGTACCGGTACATAGTACAGGTATGGTAAACTCACTGGACCAAATGATTTCGGAACACAGTACCGGTACGGTTCACTACAGGTACACAGTACTGGTATGGTTTGCCAAGTTTTGTCTATTTCCTCCGTTTTTCATTTCCAATCAATTCTAAACCCTTCTAAAATCAACCCAAACTTACACAACATACATTTGCACACCAAACATAGTTGATAGAAGTTCTATTACAACCATTCCATATATTTACGAGCTAAACTAGCTTTAACTATTATTTACAATATTAGTATTTCCTACGCCATTACATATATTAAATTACTATACACCTTTATCATTATATTACTATAAACATATGGGGGTTTACAAGAAAAGTCGAGATGTGGCTTTGTATTGAGTTTTTGTAAAATATTTATGAAAACTTAATTTTTGACATATAAATTTATGTGAATGAATGTAATAGAACTTGTATGTAACAAGTTTTATGTTAGAAATGTTGTAAATCATGTATGGGATGATTTTGGAAGGGATGGAATGGGTTTGGAATGAAAAACAGTTGAAACAAGTAAATCCGAACAAACCATACCGGTACAGCGTACCGGTACGGAGCTGTCCAGAGAGTTTATCATACTAGTACGCCGTACCGATACGCTCTTCACAAACCGTACCGGTACACTCTCCAAAATTTTGAAAATTTTAAATTATTTTGTTAAGCTTTGGGCTTTGAGTTCCTTCCTTTAAATGGACCCTAATGGAGTGTAAGTCATGGTGTATTGGACTTGGGTTGGGTTAAATGAATAAATGAACCCGAATTACAGTCATTGGCAACCTCCTCTTTGATGGCATCGGCCCATTTGGGAATGACTTGAGTGATAGCCTGTAATTCACTCTCCTTGACCTTGGCCACCTTTGGAAGGACTTGGGGGATGATTTTCAGGTCTTCCTCATGTAGTCTAGATAAAGCATCCACGACTCCATTGTCAATCCCCTTCTGGTACTCAATTTCAAAGTTGTATCCCAACAATTTGACAAGCCATTTTTGTTGTGCAAGTGTGGTGATGGTTTGACTCAGAAGGTATTGAAGACTCTTTTGATCCATCTTGACCAAGAATCTTGATCCCAATAAATAAGGCCTCCAATTTTGGACAACATTGACCAAGATGAGCATTTCTTTTTCATAAGTAGACAAGACAAGATTTTTCCCATTGAGAGCTTGGCTGAAAGCAATGGGCTTGCTTTTTTTGCATAAATACAGCCCCGAGTCCTGTTCCGAATGCATCACATTCAATCACAAATGGCATAGAAAAATCTGGTAAAGGTTAAAACCAGCCCAGTAGTCATGGCCGTTTTAAGCCGCTCAAACACCCTCTTCGCTTCCTTTGACCACTCAAACACATTTTTTTAACATACTAGTGAGGGGTCTCGCAATTTCTCCATAGTTTTTTTATGAAATTTCTATAATACTCCGTCAAACCTAGGAATCCCTTCAAGCCCTTCAGAATGGTGGGTTTGGGCCAAGATACCATCGCCTCAATTTTTTCGGGATCCATAGCCACCCCTTTACTTGTAATTAAATGTCCCAAATGATTAACTTCCTAAAGACCAAATTGACATTTCTCTCATCTTACAAAAAATTGATGTTCCCTTAATTTTAGCAAAATTATTTCTACGTGCTTCAAGTGCTCTTTCCGATCCTTGCTATAAATTAAAATATCGTCGAAAAATACCAAGATAAATTTTCTGAGATACTCTTGGAATACCTCATTCATAGTAGAAAGAGCGTGGTAAGACCAAAAGGCATAACCAAAACTCGTAGTTTCCATTGTGTGTTCAGAAGACTGTATTTTCCACGTCTTTCGGGTGCATACGAATCTGGTGGTACCCTGTTCGGAGGTCTAGCTTGGTAAAAAATTGGGCACCATGTAATTCATCAATCACCGAAATTGAAAATTTATCCTTGATATTAACATCATTTAAAGCTCTATAATCAGCGCATAATCTCCATGATCCATCATGTTTTTTAAGCAAGAGGACTAAGGAAGAATAAGGACTCGTGCTAATCCTTACTATGCCAGGTACCAAAAGTCCAGCCACCAATTTCTCAATTTCATCTTTTTGATAATGTGGGTAACGGTACGGCTTGACATTTATTGGCTTGGATCGTTACTTCAAGGAATTTTGTGGTCTTGAATTCGCTTAGGAGGGAGGCCCTAGGGTTCAACAAATAATTTTTCATACTTGTTAAACAACTCCAATAAATTAGTGGCCATGGGTGGGGTCCTGCCAGATTGGATTTGACGAAAATTGCCACTAGGCCGAAAAAAAAGCTCGTTTCTTCTTCCTAATGTTCTTCGACAAATCAGATTTCCTCCAATATTCAGTTAGGACGTCCTTGAAAGCCACACAACTCCACCATTTTCCCTTCCCACCAAAATCTCATCCAAAGATCATTAAAATCCCAAATTATGGCTCCCAAATTACGCAACCACTAGGTTCCGAAGATTACAGAACATCCCTTCACTGGTAAGAGGTAAAAATCCACGGGAAAAATTAATTCTTGAACCTTCACCTCCACACATTTTCAAGAACCTTGACTTGTCATTTTTTCTCCATTGGCAATAGCAATCGAAAAAGTCCTTCTTTCAGGCTTTAAACCCAATTGTTGAGCTAAATCAATATTGAGAAAATTGTGGGTGCTTCCCGAATCCTACAAAATGGTGAAACTGATGTTCCCCACCTTTCCTCTAATTCTCATGGTCTGTGGCGATTGGGTCCCAGTGATGGCATGTAAACTGATCTCTGTTACCTCTTCTTCTCCTTTGAAAATCGGCTTCGAGTCAGACTCCTCTTCTTCATCAAAAACTCCTTCTGTGAGGAAAAGCTTCTTGTAACAATGGCCAGGAGAGAATTTGTCATCGCAATTGAAACAGAGCCCTTTGTCACGACACTCCTTTATTTCTCCAAGTGAAAACCGATTAATGATAAAGGCCTTAGGTGTGCCAAAGTGGATGACGACAATGGTGGTGTATTGGCAGTGGGTAGAGGGGCTCTTTGAAATTCATAAGCAGGTAGCCTGCGTGACTCACCTGTGTGATCTTCGTAGAGCCTTGCGAGCCCAATTGTTGCAGATAGAGTGGTCGGATCACTGGCTTGGAGATCAATTCGAATATTTTCTTTAAGGCCGCTGATGAAGACTCCAATTTGTTGCTCTATCAAAAGCTTTCTCGCTCTTCTTAGAAGCCACAAAAACTCAGTTTGATAATCTTTAACTGTTCCAACTTGCTTAAGTTTTGAAAAATCACCAAAGAAATTTCGGTATTTGGTAGGACCATATTTCACGTGTAACTCAACTTTGAGGGACTCCCAATCTACTTCTTCCCTCTCTGCCTTGAAATGTTGATACCATATTTGCACATCTCCATCTAAATGGTAGGATGTCATGGGTAGTTTATCAACTTCCTCTGTTTGATGAAAGTCAAAATACTGCTCCACCTTGAAAATCCTTACAGTCGGGTCTTTATTACTTTTGTAGCATGGAAAGTCCATTTTAGGCCCTCAAGAGTTAAAAATTTCAGAACCTGTAGGACTGGATTTGTTGTTGTGATGAGGAATAGCTCTAATCATTACCATTGCTTGTACTCTGGATGATTGACAAGGCTTGTATTAACTGAGTTATCTCCACCATTTGTTTCAGGATTTGCACTTGGCCAAAGTTCATCTCACTGATCTTTCTGTTAAGGTCTCCAACCCCCCCCTTCGAGAAGTTCTAAGCGGTGTTCAGTCATGTATGGCTCTGATACCAAGTTGTTACATTCCTTACTTTGGGAACGTGTGACAGGTTTACGAATAGATAAAGAGAACAGATCAACCTTACGTGGTCGACCTATGTTGGTGGGTAGGATTCTTTGAGGGATTCTTGGCCTCCAAATATTCCAAACTGTTGAGTTTCCCAGGAACTCCTACGTTTAGCCACAGAACTTGCAAAATTATATTCAATATTTTTATTCAAGGCTCTTATCTCTATAAATAAAGCTTACATGTAAAAGATGAAATTAAACTAATACTAATCTATTCCAAACTATTCGGGATCATTAGTCATCAATTCTGAATTACTAGGGATTACACACTTATCCCTTAGTATTCTATTCAAGATCGTTCTAATGCAAGATAATAATCGTTTTAATAGGATTAAATACATAAACTCCCTAGATATCCTCCTTGGACTATATCAGTCTTGATCATGACCTCTGAGTATCAGGCACACTTGAGGAACCATACATGGACTCTTGTTTGGTATAAACTCACAACCAATGTTGTTGGTTGTAAGTGGATTTATCGCAACAAATGTCGTAGTGATGGTTTGCTTGAACATTAGAAGGCGTGTCTTGTCACAAAAAGGTTCACCTAACAATTGAGTATTGCCTTCACCGATACATTTAGTCCGAATGTGAAGCCCCGCTACCATTCGCAGTGTGCTTGGCTTGGAGGTGTCCAACAACTGGCTTATTCGCTAGTTTGATGTAACCAATGTCATTTTACATGGAATACTCAACGAGGAAGTCTACATGCAATAATCGTTGGATTTTGTCGACACTTATTCTCCTTCCCATGTATGTCGTCTACACAAAGCAATCTGTGGTATTCGCTAAGCACCACAGGCTTGGTTTCAACGCTTCAGTACCTTCCTTCGCATGATTGATTTTTTGTCAAAGCATTGTTGATTCTTCTATGTTTGTGCTTCGTAAAACAAAATGGTACTCTAATCATTCTCTGTATGTAGATGACATCCTATTGACAAGTGATCAACCTTTATTGAAAACACCCTTCTTATCTCGGCTTAGTTGTACTTTTGTGATAAAAGATTTGGGTGACCTAAATTATTTTCTGGGTATTGAGGCTACTAGGTCTACTTCAAGGCTTACATTGACCCAAAACAATATACCTTTGATCTTTTTGCGGTGAACTGGAATGACTGGTTGCAAATCGTGCTACACTCCAATTCCATTAGGTTCCAAACTGTCACCAACTGATGGTACCCCCTGTCCGACCCATCTGAATATCGCCATCTTGTCAGTGCATTTTAATGTCTCACTCTCACTCGTCCAGACTTATGTTACTTTGTTAATCAAGTAAGTCAATTTCTCCATTCGCCATCTACAAGGCATCTTCAAGCTATAAGGTGCATTTTGAGCTACCTTAAAGGATCTCTAGGTTATGGTCTTCACATCCACTTTGGCCTCTTGATTCTCTTACAGCCTACATTGAGTTGGATTGAGCTGCATGTCCTGCTACTAGATTTTGTATCTTCTTAGGTCCTTATCTTGTCTCTTGGGCATCCAAGAAGCAACCTACGGTCTCTCGATCCAGCAACGAAGTAAAGTATAAAGCCTTAGCTATCACTACTTCCAAAAAGCAATGGCTCTCTTTTTTTTCTCCGCGACCTGCGCATTCCATTTTGTAAACTAATGGTTATTAACTATGACAATCTTGGTGTCGCCCATGTGACTGCTAATCCAATTCTTCATGCTCGCATAAAACACATTGAAGTTGTCTATCATTTTTGTGCGGGATCTTGTCGTCCAAGGTGCTCTATGAGTTCAATTTGTTCGATTCGAATCACAAGTTGCCGACATTTTTACAAAAGGTGTTCCTACTCCTACATTCCTTTGACATCTATCAAAGCTCATCTTGGTTCCCAACATTCGTTTGCGGGGGCGTATTAGTGAGATAAACATTGATTGTAACTAACATCTTATCATTAGGCTAAGAGTCCTATATCTTCTTAGTTAGGATATCTCTTGGCTTTGTTATCTATCTCTTGTAATTCAAATATGTCGTACACTAACAATTCTATTATAAATACAACTCCTCAACCCACTTACAGGTAGGTCTAACAATCCTAGACAATACTTGTGAAGCCGATACAAATCTGACACGGATTCAGCAAGTTTGAGTGTAGTATTAACGAGTTTTGGTGGTTAAAGGGTTAACTCAGTAGACACGTGAAATAAACGAATCAATTTCATGTTTAACCCATGAACTCATTTCATCTCGTTTAACCCATAAACTCATTTCATCTCGTTTAACCCATTAACAGTGGCACTATAAATTCCCAAAAAAAAAAAAAAGAATTGGTGTCTCAGCCTTTGCCTCATCTCAAGACTCCCATCTCTCAGACTCATTCTAATTTTGCAATAATTTAGTGTTTATTTTTTGTCTTTATATTTTTTGCTCATCCATGATTTATTGTTGTAATAAGTCAAACATGGTGTGGTGAGTTGATGTTTTTTTGTGTAGACTCAAAATACTCTAACCAATTCTCTCATTTAGCGGGTTACACGTGAGTTGTGTCGGGTAGCCCGTTTAATAAATGAGTTGTGTACGGGTGTGACAATTGAACCCGTTTATATAAACGAATGGGATATGGATGAAAATTTTTTTGACACGAACTCATTTTACCCAACACAAAACTATTTCATCTGACACGATTGTCAGGCCTACTTACGGGTGAGCCATTCAAACTATTGTATAGTGTGTGGTGGTATTGTTGTATTGAGGAGAGTGAATGGTGTAAGCTTGGATTTTCTGATAAAAAAAAACTAATGAGAGTACAAAGTGTAATGCAAGCACAATTTTCTTGCAAATTCACTTTTATCTTTGGATCTGTATTTGGAAAGTATAGTTAACTTGTAAATAATTTATGGAATTAGTTGTATTATGTGGTAGAGTTGGCAAAAATTTTGAAATGATCCTTCCATAATACAAATTATTGATGGGGAAATTTTATATGATTCTATGTATGTTAAGATTATTAAGAACATTATTTCACTTCACTATAAACAAGAATATTTTATGTGCTAGAAAGTGATTTGGATCGGTTATCATACTTTAATTTCTTGAAAATAATCAATGCTTGTTATTTTTGCCGTGGAAATTGTATAAGTGAATTTATATAACACCCCCTCTAGTTTCTAAAATATCATTGTACACCCTTGTCAGTTTTTGTCTGTTAATCGACCTAACAGATTGTTGAACACCTTATTTTTTAATGTGGATGGGCTAAAGAGGTTTGGTTTGGGTCTGATTTGGGGTTGAGATTGAAACTAGATTCTAATGTTTCAGTTTTTCGATGGGCATCGTCTCTGGTGGATGAATTTAAGAATTATTCCTACTTTCTTGAAATTATGGGGAGAGTGGCCACAACAGCATGGGCCATTTGGTTATCTAGAAATAATTTTGTTTTTAATCACCAAGTTCCTAATGCCTTTGCTACTTTGTTGAGGGCTTTGGGACTTTGGAGTGAAGTAAGGTCTACTGTTATGAACAGATGTGAGGTGCAGAAGGCGGTGTTGCATCTTAATCAAGGTCACCCTTCTGATTTTTTCACCCCCTTTTCTTTGAGTTGTGATGGTGCGTTCAAGAAGGGTTCGACAGCTATAAGGGTGATCTTTCATGGTTCAACTGGGACAATTGTGGAAGGTATCACGAAACAGATTCTAGTTGTATCCAGCTTATATTCTGAAGTGGTCGCTGTAAGAGAAGCCTGTCTTTTGGCTTCTGCTTCTAGGCTTCGCGATGCCACTATTTCTAGTGACAATATGGAGATGATTAAGCTGAGTGTTTCTAAAGATGGTCCCCCATGGGATATTTGTGCTTTTGTTAGTGATATTTGGGTTTATGCTAATTCTCTTAACTTAAGATTTCTTCACAGGCCAAGGGCTCTTAACAGAGCGGCTCATTGGGTTGCAGCTATGAAATTATCTAACTTGATTCTGTTGAGTTGGGTGCACTGTCCTCCCCCCTAGCTTCAGCCTTTTTTATCTAGTGATTGTAATAAGAATTTTCCAACGTAATGTTAAGTGCTGATATGTTTCTTTTTTTAAAAAAAAAACCAACTTCTTTCCACCGATATCTCCCTCACCTTGCAGCCTTTCGGGTCCCATCCAACCAAACAACTTCCCCACAAGTGGACCAAATAAATGTAAGAAATTGAGATCTCAATTTATAAAAATATAATAATGATTAAAATTAATTTAATTTTTACTTATTTTAATTTAATAATACAAAATTTATCCTAGTTTTTTTAAATACATAATTAAAGAAAACCTCATTAATTCCAAATAATCACATTAATTCACCCCTACATCTCTCTTCTCTTTCCCCTATCTCTTTTATTTCTCTCTATTGACCTTAATTTTTAAATGCATAATTAAAGAAAAAAATAAAATAAATTACTATTTAACATATAAATATTACACGATTAGTATTCAATTTTTAATATTGTAGTGTCTTTAGGAACAAAAGTATTCCTAACTTTCATATATTATTTTTTTATTTAGAGAAATGTTGAAATCATGTATACATATATAATATAACCTTCCAAACGTCACATATACGTATAGGAATTTCTGTCTGTAAGACCATCTTGAGTCCTGACGCGGATCACAAGAGCTTCACATGACTTATACTTTTACCTACGGCACGCTAAGTTATTTTTTGTATTATACCAAAATTTATTATAAAATAAAATAAATGTTATGTTATGATTATAATAAAGTAGCGTTGTTTGGAATTGACATTAACAATTTAGGATCGATTCTAAATTTTTTTGTTTTTGTTTTTGTTTTTGTTTTTGTTTTTGTTTTTGGGCCATAACTTAGATCTAAAATGAATTGGAACTAACCTTATTAAATCAGAATGACAAAATGCTAGGAGGTGAGCTTAAGGGAGGGGCGGAAATAATATTGTGACAGCAAAAAAGACTGCTGTGGCAGCAGAAAATGCCCCAGCCCTGTCCAGTATTTGTGACTGAATTGGATACTTGGAAGCAACAAATCTGGCAACAAATAGAGGGGTAAAGACCAGTAAAATAAAAAGGGGAAACTACATCTAATTGCCGTGAAATTTGACATTTAATCACTTAAACCTTTTAATATTTCAAATATTATATACAGATCCCCTAAAATTTATATGCGCATAATATTTGGACCTCTCTGGTTAATATCTGTTAGTATATTCATTAATAAATTATACTCAGACTCTCTAAAGTTTGTAGATGTGTAACACTTAAATCTTTCAAGTTTAAAATATTATATTTTGACCCCTTATTAGTTATAGATCTCACGAAATCTATTAAATGATCAAACTATCTCAATTAAAGATAAAAGATGTTTTGCCTATAACAGTTTGACCACTTATTTGAATTTTAGTTTTATTCCAATAGACGGTATAATTGTATGCAAATGAGTGTTGAATTAAGTTATTTGATATATTTATAATGATTACTACTTTTTTCTAAAAAAATTGTGGTTTTGTTTGATTTTTATGTTAATGAATGATATAATGAAATCGGATAGTCTTCGGTATCGAAAACCACTTTTCGGTACTGTACCGTAGTGTTTTGTGGTGGGCCATGATAGTTTTGTGGTGGGCCATGGTAAAAAAAGACGTCGGCTGAAAAAACGGTAGTAATTCTACCTTTATGTGGTAACGACGGCCGAAAAATGGTGATAAATCCACCTTAAAATGTGGTAACATCATCTCATATCCAGGTGGTACTTTTGTAACTTAACCTTAGAAAGTTGTAACTTCACATCCAAAGGTAGTAAACATAACTTGTAAGAGTTATAACCCCATTTTCAAAGATAGCAATTTTACTTTTAATTGTTGTAATCTTACCTAACCTTTAATTATTGTAACATAACCTTTAAGAGTTATAACATCACTTTAAAAAATAGTAATTTTGCTTTTAATTGTTGTAACCTTACCTAACCTTTAATTGTTGTAACCTAACCTTTAAGAGTATGTACCTCACCGCAAATTAAAATTCATAAAATTAAAATTCATAAAATTGAAACTCATAAAATTAAAATTAAATTAAAATTCATAAAATCAACATTAAATTAAAATTCATAAAATTCAAATTCAAATTCAAATTCAAATTTGATGTTAATAAATTTTAATTTTAATTTTAATGTTAATTTTATGATTAACATATTTTAGATCGATCGTAAATATTTAAGATCGATCATACCATTCATCATTTTGATCTATGAAAATATATATCTTTTTAGGATCGATCATTATTATGTATGATCGATCCCAATTTCTCCATTCCCCCATAGGCAAAATGCTCCCGCCCAGGTAAGGTTGTAACATAAGTAAGAAAAAAAATAAAATTTGATCGATCATGTTAGTGTATGATCGATCTTAATTATCATTAGTCTGTATGATGGATCCCAATTTCCCCATTCCATCAAAGGCAAGACAACTCCCCATTCCCAGTAAGGTTGTAACATAAGTACAAGCAAAAAGAAAAAACCAAAATTTAGATCGATCATGTGAATGTTCGATCGATCTTATTTATCATAAAATTTAAATTTTTGAATTTGAATTTGAATTTGAATTTAATGTTAATTTTATGAATTTTAATTTAATGTTAATTTTATAAATTTTAATTTAATGTTAATTTATGAATTTTAAATTTAATGTTAATTTTATGAATTTTAATTTAATTAACATTTTATGAATTTTAAAATTAATGTTAATTTTATGAATTTAAAATTTAATGTTAATTTTATGAATTTTAATTTAATGTTAATATTATGAATTTTAAATTTAATGTTAATTTTATGAATTTTAAATTTAATGTTAATTTTAATTTAATGTTAATTTTTTGAATTTTAAATTTAATTTTAATTTTATAAATTTTAATTTAATTTTAATTTACGGTGAGGTACATACTCTTAAAGGTTAGGTTACAACAATTAAAAATTAGGTATTAAAGGTTAGGTAATGTTACAACAATTAAAAGTAAAATTACTATTTTTGAAAGTAATGTTATAACTCTTAAGGGTTATGTTACAACAATTAAAGGTTAGGTAAGGTTATAATAATTAAAAGTAAAATTATTATCTTTGAAAGTGGGGTTTATAACTCTTAAAAGTTAGGTTATTACCTTTGGATGTGAAGTTTCAACTATCTAAGATTAAGTTACAAGTAATAAAGGCAAAAGCACCACCTAGATGTGAGATAAAGTTACCACATTTTAAAGTGAATTTACCATCACTTTCAGTCGCCGTTACGACATATGAAGGTAGAATTACTACCGTTTTTTCAGCAGCTTTTTTTTTTTTTTTTACCATGGCCCACCACAAAACCACCATGACCCACCACAAACCACTTCGGTACCATACCGAAAAGTGATTTTCGGTACCAAAGACTCTCCCTAATGAAATATGCAAATGTGTTGATTAGACTTATTTCATATCTTCGTACTTGATGATGAAAAAATTGTCTCAATTGTGTGACTTGTGTCTAAGTCCAACCCATCTTGTCAAGAATTCTAATTTGAATACGATTCTACGTATTATGGATAAGTTCAATTTAACCTTCAAATTTTAGGAATTTGGATGTAATTTATTAACAGACATTAATAGTAGGGGGTCTACGTGTTATGTATATATAAATTTTAGGGAGTTTGTATGTAATATTTTAAATATTAAGAAATTTAAGTAATTAAGTGACAAATTTCAAGATTTAGCGCAATTTTTCCAAAGTAAAAAAAGGACAAGAAGGGGAAGAGTAGAAGCAGTTGGCTACAATTTTGGACTGAACAGAGGGCTATTTCAGCTGTGCTGATGCTAAGTGTAATGCAATTAATACCATTGGCCAGTCCCGATTCTGCTTGGGGTTAGGTGGGACGGTGTCGTTGCCCAGAGGAGGAGGAATATCTTCTTGTTCATTATGTTGAGGCTGCTCTGCCTGCACGATGGTGGATTTGGACGGGAGGAGACACCGACGAGGGTGCTGCCAATCCAAAATTTGATTGGATTCAAATAACTTATAATTAACTAAAATTTAATAAATTATACTTAAATTTTAACTAAATTTCTTTAAATAATCACTTTTTTTTAATATTTATATAAAAATGTATAAATAATTCTGATCAAATCATTAATATAGGTATATTTAAATCTAAATCCATAAAATATAAGATATCAAACCGTAATTAACATTATGGTTGGATCGCATTGGTATCAATTAATTTTATTGAGGGTATAAATTTAAATAATTGATCTTTAAAGGATAAATTGAAACTTTTATAATCTTTCAGGGTACAAACTGTCATTTTCCCTCACAAATCTGAAAAAACCCTAATAAATTAGACTAAAAATTCAGATGTTTTTTAATTATAATTAGGGATGTTAAATAAAGCCAACTAAGCGTGCGTGGTGAGATTGATGAAGTGTTCTTGTGTTGTGTGTAAGCCTTACTGTCCTTCCATAAATATCAACACTTTTTAACTCTTCGGTCCTCGATGGATCAGTCTTGCTTGCATCTGCTTGAGACGAAGCCACAAATACAATAGAGTAGCACCACCACCACCACCACCACCGTTTTGCTCCTCTGCCCTCGAACTCTAAATCAATGGCTTCCTCACCAACTTCCTCGACTCAGTCCACCTCCGATTCCGACAACTCCACCACTCAAACTCCACCACACCCGGTCCTCTTTCTCTACACACACACACATACAAAACCCATGTATATACATGTATGTCGTTTTGTTTTCTGTGTGATGCCTTAGCTCTGGCCTTTTTTTTTTTTTTTCAGGTTATTGCTAACGAAAATGGCGCTCATGATATGCTCCAGAAAAAGACGGAGGTTGGCGCGATCGACCTATTTAAGTAAGTTAAAAAATTATTAAGATTTTTGCTGTGCAACTGCTTTTACTTTCAGATGAATTACATTTCTTTAGGAAGTTCATATTCTTCTGTAATTCTTTATTGTTTTATGTCATTGAATTGTTCCCATCATACTATAAAAACTTAATTAATTGAACTGGAGGGTTACTTTTGGTAGCCTTTGTTTGGATGCTAGAAAGGGAAAGAAAATGCATAAAATTGTTTGCTGGGGATGCCATTTCCGAGCATTTTTTTTTACCCAGTTGATCTGTTTCCTGGGTGATGTTTGGATTTTCTGTGCCCTAATTGAATTTAAGGGAGAAATAGGGAGGGGTTATGACTGACGGATAATTTAGGAATGTAGGGCAGGTAAGAAGTACAAAACCATCAGATGAGCAAGGTGGGGCCCCAGATATTTGTGGAAAAGCAAGTGATGGGCTCAGTTATATACTTAGGTAGATAGAATTATATGAGATCAAGTATGCATGTCCCAAAGGTTAAAAAAAATCTTAGAGATTGACTGAAATGTTGGAGTCTACACAAAATTTGCGCTGATGTGAATGTTGGTATATAACATCTATATTGGGTGTTCGATGTGGCTGCCAATATTTAGAGGGCTCGTGACATGAATCCCAATACAAGATATTTGGCATTGATGTGTGCCATGTCAAAATAAAGTGTTTAGTTTCAGCTAGCCTTGGTTAAATTGAATGGAGACAATCACAATTGATTATTCATTAAGTTTGTGTACGCACAAACAGGTATCTGATGGTCATCCTTGTACTTGTAAAGGAAATCTGTTGAATCACTGTGGATGGATCGGAGTTATTTACGAAAGGCAAGTGATAAACACAAAACATAATTGTTTAGTACAAAGTTAAAAAGGATGCATATAATCGTTAAGTAGATAAAAACTGTCACAATGGTTTGTAGTGAACTATTGGAACATACATTAAATTATGTTGTCATGGGTGTCTTAATATAAGGTACATGGCATGCATTCATTGATTCTAACTTTTCTGGAACAGGACATAGTTGTTGCATAGGCTGGGATTTAGGAATCAACTTATCCTATTACTCTGACTGAAAATAGCAGACCAATGTGATCCTTAACAGTAATTGTGTGATTATCTTAGTTGCTAATCAATAATTCTTCTTCTATTCTTCCCATTGTTGCATTTCAAAGTTTCTGTGGAAGATGTTGCATGATAAATGGTTTATTCTTTTTAGGGTTGCGATTAGCGATCTAGCTCGTAAGTGGAGTAGTTTTTGAACACTGTTTCTTTGATGTGTTTAAGTATTATTGTCTCTTTACAGTTCTGAATCTGTTCGCAGTCATGTAAAAACATATTTAAATTGTCTGTTAACCACTTAACCGATTGGAAATAATGTCTGTTTTCCATTCTAAACATTAAGAAGAATAATGACATGTTTCCTAAGGGTAGTGTAGATTTGAAGGAATGTGCTGATTTTTTATTGTGCTCTGCACTTTCCAAAGCACATCAGTGGTATGCAAAAATGCTTAGTTTACCGTTAGCAATTTTGATTGGCGTTGATGGAAATTGACTATCAACGCCGCATCTTTGTTTTGTAGAATTTTTGGTTTTCTTGCCTAAATGGACTTACTTTTGATATGTCCTAGCTTGATGACTAATAGATTCAATTTTACTTGCCCAAAGGAAAAAAGATCCAATTTTCTTGTTCACTTCTGTACCAAATAAGAGCCCGGATGCCCAAGTTAAGCAAACAAGTTCTCTCGTAGTTCTGATTTTTGAATATTTTTGGCCGTCTTCTGGCTAGCATTCTTTCAAAATTTCTCCCTGTATTATTTCATACTCTCGCTGTGGCATTCAAGTGAACTGTGTGCTGCATTTCTATGATCTTGACAGATGTTATACAATCGATCCGGGTTGATGCCATCTTTGTGTCTGTAGGGATATGAACAGCAAGGAGTACATTGGAAAGTTCAAGAAGTATGAAGCTGACTACACTCGTCGATTAAAGGCAAAGTACTTCTCAGATAAGAATATCTATGGAGGTAAACGTTTTTTGTAAGATGTGACAAACATGGTCTAATTTTTTTTTTTGTTAACTGCATAATTTATTAGAATGCAGCTTGTGCAAAGTTTATCAGTTACTTTTTTTTTTTTTTTGGGGGGGGGGGAGATTTTGTGAATTATTATTTATGCATTTATGCTCCAAATAATCTAATAAGCTGGGTTTGATTCTTTTATGGAATGAATGTTGGCAAATAGATTTATTGTATCTTTAGTTTTCACAAAATCATATTTGAATATTCTTGTTCTTTAATGGGATATAAGTTGGCAAATGGTTTTTATTCTATTCTTTTTGATAGATTAGTTGCCTTCTGATTGTACTCATGTACCTTTAGTGTTCTACACTTTGTCTTGATCAGCTGCTGCAATAAACAAACCTCTGTCATCCCCCCACCCCACCCCCGATTCTTTTTTTGGGTTCTAGAGTTTACTATTTTTGTAAATATTTTTGCTTTTTTATTATATTGGATATGTTAATGTCATTCACTTTAAGAGGCATGATAGTGAACTCAATGGTATGGGTTCTTTGACACCTAACCAAGTCGCCTATTGATTTGCACACTCCTTGCAAATGTCAGTATGCGTCTAGAGAGACTAGTCTGTGTTAAGGTTTCGACAAACCCGTGCATAATTTATGAGGATATGCTTGACATTAAGCCTTATTTTGATGACCACTACAACTCTAATGGAAGTGCTTGTGTAATCAAAGAACAAGGCAGATATAAATGAATTGGCTATTTGGATGCCCCAAGAATATGGATTTATTGCAATTAATTTATTTTTCTTATATTCAAAACAAGTTCTGCTGTGTCGTTGTTATGTGTTATTAAACATATGCTGGGGGTGCCCAGATTGAGGAAATTGATCAGCATATGTTTCTTTTACAAAGATTTGAGCACACAATAATCCCGTGACATGGTATTCTCCAAAATTAATTAGTGTACTTGCCATTCTTTCAGGCAACATTTTCGATGTAAAATTGACTATAGATGGTGAAAACATAAAAGCAAGCAGGTATGTTATCTAACTATGTTGTCTTAATAGAACTGTCTTAAGTTGCATCAATAGCTAAGCTATGTTTGGTACCCCTTGCTAGGTGGCCTGGCTATCAATCATATGCAGATCCAGCGAGTTTTTTGGCAGAACAGAGCAGCAATGGGTCAACCTGTGCATCAGAAGCCTCAAACGATTCAAACGGGAAGCACTAAAGTAGAGCAGTTGATATTTCTCCGTCATATCCACCAATGGTACAGCCTTTATAAAGTTACTAGTGTATTCCAACTTGGAGAGACTATGAACTGAAACTTGTCTATAATATTTTTGTCTGGGGAAAATATGGGGGCGTGGTTCAAGAAGACCTCAAAATGTGGCTTTTCTTAATCTAGTGAGACGGTATCGCTGATACCAAACGGGTAGAAGAAGCATATAATGAATATTACTTCTTTACCTCTTTGTCCTGCTTGTTGGATATTGATGTTTGTTTTCTTAAAAATGGCATGCCTAATCAAGTATCTAACATTTCTTGAGGGTCTCTGTCCACATAACAGTAACAGAGGGTGTTTGCGACTGTTTGTTCAAGCCACATTGTGTTTGTATGGTGTGATGCCGAGTGACTAGGTAGGAGTGATGAAATCTGCAATTTGCTCGGCATTTTCTGGCCATTTTAACTAGTTTTTGTCAGACCTTTGGGACGGTATGTTATTTCGCGGGACCTAAAGAGCTTGGATTCCATTTCAAGCAAATTATGACCACTCAAGGTCGGTTTATATGCATAAGGAGTCTCTTTATATTTTTGTCAGTTGATTTCGAATTGAATACATTGTATCATAACTGGATCTTAGATGGTTAATGAAACAAATTTCTTACCAATTTGAATTTCTTGCTATGTATGTTTGTCCGTTTGTTTGTTAGCTTTACACGTGAGCTGAGCCCGAGTTTGTATTCTACATCGGATGATTAAAACTACTTGAAGTTAGTTTATAGGCTTAAGGAATTTTTTCATCGCTAAATTTACAACACGTATGCTTTAGGTTGCATGAATTTTTGTAGAATTAAATGGTTTTAAATCTGGTTTTGCCATGATCAAACATGACACAAATTGAATATGATATGACATGATTCGATAAACACCTCTACTAAAAATCCAATATCTTCGCAGGGGTCCCCATTCTTGGAACGCGTAATTCAGTATGTTCGAACAGGGAAGCAACAAACTGTGTTAATAATGATGTAGCCATGTAACAGCATCGAGTAAACAAAGGATTGTTCCAATCATTTTGACGGAAAGGATGGAAAAAGAACTAGTCATGTTTCATATAACATAACCATCTGGTGTGTCCTGATGCCTTGACCTACATCCTCTTTAATAGTTCTTGAACATAATCAACATTCTAGTGCTACACCAAAGCTACATCCATACAAATCAAAGTGCACTCTAGTTTTAGTGTTCATCAATGTGAGCCAGATTTCGTCATTACCTTGTGCCGGAAATCATTTAGCTGAATTAACAATCAACAGACTTTTCGTCAACATTGACCGCATTTGTGAATGCGAAATCCGAGTACAAAGTTAAAATATAACTGCTTCTTGGCCTTCCTCTATTCAAGCCAAGGCTTCCAGCTAATGTCCCATTGTTTCTTCTCACTGTTAAGAGGTGTTACTCATCGTTGAGCATCATTACTTGATCTCATCAATTTTCACTAACCTTGACATCAGAGAACCTAGCTATGAGCTATCTATATGACAAGAATAATTTCATAGAGTAGAAAGAAAGGATTTGAATAGCTAGTAAACATGTTGAATTTTCATAGAAACAATACTAACTTTTCTGTGCATCGTGTAAAATAACGCCTCAAAAGAATTGTTATCCATTATCGAAGGGGCATATCCAAGCCTACGAGGATGGCAAACAAACTTCTGTGAGAGGGGGGAGGGGGGAACTTCTATGAGTCGGTTTATATTAATTGGATTGAACAAAAATCAAAAGACACTTCTCACTAACAAATATCAACAAACTTTCCATAGATTATTTATTAATTCGACTATTCTATGGAATGAGACACATTTCAGTATTTGGAGTGCCACAAATTCTTAACACATACCTACGGAATATTTTGGATTACAAACAATTGTGTTTCAAAACGGCAATATGTCGTGTTCCCAAAGTCCTACCAGAACGCCACTTGCGATTAGCATTTCTAGTGACCTGCATGATTCTATCTTCTAGGCTAAGTAATTTTGGATAATTTAGAAAGACAAGCTTAACAAAAACCCAAATACAACTACTTAAGATACCACCTGATTGAAATTCAGCAATGCCTAGGTCACATCCTTTCTCAGAATGTAAGCCATCACAACTTTTTTCTTCCACAAACTCAATTTATACATTCCCTTTGGCCGTCTACATGCAATTGTAGCATGCTCATTCAAGGCCCCTTTGGGGAGGACAGTTAATAACTGTAAACAGTATTTAACCATTTTCCGAAAATCGTAAGCATGCCTGGTAAAATATCATTCATTGATTTTTGAAATCCTCCTTGGCCTACATTATTTGAGTGGGAATCAAATAAAGTGGTGAAATATTTGAACAAAAGCGAACTAAGGAGGCTTCTAAGCCCACCAGAAAGCCTAGTCCAAAGTCCAACTACCCAAAACACAAGGACGATTATACATTTAGATGAATGTTATGATACTTCTACTGCTATACTTAACCAGGAAGGACGTTAAGTATATAAAGAATTCATCTACACAGACTTGAGAAACCAAAACCAAGGTATTGCAACCTAACATATGCTGAAACATTGAACATGATGCATTCAACTTTGATATCTAACTTCACATGAATGAAAAAAATTACTTATGTACTATTCATTCTCCAAGTATTAGGTACTTTCAATAACATTTTCACATTCTTTCCTTGCTATTTAGAAAACAAATGGAAGTGCTTTACGAAGCAAAATCTGAAGAATGCACAAATTGTACCATGAGACATATTCTCCAAGAGTACCATTTAATTTAAAAGTGGTAGACGTTTCACCAGTGGGTGTTTCCTTGGGTTCAATAGATTTGTAACATACTATTTGGGTGACAAAGAATAAACAGCAGCCATAGTTGAAATGGGCAGATATGGAATGTGAAATCATGCTGTTCTTTCCTTCTACAGGTAGAAGTCTCTTCACCATGGTGAATTGTCCTACTATCAAAGTGACCTACCTCACAAACAAGATACCATTAATTCAATTTCTCTGCCAATCACAACAATAAAATCAAGTCAAAAAAATCTGGGACCTTACTAGACATCCCTGCAGCCCCTAAGGTTCCAAGTATGGAAGCATACAGAACTACAACCCTATTCAATATAAGTACAGGCTAGGTAAGTTTAAAAAAATGTTGCACTAAAGCTGATATGATTGTGTGGCACCCGGTCGAATTTGAGCATCCGATGCCCCTGCTGTGAAGAACAACTAAAACAAGATGGCAATAATGAATAAAATACAGTTTACGTATTCTGCAAATCTTCATAATATGAAACTTCATTTAACGAGGTTACATTTCCTCAGGAAACCTAGCACAATCCATATATAACTCATTGGGAAGCCAGTTATACAGAAACTCCCAATTAAATAACCTATCAACAAAACATACATACAATCTCAATAAATCACAAACAAAATCATTACAAATGTTATCATTCCTTAACTCATGAAAAGAAAGAAACTTTACTCAACATAATATCCAAGCTCGAACATGACCTTACAATACCTTCACCGGTGATGAACAGCTCTTTGGGTTTTCCTCCGCTCATAGTCAGTATCATCTGTAGGCAACTCATAACGACAGACAGGACAAGTATTCCTAATCCACAGCCATGGTATAATGCAATCCCCATGGTAACGATGCAAGCAAGGCAGCTTCTTCGCCATTTCCCCAACAGCCATCTCATCCTTGCAAACCGCACAAAGTGCATTATTACTTTCCACATCCTCTTTTGTACAAACCACAGATGGAAGATTTTCAATAACACTTTTCGAAGCAGGTGGTCGACCAATCAACGAAATCTCATTCTCTGTGAACTGCCCAAACAACATCTCATACTCCACGGTATGATTATGGTCGTCATGATCACCAAAATTAAATTCCCCATCATGCCCAATTTCCGAATTCACCTCCAAGTTATGAATATTCAACAAAACCTCCCACTCCGAATTTCTCAGCCCATCCACCCTCTCAACCCCAACCTCTTCTACCGATGGACTTACGGCAGGTACTGACATGTTGGTATCCGCCTCGCCATTGAAAGACATGCTCAAAACTTCTCTCTCATCAATTCTCCCATCCACTTCTTCCCATTCGAAATCTTCATTCACATCCCTATGATCTTCCAACTGAAAAGAATCCCAACGTAGCCGAAGACCCGAATCATCGTTATCACCCACAATCTCATTTTCCACTCCAAAATCATCATTTTCATTCAAATCTATCCCTAAAACTCCATTTTCTTCGAAATCCGAGTCCGACCCAATGTCCACAACCCTCAAACCACCCATAAATTGTTCTTCAAATTCAGAATTATCACTATTATCATGATGATTTTCCGTACAAAAATCTAACCCTAGCCCTAAATCTAGCTCCAAATGGGTCGAACCCAATTCCTCATTTGCTTCAATGACCCCAAGATTAGGGTCAATACTCGAATCCGGATCCATCAAATCGGAGCCTATGACCACATGGGTCGATGACTGCGATTGCTCTACACGTTGGTGAAACAAGTCCATTACGAAATTCACCTGGTTGTCGCGGTCGAACAGATCGGCGCTGGTTATGGATCCTGGGCCCGAAACGTCTTCGTCTGAGAGTTGGGTTGATCGGCGTTGATGGCCGGTGGAGATTTGGGGACGGAGAGGGAGATCGAACGGCTGCAGTTCTACATCGACGTCGAAGCTGTCGAAGTCGTGAGACCAATACGGGACGGAGTCGAGGTCCAATATGGCATCGTTTTGGAAGGAAGAGTCGTTGTCTTCTTCGTCGTCGTCATCGTCGTCGTGAAGATTAAGGTAAGAGACCTCAGCCATTGTTTCCGAAGCGGAAAGTGTGAAAGCGTTTCGCCTTTTTCGAAATTTCTGATTTTTTTTAATATGTTAATTGAGTTTATATATAAGTTTGTTGTGTTGTGTTTGTGTGTGAAATTACACAAAAGATAAGGAGATGGAGTGTTTGGGTATTAGAGTGTACATGATTAGGATAAGGTTTATGACCAAAAAAAAAGATTAGGATAAGGATTGATTTGGGGATATGATATTCTTCTTAGTCTTTAAGGAAATTGGACTTAGAAAATTCAACCATGCACAATTTTCTCTCTCATCGACATTTGAGAATAAACATTATCCTTTTTTTCTTCTTGTGATTAGTATAGCAATGAGAATCTAATCACTCTTCTACGTTGGGTCTAAAATAATGGGTTTTGTTAGTATTGTAATAAATAAATAATAATGTAATTAAAATTTAATTTATTAACTTAATTATTTATAATTATTTGATTGATAATAGATCTCAATATTCGTTAAGATTCATTATCGATTAAATAATTATGAAGTATTAAATTAATAAATTATGTGAATAAATTGAATATAAATAGTGTTATTGAAAAACAAGAGCAGCATAGAAGTAGCTCTAAGTGGGTCTTTAATGGATTAAAATTTTAGTTTATTTAAAACTTGGCATGCCACTTGCGGGTCAATCATGTGACGGGTTAAACCAGCCCATGGGCCGGAATTATTTTCCATCCTTCAAAGATAGGGTTTCTATTCACTTTTTGTGATTTTTTGGGTATGTGGATTGAAGTTTTCTTCATGGAGCAGTTCCAAGAGAAATGGATTCTCCACCAGCTGGCCCGTCACATTAAAGAGTAGGTTAGAACGACGGTATTTTGGTTTAGATGCTTTGATATCGGTTAAATAAAGGAATTGTGGTGTAGGAAGTCTGCAAACTTTTGTTTTTGGTTAATCTCACATTGTATCGTAGAAGATTGTTTAAATTTCAATTTATATCTTTAAATATAAAAAATTTTAATTTGTACGTTCAGTGATAAAAATTTGTATCAATGCGCACCTTAAACTAACGTCATAGTCTAAAATTAAATTAATAAATTACACTTAAATCCCCTCATACTTGTTATTTCATCACCTAGACTCCTCACATTTAAAATATTACACTTACATCTCTTATGAATCCAAATATGATTGAAAATATTCCTCCAATTGAGCTTTCAAATAATTCTCTTTAAGTGATATAGTACATTAGATATAAAGAACATTACATAAATATCTGCATTATATTAGACATTCAAATGATTAGCTTAATTTTGAACTTTAAAATATAACCAGCTCACAAAATAAAAAATAGTATAAAATTAATATTTTTTATTACAATAAAATCATATTTTTTCAACGATTATATTAACAAATATTAACAACAAAAAATTATGTATTACACGTACACAAACGTCAAGAGATGTTGAAATAATATTTTAAATTTGAGATATCCAAATATAATTTCTCTATTTAGATTTAATTAGCAAACTAACAATATTTTAAAATACAATTTATAACTAACCCAACTTTTTAAAGGTAACTCAGGCCACTGGCCTCGATGCTGCATTGATTTAAGATCAATTTAAACACTCTTTAAAATAAAACTTAATATTTAGAACCGATCAAAATATTTTAAGTCTATCCCAACTTTTTTTTAAGGCAGTAACTTGACTCTCTTGAGTCGCTTGAGTCATCACTTGATCTTACATGAGGTATAACCTACTCTCTTTTTTTATATATAAATTTTAATACAATACCAAACTCAATAATGTAATCATAACTAATATAGAGCGTGAATCAAGACTATCGTGGTGGCATAAACAAAGTGGTATAAAGGATAAGACACCAACCAGCAAGAATGAAAACATCGCGATATCTTGTTGGAAACTGAGGTAATTCAACTTGATCTGAAAATGTTTTTTTTTTTTTTTGGGTAAGCAAGGGTAAATAAATTGCATTAATAATCTAAATACAATATATGCATCACTATTGCAACCGAATAATAAACACTATCATAACATCAAGTCAATATTAAGTGTAACGATAACATCGCATCGCTATAGTATATATAGATTTAGTAGTTATTAAATTACAAAATAGTTGTTGACCTACCAATTTCGCAATGAATTATAGAGAAAGAGCTAACTATGAATAATTAGGTTAAACCAAGTTGGGTAGTCCATCCATGTGGTTGGATTCTTCAATATAACAACTCAATCAAATCAAAGATGATTAACGGATTATAAATTGAAAATAAGACATACTTACCGATTTGAAAAAACATAAAAAGATTTTTTTTTTTTAAAATGCTTTTTTCTGGGCTTGCTGGTGGGTTATTTCTCCCAGTGATACAATCATCCTCTCTTGTGTTTAACTAGTGCTGTCAATATTCTTCATCTTCTTTAGAGAATCCAACAAGGAGGATTTTTCTTGGTTGTTTGATGATTTTGCAAAAGGATTCAATGGACGATGATATTGTACCTGATTCACCTCCCTCACCTTGATCTCTGCTACATTCTTCAGTTCCCCATTATTCTTTAACTCCCTTACATTCTTTACCTCCCCTACATTCTCCAATTTTCCATTTTGCTTTTGTTCGGTTTTCGCTTTTCCAGCTTTAGCAAGATCTTCCAACTTCTCTTTCTTTGCATAGGAAGAAGAAAACTTCTGTGATGGCAGGGGAATAACAGGTTCGGATGGTCTAGTAGTTTCTGATGAAGCAAAAGTCTTGGTGGCTGCAACATCATTTTTTATAGAAGTATCACCGTTCAAGTTTGTGTGAGGGGGGACTGTATTTTCCATGGTCTCACTGAGCAACCTTTCCTGTAAGAATGGAGAATGTATAACATACCATCTATCCATAACAAAGCAGGAAACTTCCAATCTAAATGACTCAGACAAGAAATCACAAGCCTTTGTTTGGAGATTGACTTACTTCCAATATGGTATTGAATCGCTCTGCCAAATTCGGCAGTTTTAGGGCAGTAACAAGCTTAATCGCTCCTTTCACTGATTTTGCCAGCGAAAGAAGTTTCACAAGTTCGGTAGCTCTCACAAGCTTGTCGCCTGATATAAATATCACAAGCAAGCATATGTTACTTTTTGTACTGGAGAGGAAAATGATGGTTTGAAAAAGTAGTAGAACATAGTCAATATGCTAGCAGTTTTGTCGCCATTACAATTAAGAACTCACTCACCGTTGCAGCAGGATGCTATGAGCCTCAAGATGCATCTATCAAGAGCTGCTTCTGTATTGAAAGCATCGTCATCGAGTGAAGTAGTATCCTCACCTGCAGCAACCATTTCTTCAATTCTTTTCTGAATCTGTCAGGTTTTCCGTATTAGGTAATTCAGATATTAAACATGAATAAAGCAGATTACAGAAGCCACAAAGGCTAAGTAAATAAGATATACCTGGCAGAGATGCATATTGCTAAATATAAATTCATTTTCAAGGGCATCTGCTCCCAGGTCAGAGGATGCAAGAGGAAATGAAAGATCTAATAGAGTGAGAACTGGTTTGGGAATGGCCTGGAGAGAAAATAGGAATAAGAAAAATAAAAGAAGTGATAGTTGGCATAACAGCAAAGCAGACAGAGCAATGAGCCCATGCTACCTGTGGGGATGAATCAGGAGATTTGCATACAATGCAAAACAAATTGATTGCGTTCAATCCAACAACCCAATAGTATTCCTCTGATTTCTTTAATTTACTAGCACTGCATAATTCGTAGATTTTATTGATCAAATCTTAGACGACTTAATATCGAGATACAAAAATCATTCATCATATATAGAAGCGTACTCTACCTGAATAGTGGGAGCCAACTGCCTCCATATTGATTTGTAAAGACTCTCAACACACCCTACAAATATAGAAACAAAAACAAATCAAGTTACAAAGCCATATTCCGAAATATTTTGCAAGATGAATCATGGTCAGAGGTGAAAGACCTTAGAATCAAAAGAACTTAATTGCCCTTCTTCGCTGAAACCAAACCATGTTAGACATGAACCAGGAGTTAATGGAAGTCGTCCTCTGAGGGGCTGCATCCCATTACGAATATTGAACACTCTAAATTCTAACATCTGCATACATCATGAGAAAAGAACATATGTTAAATCATGTGATACATATATAAACTGAACTCATCTACTAGCCAACCTATGTCTTCCATGCACCCAAAATAGGACAAACAAAATTTCACAGTTCGGTCCAGACCACTTGAGTAACCAACACATCCTAACCCTAACAGGTATTAAGCTCAATCTGATGTCATTCAAAAATCTTTTAAGTGTAGGCCACCAGTTAGATCCTAAAGGGAATAACGTCGAATTTGAAAGGAAAAACGGGACTTTTTTGTCAAAACAAATTGCAAAAGAAAGCAATACACCTTTTGAGGCTGTCAGTAGCCTCGTTAATGCTACTGTTGCTAGTTTGATAACAAGGGAGCTATGCTGAGGTTTTAGTACTAGCAGAGGCTTAAAAAGAAATCAACAAGTACTCACTCAGAGGACTGGTAAATGAAAGTACAAATATTACCTGCTCATCAGAGGGAAGAGAAGGTGAAGCATGTGTGACAACAGCAAGTTCATCTTTGTATCCTGATGCAGTCACCACCGGTCCATCCAGAGACAAAATATATCTCTGCAACATAAATAAATCCAGCCCAGTATCATCATTAATTTCATTAGCATAATTCCAAACAGTATTTCCGTAACCAGATGAATAAGTGAAATAAAATTAAACAGCAGCATTACTTCCAGCACGTTTAACAAAAGCGGTACCATCATCACAGGCACAACTTATGTTAGCATGAAAAGATCCCCACAAATTCAGCTAAGCAAAAAACACAGTACAGGATGCTGGTGGTTTGTATAAGACAAACCTGCAATCCACCCTCGGTGAAGATGCGAAGAAAATTAAGACTTGTAATGGCAGCAACCCAAGCAGTACCAAGTGCCACAGCTCTCACTTCTTCTTCCTCAAAACGCATAGACCACTAAATTTGCATTGTGCAGCCAAAGTCAGCCACAGTAAAACTTTAAAATGGTGAAACATAGCATAGGCAGTTATTCATTTGCAGATGCAAATATGATTTCTTGCATGGGAGTCGGCCATGAATTGAACTAACCTCACTGTTATTTGCCCAGCTACTGAATGGACGATACATGAGAGTACTCATGCTCTTCTCACCCTTGCATGGATTTGCAAAGACACTTCCGCTTTCATTTAATGAAGCCATGGTGAAACCAAAATAATCAGTCATTGCTGGAACTCGTGGGCCGCTGCCAGTATCATGAAAATCTATCTGCATCCAAGTCATAATTATCTGTTAGTATGTTCTTTGCAAGATGTTAATGTGAGTGAGATACACTAATTCATTACCCGCTGCCTCATATAAGTATTTAGATAGACAGTTGGTTAACTAAGTTATCAAACCATATTTAGTAGGCATAAAATTTGTTTTGATGTAGCATAACAAGATGTAAGTTGTCTTACAAGACTACTCTAATTCTTTTTTTTTTTTGTTTTCCATCATCAAAAAGTGCTCTTCTTTAAGTTTTGCTTCAAAGTTAGTGTAATCATGTACAAAGTTATAAACTCAAATGCCAAAACCAAACAAGACACTGAAATACCTCTATGTGGGAGTATCCATCATGCTCCGCTGTGGTTATACTTCCAAGCATATTGTAGCACAGAAATCGCTTTTTTCCTGCCTGCACAGGAGTAGCACCTGGCTGAAAAGCTTCCTGCATTTTTGGCCCTGCAGATATTATTGTGCTTCTTAGTCCCTCTTTCCCATTACCCAGGCTACCCTTTTGACCATGAGAAGCTTTTTTGCGGGATTCTATCTTTGGAAGCAAACTCAGCTCATTGCTAGTGTCTCCATCCCAATCTCCATCATAGTCAGACTGTTCACGTAGTCTTTTCCTGCTAGGTAATTCAGTTTCACCATTGCTATCTTCACCAAGATCACTTAAACTGCCAGATGCACTAGGCTCGCCTTCCTCTTCATCGAAAAAGAGGAGGCCATTACTGTTTTTTGTTTGAAGACCTGGAATATTTTCAGTAGGAGATTTCATTGATGTAGGTACAGGCGATTCCCATACCCCATATTTTCCCATAACATCAATGACTGCCAGTGCATTCCCATGTGGCTTCCATGCCATACAACATATTGCAGCCTCAAATTTCTGCCGATCAATGTCCTGCCTTCTATCAACATTCCAAATCAGAACCTGCTTGTCTAAACCAGAAGTGGCCATATATTTACCATTAGGTGACCAAGATATGAAACAAATAGGTTGCACATGATCACCTCTAAGTGAAAACAGCTTTTCAGCAGTGTCTCTATCAAGCATTACCACATCATTTTTCAAACCAGGGACAGCTAGAATCTCCCCATCTGGGCTCCAGTTAACTACATTCATAGTGGAATTGTCAGAAAGAGTGTAAGGAGCTATGCTTTTAAGTGTATGAACAGTTCTTCCAGATTGGAGTTCCCAGTATATCACTGTTCCAAACGAATCAACTGAAGCCAAGTATTCACTCTTTGGATCAAAAGCTAAGCCAGTGATAGATCCTTTATGTCCTTTGAGAACCCTTGCAATTGAACCATCAATGGTATTGATAAGTTTAATACCTTCATCATCACCAGCAGCTGCCAACATGGTACCAGATTTATTAAAAGCAAGTGCACGGATTGGCAATGTAAATCTGGTGATATTGGTCTCAAATTCTCCACCTGACACGCATATTCACATAAAAAATAATCAAAACACGATGCCTAAAATTTGCTGAAGTATTCAGAACAAAACTGGGAACATGATATGTTAGACAAGCTACAATTTTTTGAATTGTGTGTGGTAGAAGAAGAAATGAAGTTTTATAATAACTACCAAACAGCAAATTAGCATGCAAATTCAAAGGGAGTTACAGAAACAAGAAACAGGTTGTCTGCAAACATTAAAAACTCAAACCAATATGAAAGACAACAATGTGCTAAAGTGTTGGAGTGGCAGAGCTCCAAGTCCCCTCTGCTTGGAAAAGGAAAATTGAAGAAATCTCAGTCATTGAAGCAGGCAGATATTACCCCAGGTCTAATCCAAGTACCTCGAAACTCTACCAGCAGGCCAGGTAGCACCTTAGACTGGCATTAATTCTGTTATCCCGAAACAAATTGTGCTTTAATACCCACAAAAGTTTGTAAGTCTTTCATAATTGGAGTCATCCACTGAACAACTAAGTACAAAAACCTACACAGAAATGCAAGAGGCTCCACAGGACACTATTCTCCAAATGTCTCTACTGATAATTCGATATCAGAGACTTGTACCTTCTCTATCCATGATTCAAATTAAAGACATCCGTAAGCACTAAAGAGCTAAATTCTATCTGTTTAAAATGCTTTCAAAGCCTGGTTCTATGTACATAGGCGGACAATGTACACATGAACAAGACAGAGCTCCACAACATACACAAGACCCTGGGCAAGTGTTGGGTGTGTTGGTACAATACTATAGCCAGCACGAAAACTACGAAAATACTTATCACCATGAGCTTAAAGTTTAAGTGTAGCCGACACTCAAAAATATGAAAACTGGGTTTGTTCCCGAAAAATCATTTTCCACTTTAAATCATTAGGATTTGTTATTGACCAATATTATTGCCACTAACTCAAACAAGGAAACATGAATCCCACCTATCTTTTTAAAATCAAATTAACCACCCATGACCCATCCTTTTTATTTCAGAAGTGCTATACAAGTCGATGGTAGACAGGAAATTTCATGGAAATGTCAATTCCAAAAGGGCAATAACAAATTAAAGGTCAGATTTTCAATCTATTTCCTATTATTTTCAATAAAATTAAGAACGAACAAAACACAACTCATTTCCCCATTTCCCACTAAAGTAAAAAATGTTACAAAAAATCTCATATTGTTAGATTTTCAGTTTATTCTTCAGATAAACATTAACAATTCTCTATGATTGTCATTGAAATTAAGAAGCAGCAAAACACAACTTAACCCCCAATTTCCAACCAAACAAAAGGATTTGACAAAAACTGATACAAATACAAGACTCCATATGAGGACCGAAACAAATTACCAGGGAATTTGTAGAGCTTGACAGAATGATCAACAGATCCAGAAGCAAGACAGGTAGAATTAGGGCTGAGAGCCAAGGCCGTGACACCATCTCTATGATTCCGAAGAATCTTGGGTGTATTCGAGGGCAAAAGAGGGTCGTGAATGCAGATGGACGAATCGGAAGACGAAGAAGTGACGATGTGCTCGGCTTTGAGGTCCCAAAGAATCGAAGAGAATGAAGCCGTGCCGTTGTAGTTCCGGTGGGCTTCTCGGAGCTTCACCGATCGGATCTTCATGCTCGGGCTGGATTTGGGGGGGGGGGGGTGTGGATGTGTTTCTGTGCAACTGCTGGTCTCCGGCTTATGGGGTGCTCGCTTGTGTGATAATTTGGTTTTGGCGGGAATTGGAGGTTTTGTATTGTGTTTTCGCGGGAGTATTTGTATTCGTTACATCAGTGGAGGGAATTGAGTAATTGTGTTGACAATGCAACTTTACTTCATATAACCACATAAAATTTTATAGGATAAATTATAATTGGATCCCTGACATTTGACTTTATTACACAGACACCACATTATATTTCAAAAACTACACTAAGACCTCCAAAGATAGACGTTGTTAATGGTATTAGCAAAAAGACTATTTTACCCTACATATAATTATTTAAAAATTAGAAAAATCAAACACATTACCCAAGTCTCTCTTTCTCTCTGTGAGAACCCCCAACATTTAGTGGCGCAAACCAACCCCACACGACCCTCACTGTTACCAATATCCACTACCAATGCCATCGGAAATCCAAACGCAACAAAGAATCCAACAACCAACACATCCAAGATTATCTTACCCTACATCTAATTAATTAAAAATTAGAAAAATCAAACCATTACCCAAGTGTCTTTCTCTCTCTCTCAGAACCCCTAACACCTAGCAACGTAGCATCAACCTCCCACCACCCTACTCATCCCCCCACTATGACTAATATTCACTACCAACGTTGTCGAAAATCCAAACGTAGCAGCAAATCCAACAAGCAACACGTCCAATGCCAAAAAGACTCACCCACAACCGATATCACTACCTCTCCCATTTTGAAACTACCACAAATCCGATTCTACACACACTAGGTTATATTATAGATTTGAAATTGAATCACCACCTACACACAACAGATCTAGAATCAAATTCCAGATCTAATTCCTTGCTTGAGCAGAGTTAAGAATTGGAGTTTTCAAATCCAAGGTTGGGTGTGAGTTAGGTGTTTGATTCATTCTTCTTTGTGGGTTTTGCATAGAGTTGCACAAGTTGGAAGGGCTATGATTTTGTTAGATTACGTGGAAAAGGGGATGGAATGAATGTAGGTAGGGCTGGGGGCTTGGGTTGAGGGAAAGCTACGGGTTTTACAAAAAGGGTTGTTGTGGAATCTAATATTTGGGATGGGTGGTTGTAGGTTCGACTACGGGTCTGTGTATTGGGTTGCAATGGCGTTAAAGGAGGGAGAGAGAGAGAGAAAGATGGTTTGGTGGCGATTGGTGTCTGGGTGGTTTCTGAAACTCATCGCATTTGTGGCAGTGGTGTTGGATAAATTATAAGCAATTATCTAATTAGATTGTATGAAAAATTATTTAGATTAATTTCATTCTAATGTGTATACTTGTCTTTTCAATATTTATTTATTTGTTTAATAGAGATTTTGACATGTAGAAGGGTATTATATTAAATCTTGTTAGTGATGTCATTTTATCTCGTTATTTATTTGACGTCAATTAGACAGAAGGAATGTGGCCGTTACACACCTTGAAATGTCAAGGAGTCTTAGTGTATTTTTGAAATGTGAGGGAGTGTCCATAAAATAAAGTTAAATATTAGGGGGTTTGAGTGTAATTTATATAATTTTAGAACAGTCAAACAGGTTAGTAGTGACGAGTTTGAAAGATTTTTCGTGTGAAACCGAATCAATCTTAAACGATTTGTTTATTTAGCAAGTAATATAGGTTACGGAAAAACCCAAATGTAAAGAAGAGAAATCTAATTTAAATGAGGGCAACTCCAAATTTAAAAAGGATAAAATATGACCATTGGATTTTAAAGGAGAATGAAATCTCATTATTAAAGATTTTGGTATGAATTTGAGTCTCCCTAGATTTGAGTAAAAAAATGAGTCTCCTTCTATTTAATATGAGTATGGGTGTAGCATTGAAGAAGATTTATAAAAGTTTTTTACCCAAATTTAAATTTGAATTTAAAAAAGGGTAAGGATTGGAGATGCTAACATGTTTAATAAATAATGTATGTTCAATTTTATAATTTTCATCCATTAATTATATGAATTATGTATGTGTTGAGTGATTTTTAACACTTTCCCATTTAACTTGACAGGATTAGCTAGCCTAATTGTAATGTATAGGGATGTTGAATATGACATGACACGATCCTAGCAATTGAACAAGTTTTACCGAGGGGGGAGGGGTTAATTTTGAGGATTATTTATAACTTTTGGAAATTATTTACAGCTTTCAAGGGTCATTTATAAATTTTGAAGCTCATTTACAATTTTTTGTGGTTACCTTAGGAAATATTTTTTGTTATAAACAAACGCAAAAAACCTATATACCCACAAAACTTGCACAACTTGGCTGTATAGTACCTATATATATATGTTTAGTGTTCTCCATCACAATAAGCCTATCTTGGCCATTTTTTTGGGACAAGCCTATGATATCTGTAAAAAAATATGAATGTTGTATCAAAATTATTTTAGAGTTGATGATTTGAGTTTGATTGCAGGGCCGACCTAATGGGGGAAGCACAAAAACGTGGACTTTATGCCACATTTATAAAATAGGCCTCACATTTCATATATTCATGATATATTTGAGGTTAAATTGTAATGTTCTAATTTTCACAGTGAAAACATTAACTAACTATGAACCATCTAAATTATAAAAGCAGATTAAAGTATCATTAAATAAATAAAATTATTTAATATTCAATATCTAACTAGATAAAGTCTCAAATAAACATATAAACTCCTTTAGATTACATTCAAAATCAGAATAATAATCTCCCAATTAATTAATAAAATAAATATTCCAAAACATTTATCCAATCACCCATAGTTTATAATTTTAAACTAAAGAAACATCTCTAGGCATTTACTTTCACATCCATTTCTAGATCCGCCTTAGAATCGCAATTTACCTACACACCTAGAGTTATATCCTCCTTAAAGTCAAACTCTGAAAATTAAATATATCGTAAGATGAGCGAATAAGCGTAGTAAAAAATATTCTCAAACCCAAACAATATTTAGAAAATCATAAAATTTGGCAAGTCATAGTGTCAGTGAATGATTTCAAGTATAGGAATGTTAACGTTAAAATTTTAATCAACTTCGAATCATTCATAAAATCGTAGTTCATATTCACATGTTGAATAAACAAGAATCCACAAAACAAACCTAACTAGCTCACAAAACTCCACATTCTCAAAAATAATACCTCAGAGGGTTCCACAGTTCAAAAAGAGTATATATTGATGCATTAGTAGTAACAAATCATTCTTAGTATTATGTTATACCAACCCCTAGCCTAGGTCTGCTATGGAACAAATACTGGTTTGGGACCCCACAAAAAACCAACTCCAATACGAGTGATATAAAACTTTCGAACCCCTTAAGGTAAGAAACATGTCTAAACACTGTACGATATAAATATGCTTTTATAAAAATCCACGTTTTCCAACATTCAAAATCCCACAATTCTTAAAGCATAAGAATAATGTAATCGAAACACATAAGAGATCATACAGGAAAGTATTCTAGTTGACAATAATCAATATCTAGGGTTTTTTTATTAAGAGCATGCGATTTTATGATGTAAAATATGTAATTCTCCCTATAAACGAATCATATTATCAAAAAGTGTATAAAAACATAGTAGATATAACATATTTAATTAAATATGAATCAAAATATATACACAAGTAACCCTAACCCTCAATAAATAAGTTTGAGAAAGAATCTCTACATTGATTCACGAGAAGATGATCCTAACATGTTTTGATGCGATTCCTACATGTTAATCTGTCAAGATTTTGTTCATTTTCGATTTTTCCAACTTCTCTTAACCTGCTTGGGTTGAAAAATAGCTTAAACCGACCTAAAACACTTCCCTAAGGTTTATATAGTGTAAAAATTGGAGGAAACACTCCAAATAGGTCGGAGTCGACATCAAATGCTCAGTCGAATGTGTGTTTTGTGCGTCCAAATGGACCAAATTCACTGTCAAACACATTCAGACACATTACTCTCGCGTTCGAGCATGAGTGACTTTCTATTCCCAACTTTCGGCTCGATTTTAATCTAGTTAAAAGTCAATTCATGAAATACATTTTTTAGTTCTTGAAGTCTAGTTTTTACAATACACAAATCAGATTAATCAGACATCGGAATAATAAGTTATGGATAAAATACTAAAGTAGAGTCTAATTCATTTCTACCCAAAATTCTCTCAAACATGTGTCTAAACTCTGGAACATTTCTTAACCTCTAATACACCTCATATCACATATCCCAAGGTTTCCTTGATCTCTGGGATCAATTTAACTATATTCATTTCTTATAAGAATGATCATCCCAAAGCCTCAATTTTCTCAACATATCTAAAGTATTTCTACAATCACTACCTACATAGTTTATTCATTCTACATCAATACAAATACATCCCAAAGCCTCTATATATAATTACACGGGGGTTTACATAAACCCATAATATTCTAAGTCGATATCATTAAAACCTTACAAAGTTTAAGACCAATAAAAAAAATTATATATTCAAAGGTTAGACTCATCTATAAATCAGCTTAAAATCCATATGTTTCCTCCGTTTCTAGGGCTTCACAAAATTAATAACTTCAAATCTCCCTAAAAATAGTCCACTCAATTTTGTTGACAAGTGTGATAATCTAATTACAAGAAAAACATTATATTGCGATGACTTTTTGCGGTGTGTAAGAAATATTGTCGCAAAAAAAGGCATTCTACGACAAATATTACATTTCGTCGCTAAAAAGAATTAAAAAAATCTGGCGAAAATTATTTATATTTGTCACCGAATGTGAGTGAAAAAAAATTCCTGCCATTGGCCATTTTTGGTGCTAATAGGACTTTATTTTTTGGCGACAAATTTAGTCATCACAAATCAACTATTATATTAAGTCGTTGTCCTTTTTTTTCAGCCATTAATTTATGATTGCTAATAAAATTTTAAAATTTAAATTTATTTTTTTAAAGCTAAATAATTTTGCAACGAATATTTGTAGTCACAAAAAAATAATAATAAAATAATTTTTCCCAGCACCCTTTTTTCCCTTCTTTTTCTTCATCCCTATTTTTTTATCTTCTTCCTTGGCCGCATCTTTTCTCCTAGCAACAAAGCTTATGTGCTAGTGGTCCAAAAGTGAAAAATGTTCTCTCTCTCTTTCTCTCTGTCACTCACAAGCACACACTCATCATTATTATATATCCCACTAACCAACCAAATCCATCCACTGTCAAACAGCCACTCAGTCAACTGCCACAGCCCCTCAGCTATGCCGCCACAACGCCTCAGCCACACTACCACAACTACATCACAACGCCATCCCCATCCCCATTCTGCTGAGTCGAGAACGTC
>CM042192.1:12243663-12255371 GCA_023539305.1 Ilex asprella | reverse complement strand
CCACCACCACCACCACCACTATTGCCATTGTCGCCACCCCACCACCGCCACTATCACGCACCACCACTACCACTACCTCCGCTCACTCTTACTACAGTTGGTGTTTAAATTTTTTTCTTTCTCATCTATGTTTGTGATTTGATTTTAAGTGTGAATACAAATATATTTATTATTCCGTGCCTTAATACACATACAATAACTAGTATATCTATAAATTTGTCTAACCAAATATTCAACCATGAATTATATATTTTAGGATTGGATATGTCCCAATTCTTCAACCATGAATTATATATTTTAGGATTGGATATGTCCCAATTCTTCAACCAATAATCAAGAGTCATAATTCGAATAAGCATTTTTATAATTTACAATTTCTAATTTGTATACTTACAATTTGTATTTGGGATGGAAAAGGGATCCGATCGAGATTACTATCTTTAGATTTAAAGTTTGAGCTCACAAGAATGTTGCAAATGATTGTTTCTCAAGTTTATATACTAATCACGAGTTCTTGAAATGATTCTTGCCTTCTCGAACATGGCCATTTAGCCGACTGTTCACCGCCACATGGTGCAATTTCCAACCATGTTTGAAACAATGTGAAAATTAGTTTTAGACTTCTCACACCACGGTATATGTTTTCACCACTTTGACGACATCTAGGAGTCTCCACTGATTAAAGTTGGAGGGCACGCCCTCGTGTTTCAAACTTATAAACCCTAACTGTAAAGTTACAGTGCTGAGTATTTTTTATCCTTTTAATTTCTAATATTCAATGTTAAGTACTACTAGTCACTGCCCATGTTCTTCAACCTTTCCATCTTGGTCTTGTCTTATTGGGAACTTCGCTCGCCAATCACTAGAAACTCTTTTAGCAAAATATAATAAAGCACTTGAAATAATCTATCTTTCTTTTCTATATAATAATAGTGTTTTTTTGGGGGGGGGGGGAAGGGGTTTGGTTTCAGGCTAAATTTTATATCTACTAACTAACCAATGTCTTCCTCTTGCCAAGCAGCATATCTATTTTTGACTAATTTCTCTACTTCCACTTAATTTTTAACGATTTACGTTTTAATCTATTAATCACTAAATTTATTTACTTATATTTTAATCATATTAAAAGAAGTGTACACACTTACTGTGCAAATCGGGTAAGGAGTACTTTAGACAATATCTTTTGTCTTGCTATCTCTAAGATTCATTTTGTTAATGAAACCATACAGTTAGGTGAATGTCTTTGACTATTTGGACATGTGAAAGCCAAGGATGAAAAATCTCATTTAATTTAGTGAACTAATTGACTTTAGGTATGAAAATGCTGTAATTCTTGGTTGCATATAAATGCATTTCACTTGAAATACAGGTTGACCAATCAAGCAAACACTATTTTTTTTGGTTCAATAAGAAAAAAATAGTAGCTCAAGTGGTAACAGAGATGAATTTTAAATTTAGACGTCTTGAGTTCGAATTTTAGCAACTCCTTGGAATCAAGTCACGAGGGATTTATCCCTTATGAAATACCTAATTCTAGCGTGGGTGACTTATTTTTGACTGAATCGAAGAAGAGATTAGTCGAAGTGTACATAAATTAGTACAAACATCCCTAACCGTTAAATTAAAAAAAGAAAAAGAGTGCATACTATTTTACCAGAAAAGACTCACATGCACTAGCCAATACGTAGATCCGACACCACCCAAATTTTTCTGGTTCACCCCAACATTCATCCCTTGTCCAACTATTGTTGATCAGTTTTTGGGACATGAAACGCCTCCTCAAAAGGCATTTTTAACGTGGTCGGTTAATTTCAAAACTTCATGTGACATTTTCTTTCATTCATGTTTAGAAAGTGTCCCGGCATTTCTTCTGGTCAAAGCCCCAACCAAGCACAAGCCAACCTTAAAGACTTCGGGTAAAGAATTTCTACTGTTCAGCACCACGCTCTTCTCAAAACAAAATCGTATTGGATACAAAAAACGAAACGGTTGTGTCGTTTTGGGAACAACTTATATGCCGAACAGTAGAGGATGTTTACCCTAAGACTTCAACTAAAAGAGTACATGAAATTAAAACTCACTCTTCACACCTTCAATAAAAGCCTAATCTAAGCTACAAAATAGCAAAGGAAGCCAGCATTAGTATAAGAAAGTGTGCCAAAGGAACTTGGACAGCTTTGAACCTCTTCTGTCTCCACTCTCCACTCACTTTTACTTGTTTCACCTCATGATATTACTACAGTAATGACCCTACTATATATATTAATTTATATGGGGACTGGAGTCCCCTTTATACAACATATTGAACCCTTAGGTTTTTATGTACCCAATATTGGTCACCTAGACAAACTCTCCTTGTTGCATGCATGGAGGCAGACAGGCTCAAAACACCCGTATCTTCCATTCCACGCCACCATTGGCCTTTTACCTAACATTGTGATCCAACCCAGAAAGGCAGAGAACCACCTTCAACTTTTTAACTTGAACACATACACACTCTCTCTCTCTCTCTCTATCTATCTCTATCTCTCCGTTTATCAAATTTTGAGTTTCCCCAAGAAACTGCATGTGCCCAGTGACCAAAAGTATTCTCGGAACCATAGCTTTGACTTGGGTTTGGACTCTCTATAAAAGAGCTTCTTCTGTTTTTACATACCCAAAGAAGAAAAGAAAGCACAAATGGTTTTCAAAAGGTTTATTAGCTTTGTCTTTGCACTTATGTTCATCTCACTGAGCCAGAAGGACTCTGTTGCATATAGTCACCAAGGTAGATTTCTTTTCCTTCAATAAATACTTTTACATAATTAGATGTTTACATGAAAGTTTAACCCATACTTCTACTTGGTTATTGTAGCTATGGAGAAAACTGTAGTGGCTGCTGATCATGAGTTCGCAGTGGCACAAGGGAGTCCTGTGATTGTTGGAAAGGTAAATATTGCATTAATTATAAGCAGTTGTTCTCTTAATATTATGACATAGGTTAAGACCACAATGACACCAATTTCGGTATCATATCAAAATTTGGGGGAAAATAAGAGTCATCCTTTATTTTATAGTAACTTTTGGTATAGTACTATGGTAGCTTTACCATATGAAATATATCATAATTTAGGAGCTTCTTTGCCTTAATTGAAAAGAAAAAAAGCATGTTGCAGGAAATTTTCAGTGCTGTTCCTACAGAAGCAGAAGACAGAAATGAAAAACTTTCAGGAAGAAAAATAATGCTGAAGAGGGTCTTGGGGAAAGAAATGGTGACAAAAGAAGTCATGAACAATGCACAAGCTTCAAAGTCTTCAGGTGCAACCCATTCTGCTGGAAATTGCGGCCATAAAGAGATAGGAAAGTTGAATGTACAACGTAAATTGAGTGATATAAGTACTCACAAAGTGAAAATCAAAATGGACAATTTTATGGCTTTCAATGCGGATTATAATGTGCCAAGACCCCACCCACCAAAGAATAACTGAGAAATGATCATAGGCCTTTTGGGATTGGGCAGTTTTTTTGGAGGATATTCTTTTTGTAGATGCAATAGTGAAAACATATGCGGATTATCATACTTGTATGTACGCATTAGAGATTTAATGTGAGAGAAAAAATTTTGTCCTCTGTATTGTGCAACACAGTTGCTCTATCGTAACATTTGTGTAACAGGATCAAGTCATAAAAATAGTTTTTCTCTTCCACAAATCCATGGTGATAGAAATCTCGTTCACTAGTTTTTTCTTTTTTCTTTTTTTTTTAAATTTGGGCGGCAATGGCTCTTTTTACAATGAATATGAATATTTCAAAGTTCCTATTAATAATTCACTTTTAACTTAGATGGTTTGTGTTCATAGCTATTTACCCAACAATAATATAAGCAGCGGAGTAAAATAAGGATTATCGTTCAAATTGAAAATGTGTTTTTTTGGATGCAGGAAAGGATATGATTGTTTTAAAGAAGCCACTTGGAAACTCACAACAACAATGGCATAATTAGATCTATTGCAATCCTTCCATCTCACTCTACAGATGTAGGTTGATATATAGTTGAGGGTACATCCTTTCATTCCCTTTAGTGTATTGACAACTGGCATCTCAGACACATTTAAAAAGTGCCACGTGACATAATTTAAAGAAAGGTGAGAGATTATTAGTTATAATCATATTTAAAAAAATAAAAATAACTAATTAAAAGTTACCAGTCAGTAACTATCGATGGAAATAAAACCGTCGAAGACAGTAACTATAAAGGGCATATAGTGAAGAAGAAGAAAGCTACACTCAAACCCCCACAAGACCCACAATCTGAGTATTTAGTTTTAGATTAATTTTTAGGAGGCAGTTATTGCTTCAATTAAGACTATTTATTTAGTTTTTCTATAACCGAAGTACTTTCGATTGAATTAATAAAGTAATCATCTTTTATTAGTTCATTTTACTGTGTTTGTTCATTATTTCTCACCCAATGAATTCATGAGATAAGGCATTTGAACCTCTTACAAATATAATCCTAAAAAATGTCATATCTCTATCGATTCGTAGTAGATTTTGGAGTAACAATCTTTTGATATGTCCAGCGGGACAACATTAGTAACTTGAATCAAGAAAATAATTTGAACAATGAAACAAGACGAAATTTTATTTGGCACTAGTGAAATTGTGAAAATGATGGCAAACAGTGGCAATTGTAAAGCAAATTCAAGTACCAACCCAGTGGAGTGTAAAAATCCAGAAAATGGTCAATCTAGTGGCCAAAATAATTTCCAGATGCATTGTGTAAAACCTAAAGCAAGTACTGCATAATCCTAATTTTGGCATTAGACAAGATTTAGTTAATGTCATGCATGAATGAATTAATTAATGTGCAGACACCAATGTCAGGACCAGTTAATCAAAATCAACTACCATCATTAAAAATCAAACGGTAGAAGAAGAAAACACCAGTCTAGGTGTTTCCTGTAGAAAATTAGAGACCAACACCTATGATAACCAATGAAAGAATCAGGACTACCACACAAAAATAATTTCAATATGGTGTTCAATGGGAAACCTGTTGAAATGTTCTCTAATTTCTTATCAGGAAGAAATCCTAGGGGTAGAAATGGGCAAGGATGGCCCCTAAAATTTATAGAAGGGGTCGTGAAAGACATGCTAAGTCTCCACTGGAACTCATAGAGACAACCCAGGGCAGGAGGCAACCTTTTGACCAATTTGAAAACTTAGAAGGCAACCAAAACATGACTTTTAACAGAAATCAACTAGTGAAAATGATTCAAAATTTATATGGTCATGGCCTTAAAAAAATTTAAAGGCCCGTGTTTAGGAAACAATATTCACCATGGGTTGATTATGAGGAATTCCCAAGGGGATATAAAATCCCAAAATTTCACCTTTACCTTGGTGAATAAAATCACTCGACTATAGAACACATAGACAGATTCACATGCCAATTTGGGAAAGTAGAAAATAATGGGAATTTAAAAATGAAACTATTTCCACAATCTTTAACGAAAACAACCTTTAATTGTTTCATTATTTTACATGCCAATTCCATTTAAACTTGACAAGAAATTGAAGAGCAATTTCATGCTCAATTTTTCAAAAATGAACTCAAGGTTTCGATGACAGATATGTCAAGATTAAGACAGAAATCAAATGAATCCGTAAGACAATATATTGATAAATTCAAAAAAGACAAAAAAATATTATGTTTACTTGCCTGAAGTTGAATTGGTTAAATTAGCCTACAATGTTTTGTACTTAGAATTAAAAAAGAAATTCGAAGGAATGGAGTTCAGAGATCTTTTTGAACTCTCAGTCTGGCTTACCAGATATGAGATGTTGCTTAGGGAAGAACAATAGTGGCAAAATAGTTCACTGTGAACTTATTTTCCAGACTTTGATTGAGAATTCGAAATAGATATGACACAAATCATAGAAAAATCACCAATTATATATGTGACACCTTGTTTTTTTTTATGCCATCTAACCATCATTTGAAGAAGGATGCATCATCAACCTTTCAACAATATTCCTTTGATCTATTGATGACTAATGCTTGGTTTGATGAGTTAATCAACTAGAAATTCATTATCTTGTCTCAAGGACATAATATTCCACCAGAAAAGGACAAAAAGGAAAAAATACTATAAATAACATAATTCATTTAGGCATCTGACTAAGAACTGCATTACTTTAAAAATCGTGTGGAGGATTTAATCCAAAAGGAATGCTTAAGTATGCTTCAAAAGAAGAATAAACCATGGGTATGAACAAAGGTCTTTTCCCTAAAGTAGTTAATATTAATATGGTTTCTGCAAATTTGCAGAAAGACAAAAAGGGTATCAGTTTGATAGTTGGCAAAGAAAGGAATATTCTCAAGATGAAGCAACTAGTCCACATTAGGCTTGGAGAAAGTGTCACTGGTTATGTATTTAAAATGTACCAAGAAAATGGTCAAACTAGATGTTATACCACTAGATGATGTGGTAAAAGAATTTACATACAAGGGCCTTCAAATTGCAGGAAATGTACCAGCATAGGCATGCTCCTTATTATTTTCTTGAAACTTAAGGTACCTCAGGAAACACTAGTTACCAAGGCCAAGCCAAGAAATAAAGTTGTAAAAAATGGATCATTTTTTTGGACCATCGATTGCGAATGACAGTGTTTGGCAAAAAATCAAAAGATAAGAACAATAGGAAAAACAAAACCAAAAAATGAAATGGAGGTTTGAGATCATAACAACATATGGATCTAGAACAATAAATCCTCCTCAAGTCCATGATAAAAAATGACACCATGTTCAACATCCAAAATTCCCTTCTAGGACATGGTACCAAACATCAATAGGACTTAGAAAAGGACAAAGGAAGTATACCGCTTGGATGAGAAGGTGAAATCCTAGTCCTTTTGAAGCCGATTCAAAACCAAGTTCATTGATGGGGAAGAAAAATCTATCATGGACAAGAGAACAACAAAAGGAGATCAAAGAAGTCCAAACAAAGCAAGACGTCCATGATCAAAAAAATGTTGAGTTCAAACAAATTTTGGATTTGTCTGAAGGAGAACCAAAGAAGATATCATAAAATCCATTTGAAAAAGGGAAAAAGAAGGTGTAAGAAGACAAAGACACACTTTTTGATGAGGAGCTTATGGAATTTGAAGACAAAGAATGTCTCCTCATAGTTGATGCAACATGAAATATGATTGTGGCTCTACCGAAAGCATTCAAGGCTATGTCAGGACAACCAAACCAGCTGGTGAGAGATGTGGAAGACATTGCTGAGTCAATGATAGTCTTTATAGAAGCTGTAAATGAAACCAGAACTGATGGAAGGTCCATAAGTGTAAAGCAAGGAAATTGGAGGGTAGATAGAAGAGTGTTACACTCCCCCAAGAAAGAATTGGTCAAACATCTAAGACCACTGTACATACAAATCCACATCGATGGTCAACTAGTCAACAAGTTCTCATAGATATTCAAAACATCAATGTTAGATTCTAAAAATATGTTGACAAAAAAAAAAGGCATACAAGCATTCTAAAAATATTTCCCCCATTATCACAATATTAAAAAACCCAAACAACAGAAAAGAAAAACTCAATAAATGCTAACCTTTGGCAAAATTCATGAGAGGTTCAACGCTAAAAAAAATGCCATCAAATGCTTGAAGTCAACTGTGATGACCCGTATATAAATTAGTCATTGACACACTAATTAGGTCATCAATTGTTATTCTATATAATTAAGAATTATTTTTTTAAAAAAATTCAAGTAAATAAATGGACCTTCAATATGAATTCCTTACGTTGAAATGAGAAAATAGGTCATGTTTCATGTAAAAAAATTATAAATAAATGAAAAGAAGTAATGTCCAAATAATACAGTAAATGGTTAAAATGATGTAGTGTATATATATATATATATATATATATATATATATATATATATAATTAAGCATGTGTCAAATAAAGTGAGAGACTCATAAGAGTGACAAGTGTAAGCTAAAAAAAGAGCAATGCTATTGTGACTTAATTTATTGACCTAATTTGCTGACATAATTCACTATAACATTTGGATTGACTGTGGAATCTATCAAATATTGGAACTTGGTGTCGATCCAATAATTTTACTGAAGCCACTTCATTATGTCAGCAAATTAGGTTAAATTTTTAAATCCAAATAGTATTAATCTAAAAAAAATGGCAAACAAATAGACAACTGTCCATATGATGTTAACTTTGTTACCTCATCAATGATGTGAGGAGGGGTGAAGATGGCTATAAATAGCCTGTCTTGTGACCTTTTGAACAACATGACAGAAGGGAAGAGAGAGAGAGATAGAGAAAGAGAGGGGGGAAGAAAAAGAAAGGAAGAGAGGAAAAAAGGAAAAAGAAAGAAAGAAAGGAAAAAGAAAGAAAGAAAGGAAGAAAAATATATGAGATTTTGGGCTTAAAAATTGAGCGATGCTTTCAATTTAAATCACTACTAAATTTACCTATTTGATTTGTGATATTTCGAATTCGCATATATTGAAGTCATTGGTGATTTGGGGTATTAGGTAGTATATAATATGCTCATGTCTTTTAAAATTTCTTTACAAAGACTGTCCTTTAATTATCTGAAATTTGTATTCCTATTGATTATTTTGTTTGATACGAAATTCTGTCAATTTTATTGGTTGACCTGTATTTTGGGCTAAATATTTTGGGATTGATTGGTACATATATAAAGTGTACTCGGGGCATAATTGGTAAAATGTGATTTTGAACCTGCAGGGTTCTATTGTGATTACAGCCCTGCGGGATATGATTGGTTAGTATGAGTATGAATTTATATGCCTAGATATCACTTGTCATGTCACCAAGTGGAACCAAGTATAAAGGTATGTTTGATAGCAGTTGAGTTATGTGACCTATCGAATGTGATTCTTGATTTTGTTATCCATGATTCTTATCATTTGAATTATTTGGTATTTGGTCATTTATATTTTTCTAGTTGAGCATATTATAATCAAAGTCGATATTTGAGGGATCGAAGATAGGCGAATCTTGATATAATTTTTAAATTTTATTGGTATTGGAAGATCAAAATTGTAATTATAATTGAGACAATTAGATAATTTGAATATATTCATTTGTATATTATGGAGATAATTTTATTTTATCCAGGTAATTAGAGCTTTGGCCCATGACCATTTAGAGATATAGTTATAATTTGTGGTATTGTGGTCGATTGATTTAATCAAGTAATGTGTCCCGAAAATCGGGATGTTACACCAACTCAACTTTCATTTCTCTGTTTTGATAAATTGAAAATGGTTCAAGTTTCTTTTCAATCATACGTTCCACTAGTTTTTCCTCCCTTTTTTTTGAAGCTTTGATTGAGTTCTAATGTGTATATGATGTGATAAACATTGTGCTGTGAGTGCTCTGTGTATGGAACACCTTGATCGCATTTTATCAAACAAGTTATGGGCGTTGTATGATGTGAGCATTCTTGGAGAGAAGTAGAGACAAAGAGACATCGAGAGAGAAGAGATTGGCAGTATAGAGAGAAGCAAAGAGAGAGGAAAAAATAGAGAGTTTCAGCATATACATGGAATATGTCAGAGCAGCAGATAGTTCCATTAGAGAATATGTATGGTATAAGCAATGGAGATAGAAATGCAGAGAGAGAGAGAGAGAGAGAGTAATGACTGGAATCAATCACTTTCATACTGGGGGCAGAGAGGATATTTGCTAGACATTAGAGATTGAAATAGGAGAGACATGGGGATTTGTGGATCATCGGTATGGAAAAGGGATTTTTTGAATTCCTAATGAGCGTGATAGGAGAAGTTAGAGTGGGAGAAAGAGAAAGAAATGAGGTGTTTTTGAAAAGGACTCGCGTGAATCTTGGGAGTGGGAAGCATTAACAATTTTCAATGAATGGAAATTTATGTAGGTGGGAAAACAAAATTTAAGAGTGAATTTGATCCATCGGATCAAAGTTGTTCCAAGCCGCAAAACATTTGCAATAACGTAGTCCATTAGATATATCTTTTTTTTTTTTTGCTTAGAATTGATTTGAACTGCGAAAAATTAGAGATAAATTTTGGAATTCAAATGTAGCTCTATTTTATTATATATATCTCCTATCTTTTTCATCCAACTCTTTGGGTTCGTTTGGTAGACGTATTAGGAGGGGATTAAATATTGGATTGTACTATTTTTTATTTAATCGGGGTTAATATTTTATTTGGTAAGTAAATTTGATACTGTATTAATTTCAAAAACGTATATTGATCGTATACTTATCGCATATTTTTTATACGATAACTCTGTATTATAGAGGTTTTTTAATACCACTAAGAGAGGTGGTATTATAATCCAATTCAAACGTATTATTCTACACATTTACTATTATAACCCCCTAACTGATAAAATTAAGTTGTCATCAACGTAACAAACACTGATTAAAGATATTTTTTGTTAATTCAACATTAATACGATGAAATAATTCTCTAACCAAACAACCGATTGGATTAAATAACTACTATCCAACGCTTATATTGTGTATTACCAAACACTTGATAAAATTACGTATTATTCTAATACCCTATTTAATCTTGTATTTTGTCCTTCCGTATTGTATTAGACTGAATTATTATATCTAATACATCCATTTCTAATACGGCAACCAAACGAGCCCTTTATGTCTTCTCTCACTTCCTTCAATTACTCTCATTTAAATCATCTCCTCTTTATTTTATTCCATCTATCTTATCCACCGATGTCTTATCCTTCTATCACTCTTCTTTCTCTCTCTCTCTCTCTCTATATATATATATATATATATATCTTCTTTACCATGTATTATTGAGAGGTTATGTCGATAGTTATCTTCCAAAAAATCATCCATCGTTATTGATGATGCACAAAATCGTCTTCGTGCAAGATCAACAGTCACAAGAGTGATTAATGAGCAATCAATGACAATTAGTGGTAAAACAGTAAATAAAGAGTCAACACAGGAAATTTATAGTGGTTCGGTCTCGGATGACCTATGTCCACTCTTCGAACGGCGACGGTGGCCTGGGGTGTTTTATTGATCAACGGAGGTACTCCGGGGAGTTTACAATGAGTCTAGAGAGAGAGAGAGTGTGTAGAGAACTTAGAGAGCTTGCTGAGTGCCACTAGTGTAGTGTGTCTCAAGAGTCATCGTCGTGCCCTTCATACAGTGAGGGCTTACATTTTATAGGCTCACAAAGGCGGTGAGGCGGTGACGTGAGGGAGAAGTCTCCCGTTAATTTGGTAAGTACAAACATGGTAGGAGTGAGCCTCTTTGGTAAGTAGAGCTATGATAGGAGTAGACTTCTATGGAAGGTAGAATTAAGGTAGGAGATCTCCGTATCTTGAGCCTTCCTCCACGTGCTCCTATTTGTTCGGATGTCACTCTGGTGCGGAGTGTGCTCATGCTTAGCCTTGATCTTGAGTCTTGAGCTCGGACTTGCTTCGGAGTGGATTTGGGCTTGTATTGTGTTTAGTGTTGCATCAAGGCATGAAGAGGAGCCAAGAGGAGAGGTCAATGGAGCATGAGGTGGGCGGCGCCCACTTTGGAGGAGGCATGGGCGGCGCCCTAGGTGCCTTGGGCGTCGCCCTTGGTGCCTTGGGCTGCCTTGTCCCTTCCTTTGATGTTCGGCCTTGAGTTGGTGCAACTTGGTACTCGTCTTGGTCTT
>CM042192.1:12159474-12193474 GCA_023539305.1 Ilex asprella | reverse complement strand
ATTGACAAAATTTCATATCAATCAAAATAATCAATAAGAATACAAATTTCAAATAATGAAAGGATATCATTTGCAAAGAAATTTAAAAGACATGAAAATTTTGTATACAATCCCGTACCTCAAATATTTAAATAGATAAGAAATTCGAAATACCGCGAATCAAATAGTCAAATTTGATAGCAGTATAAAATAAAATCACTGCTCAATTTTTTACCACAAGATATCATAAATTTCTCTCTCTCCCTCTTGATCTCTCTCTCTTTCTCTTCCTTCCTTTCTTTCTATCTATGTTCTTGTTCTCTTTCTCTTTCTCTTTTTTTCTTTGTTGCGTTGATGAGGGCCCAACACTTGGCTATTTGTAGCCAATTTATGCTTGGTCCCCAAGCATCTTATGGACACTTGTCCATTCCTTTACCACTTTTTTTTTCTCTTGCACGTTTCCAAATCTTGCTAGATCAAATCTTGTGGATCCAGAATAGGATCTTTCACATAAATATATATATATGTATATATATGTGAATATATTTATTTATTATATGATTACGATATTTGACCTAAGTTATAGTCATTTGACTCGTTTTCACATAAAGAATCCATTTATTTATTTAAATTTTATTTTTAAAATAATCCTTAGTTATATAGAGTCATAATTGACGACCTAATTTAACATATTAGTGATTATTTTACATACGGATCGTCACACTACTCCGACCCCTCTTTCTCTCACAACCCTAACCTTAGTACTCGGGAAATAAATAAAATTATGATTGTTTGCTTTTGAGTTTTAACAATTATTTGATTTATGCCTTTTCTTACCATTGTGATTGAATCTCTCGTTGTCTACTTTCTATGTCTCTGCTTATCATCTGTCTCTCAAGGTACAATTATGTACTTATTTCTCTATGCATCTCTCTCTCTGGCTTCTTCACACATATGACACACACAACGCAAACTAGGTGTTTGACCAAATGCCCATAACTCTCAGAGTGCACACATATCTCGCAAAAAGTGAAAATTTTATGATCCCATTCGAAAAGCTTTACAAGAACACTCAGGACACCAAAAAAATATGTAGATGTTGCATGATATTTTTTTTGAAGAGATTGCATGAACAAAAAGATGGAGCGTGATGGAAAAAGACAAAGAATGACTGAAAGTCCAAAAAATAACTGAGAGACCATGCACCAATTTTATTTTTTTTTGGGTATGTGAAGAGATTGTATGTTCGACAAGCGGAAGCATGTTTTTTATTTTTTGGTCCAAAAAGGATGAACCATTAGAAGATCAAAATAACAAAAAACAAAATGCAAAAAAAAATCTGATACTCAATAAATCCAAATAGAATATCATTTAATCGGACCTATAATCTATTCAAACTCGAAAAGTGATGCATCTTTTACCTTAGTCTTATGGTTTTGTTGACCTTGCATAGACGAAGCCCTCCTATTGATAGCAGTCGGTGAAGAACAATGCAGGGGAGTGAGAAGTGTATGTCTGACAAAATGTATTTTACGTTGAAGATAATTTGATTTTATTAGCTATGGGGGTTATAATAGTAATTTGGTAAAATAATACATTGATATGGATTATAATACCACCTCTTCTGATGGTATTAAAATACTTCTATAATACAAGTCTATCATATAAAAAAGATACGATTAGTATACGTTTTTAATATTAATACAAACTCAAAATTACATACCAAACAAAGTATTAGACTTGATTAAATAAAAAATAGTGCAATTCAATAATTAATAGCCTCATAATACGTCTATCAAACGAGCCCATAATAGAAAAACTTTTAATTGACCACAATATCGCTACTACATATTTTAATTACCTCAAAACCCATCCGGTCAATGAATATTTGAAGATATTCACCCAAACCAATCAACTCTTCCCTTTCCTGAAATTACTACATCATTTACTATATGGATGAGCAAAATCCAATGAATATATCATTTATTGTTTCAAGGCCTTAATGGTCATAACATCATTGTAAGCACCGACCGGATATCTAATCACCATTAAATACAAAACCCTTGAAAATTTGACACAATCTATCCCTTGGCAACTTTTCATTTTGTAACTTTTGGTCTTTACAAAGGCCATCAGTTTCCTTCACCACCATTAGGCTTACCCTCCTCTATCTGAGTCGATCATAACTGGTGGTGTCACACTTTCTATATCAACAATGTGTAAGAAAGATTAGCATCAAATCGAACTCCTCATTGACGAATCCAGACAAATTCAAACCCCAAATTGAAAGAGAGAATTGGAATCAAATACAACAACGAAGATTAGTATGTTTATTTGGCCATTTTGCTGAAAAGTAAGATTGGGTCGTTTAAAGTTTTAGCATGTGCATTCTTCTTGTTGTTGTCATTTTGAGTTCATCTCTCTCGCTCTCTCTTATTATATATGCATGCCTATTTGTATACGGGTGTGCATATATGAATGCCGAAATGATCAAATTAGAGAAAAGCAAAGTGAGAATGCATTGGTAAAAAAAATGTTAAGGTTGTTCTCCATACCATACTTGAGAAAAAGAAGTTGATATTTGAGACATACAAAAATGCACTTCTACGGATTCGTATGATTTGCTTACAAAACATTGATTTCTTTCTTTTGCACAAATCCAAGCTCTAGTTGTCTCTATTAGTTCTTCTATATTTTCTTCTCTGTATATTAGTTTTGGAAATTTCCTATTTCTAAAAGGCTCATTAGTCACTTGAGGAAGTCGCGGACTTTAAGCCAATTATAGATTAAGTTAGGTTGTAACTTGTAAGAATTGGAGCTTCACCACAATGAAATCCTCTAATGTTCGGCAAGTCGACATCTTGGGTAGTGCATTTTGTTTCACCAATGCTTTAAGTGCCAAACTATTATTGGTAGCACTGCATTGCTCGCTTAACCCATTTTTCTCTCTTTTAAGCACGTTATTTAATTTATTCTTTTTATTGTTATTTGTTGATGGTTTATTGTGTATTGCTCTGTATGTATGTATGTATGTATGTATATATATATATATATATATATGACCTAGAAAGTAATGTCACTATCAATCCTCAACTCCTAATGATTAGGAAAGAAAGGAATTTAATTTTTATGCCCAACATGAGCAGACTATTAAAAGAAATTGAATCCAAAGAAAATGAATCTAAAAGATGAAATTCTTCCCAAAGACTCAATAATCAACAAAGAAATGATATCAAGATCCAATGGGTAAAATTAATGCACAAATTGAAATCTGAAATCTTATTCTTTGATTACATAGAATCCTGTCATAAGGATGTAAAAGTAGTTACAAAGCATAAATGGAAGACTACAGATAATAACATAGTATCTTTTAGTCATCCTCCTACAGAGACCATAGTTTTCACACATCTGGATGCTGAAATGAAGGCTTCTCCCTTTAAGAAAGAAATTATTGAACAAAATAATTTTACTAACCAAAGTCTAATAACCATAGGTAAACAATTAGATAAAATTGAAATAAAAATTGATGAAATCAGACCATTTTCAAGTAAGAAATTAGAGAAACCTTTAATTCAATTACCTGAAGATAGATCCAAATTAGGAATAACTGAAAAAGAGAGTATTCAAATCCAGAAGATTGAAAAGCTGATTCGTAAGATGGAATCTAAAGAAGAACCATCTCAAGTGACAGTTATCAATCAAACTTATAAATCTGAAACTAGTAATGAAGAAAGTTCTTCTGATCCTAAAATCAAAGAACTGGTAGAAGCATTTGAAAATCAACAAGTTGACATTTTCAAAAGTTAATCCAACTAGCACAAGTAAAAATTGGTACCCCAGACCAACACCACCTGATCTCTAATTTGAAGAAAAGAATATAAGCAACCAGTTTTCTGTTCAATCTAACAAACTCTATGAATAGAATATAAATGGTTTAAGTGAACATGAAATCCTTAACAAAATTAACCACATGTCTATGGTTATTAATAGCTATGTCAACAATCTTAACAACACTAAAACAGAAATAGTTGATCTAATCGCCTCTAGATTCACAGGAATGTTAAGAAGTTGGTGGGATAACTATCTCACAGAAGAATCAGGAGACACCATCAAATTGGTTGTCGTTCTTGATGATGAAGACATGTCAATCTTTGATGAAAGAATTGGTAAAGCAAAACCACATGGAATTAATACTCTCATCTTCACAATAATAAAACACTTTGTTGGAACACCAAGTAACATTGAAGCTAGGATCCATGACTAGCTTAGTAATCTTAGGTGCCCAACACTCAATGACTTCAGATGGTACAAAGATGTCTTTGTATCTCGAGTTATGCTCAGATCAGACTATAATAAATCATTCTGAAAAGAAAAGTTTGTAAATAGTTTACCTAATCTATTTGCCCATTAGATCAAAGAAGCCCTTAGTAAGAAAACTGGAATCATAGAATATGATTCACTGACCTATGGAGAACTTATTAATACCATCCAAAAAAAGGGTATGAGGATGTATATTGATATGAATATTAGTAAACTATTAAGAGATGATAAGAAAAAGGCTAAGTATGAAATAGATGATTTATGTTAACAATATGGTCTCCCTTTAGTAGTACCATCTAGCAGAAATACAAGTCACACAAGCCTTATAGCAAAAATAAGTCTCACTACAAGCATAATAAAAAGAATTTCCCCGAAGAAGATTTTTATCAGAAAAAACCTAGAAAAACTTATAAGCGTAAAACTTATAAAAAAAACCCGGGGAAAAATACTGATAAAAAAGAAAAAGATGTTAAATATTTTAACTGCGGTAAAAAAGGTCACATTAGTCTAGATTGCCCAGTTAAAAAACAAGTTAAAATATTAAACTTAGCTAAAGAAGATGAAGAAGAAATTCTTAAAATCTTTAGGTTAAACAACCTAAATCAAGATGAAGAAAGTTCAAACTCCACTAGCAGTTCTGAAAGTTCTTTAGATTACTAATTAGCCTCTAGCAACACTAGTGAACCAAACATTAAACTTGGATGTAAAGATAATTGTTGTAAAATGGTTAGGGTTATCACAAAACATGTTTAAGAAGAACAAATCCTCATAGATCTTATTAGCAAGATTGAAGACCCAGAAGTTAAAGTTAAATATATAAAAAATCTCGAAGATTTGTTTGTAAAAAAAAATAACAAACATATTTCTAGTGAGAAATAGCTAATTAGCCTTAATAAAACTATGGAAAGATTTAGTAAGGAAAAAAAGAAAAAAGTCACCTTACAAGATCTCTAAAGTGAAGTTAATAAACTGAAACAAGAAATAAAAGACTTAAAAGCACAAGACAAAATCTTTTCTGAAACTTTGAATCTATTACAAATGTCCAATACTAGTAATCTTGAGCCAAAGGATTTTAATCCTAAAAAATAACCTCAAGAAAATGAACAATCTGACACAGATAATTCAGATAGTTCACAAAGAATATGTTCACAGCGAATACCTGTAACCTCTACCTCTCTAGTGGATACTTTGGGTTTAACGAAGCTGTCATCTCACGATGGATGTTCGCAAACCGATAATAATAGGATAAATTTAATTAGTTTTCAAAAATGGTATTCTCAAGTAAGAATCATAATTGATAATGATTTCAAACTTGACACTATTGCACTTATTGACACTGGTGCAGATGTAAACTGTATACAAGAAGAGATTATTCCAACCAAGTTTTATCAAAAAACCATTGAAAGACTTAGTTCAGCCAATGGTAGTAAAATGAATGTCAAATATAAGTTCCCAAAGGTATATATCCGTCAAGACAATATATGTTTCAAAACATCCTTTGTCCTAGTAAAAGATATGACGGATGAAGTCATCCTTGGATTACCATTTATCTATTTGTTGTACCCATTTACAATAGATACTGATGGTGTATCCACAAAATCAATTGGTCATTCTGTAACTTTTAGGTTCATCTCTAAACCTGAAGTTAAAAAATTTAGGCAACTTAAAGATCATTCAATCTCTAAGTACCTTAAATTAATTAATAAAAAAACTAATCAAGTGAAATTTCTCAAAGAAGAAATTAATCACAAAAAAATTCAAGAACAATTAACCAATCCAGTCTTAATTGAAAAGATTGAAAAATTTAAGAAAAAATTAGAGGAAGAAGAAGTTTGTTCTAGCCTTCCTACAGCCTTTTGGCATAGGAAAAAGCACACGGTAAAACTAAATCCAGACCCATCCAAATGAGTCATGAAGAAATGAAAATATGCAAAAAAAAAAGAGATTTCTGAATTACTTAAAAATGGTATCATTAGGAAAAACAGATCTCCTTGGTCATGCCCATCTTTCTATATCATCAAAAATGCAGAATTAGAAAGAGGCGCACCAAGACTCATCATAAATTACAAGCTATTAAATGTTGTTTTGAAATGGATCAGATACTCAATTCCAAATAAACAAGATTTAATCAAAAGACTTAATAATGCAGTAATATTCTCAAATGTTGATTTAAAAAGTAGATATTGAGAGATACTAATATCCCCAGAAGATAGATATAAAACTGTATTTACAATGCCTTTTGGTCATTATGAATGGAATGTAATGTAATGTCCTTTGGATTAAAAAATGCACCTAGTGAATTTCAAAATATAATGAATGAAATTTTTAACTGTATTAATCATTTTCTGCAGTCTACATAGATGATATTTTCATCTTTAGCAGGTCTATAGAAGAACACTAAAAACACTTTAATGTCTTCTTAGAGATTGTCAGACACAATGGTCTAATCATGTCCTCTAGTAAAATTAAGTTTTTAAACCTCAATAAGGTTCCTCGGATATAATATCCAACATTCAACTATAGTTCCCATCAACAGATTTATCCAATTTGCGGATAAATTTTCTGATGAAATCCTTGATAAAACCTAGTTGTAAAGGTTTTAGGTTCCCTAAATTATGTTTTTGATTTCTATCAGAATCCTAGGAAAATAGTTAAACCTATGTATAACAGACTCAAATGAAATCCTTCCCATTGGACTTCTGTCCATACATCTATTGTCAAACAAGTCAAGCAGTTCATCAAAACTTTGTCTTGTCTTGGTATTCCTTCTATTGATTCATTCAAAATCATCCAAACGGATCCCTCTAACATTGACTATGGTTGTATCCTCCTTCAGAAAAAGTTTCTTAACTCTCCCAAATAAATTGTCAGATTCCACTCTGGAATTTAAAACAAAGCACAAGTAAACTATAGTACTATTAAAAATGAGATTTTATCTATTGTCCTCTATATCTCTAAATTTCAGGATGATATATTAAATCAAAAATTCTTGGTAAGAGTTGATTGCAAATCAGCAAAATATGTTTCAAAAAAAGACGTACAAAACATTGCTAGGAAACAGATTTTTGCCAGATAGCAATCTAATTTAAGTATTTTCGATTTTGATATTGAATATATTAAGGGCAGTAATAACTACATTCCTGATTTCCTAACCCGCGAATTCTTGCAGGAACCCTATGCCGGACAGGAAATCTAGTAAGCCCAGCACTTCCTCTAAAACCCCAAGAAAGGATACTGGAAAGAAAAAACTCAGGCAAATTATTGCCTCAAAAATAGCTGATCTTGATAAAAAACTAGCTCTACCAAATCCAAGGCCTAGTCAATTGCCTAGCCAAAGCACTGCAATTGCCATAACAAACCGTTTTCAACCACTTGGAAGACCAGTTGGCCAGCTAGTCCAACCAACCATAGTTAATCCAAGTACTTTCCTACAAATGGCCCAGCAAAGCCCAATTAGCTCATCCAACCCATATATGGCCAGACCCATATCTACAGCTAAACCTGACCAATTAGTCAACCCTTACTACCAATCACAAACAACTCCCAAAGGCCCAAAAGCATAATACATCAAAAGAGATACTGCCAATAATGTATTTGCTATTGAACCAGTCCATGCTCACCTAAGCAACCCAATTGACTAAGTCAATGCTTACCTTGAACTTGGATGGACCTTTATCCCATCTGACCCTAAGAAGTCATTTAACTTTTATCAGGATATATTGTTCTTTACTTAGTCTATTTTTATCAAATTCATATTTGATAAGAAATATCCAAGTAAAATTATTTATCATTCTCTGTTCATTTACAAGTTCATCTCCATCAAAGAATGGGGATCTCATCCCTCTTTGCCACGAGTTCTTTCGGAATATGACAAAAAGTTTAGCTACTATGACTACCAGGAGTCATGGTTTAAACTTATACTCTATCAAGATGAGTCTTATACTCATCCTTGGTTCATACAATTTGCAAAAGGTTTCAAGAGTCAGATTCCGTCATGATTCGCAAAGTGGTAATTTATTGACGACCCCATTAATGAAATCTTCCCAGCTGATCTTCAAGATCAGATAACTTACTTCTCATCTGCTTATAAACCTAGCAAAAATGAGAGTCAGTTTCCTATATTATTAGTATTTATTATTAAATATAATGTTTCCTGGATCTGTAAATGGCAATGAGAAATGATTGCTAACAATGTTGTCCGGCATCTTTATGTTAAATGGTGGCCCAGGTTCTAGCACAACAACATAATTGCCTAGATGAAATAGGAGTTCCAAGTAAAGGTTCGTACCCCAGTAGCGGCAGCAACCTTACCTCCCACAACTTCAGCAAAGATGATTATGCCTCCTCTTAAGGTTTCAAAAGAGTCTGCACAAACTTCCACAGTTAAGCAAAAGCAAAAAAAATCCTCCTCTAAGGATTCCAGTAAGAAACCAAGGAAGAAGTCTTCGGAACTCATTGAGTTAGCACAAAAGCTTCTCCAACAGGCAGCCAGTCAGTCCAGTTCATTACTTGCATCTTCAGAAGCATCTGTTAATGCATCTGCTGATCTTTTCTAGGATGCCTAAGATCCATATGAAGGGTATGATGATTTGGATGAAGCTGATATCACTACCCCATGATCCATACTCATTGCTTGTGACAGCTTCACTCACTACTTTCTCCTATTAAGAAAGAAAAGATGCATGCCATATGTAAAGATAAGGTATCTAGGCCCTTTCCTCTAGTAAGGCAGCCTACAGTCAGTAATCAAACTGCTTTCCCACCAAAAGTAAATTCTATCAAAATAGCAGCAGGGACCCACTCTGCACAAAGTCAAAAGTTACTTTGGTAAAAAGAATTTACCTTCACTTTTCCATCGAAAACAGAAGTAAAAAACATTCCACTGGAGTAAAAATTGCACCAGAAGACGAAGAGTAACCATTCCAAAGATTCTCTTCAAAATTCCTTACGCCTATATAAGGACTTCATTCTTCACTAGCAAGACAAATCTTGTTAGACTCACATTACAAGCCTAGAAAACACTTCCTACCCTTTCTCTCATATTGTATCTCAACTTTCATAATGATGCAAATGAAGAGCTTATCTCTCTTATCTCCATTAGTTCTGTAGTACTAGTGTTGTAAGTACTTATTTTTTGTATTGTAATTTCTTTATTTTCTGTTATTATAAAGAAATTTCTATTTACAGCTTGTGATTCATGTCTGTTCTATTTTCTGCTTCTAAGAATAGGCATTTCAAAACATATTTCATTCCTTATTAAGCAATAAAATCCTCATCACCAGAAGGAACAACAATGGAGCTTTAACGGTTAGTGTCTTATACCATATTTGGTGAACTCTCTAAGTTGCTAACCTGTACAAAATATCAGTGATTACACCCATACAAAATTGCCATACGTTGGTGAATTTAGAAAGCTGAACAGAATTTTAATGTCCATGTGGACAGCAAAGGCTTTGATTTGATTTTCCTGAATTTATGTGTATTCAAGAAAAGACGTTTTGCATGTGATTAGTGAAATAACCAAGATCTCTAAGCTTGCAGCCTGGGTGGAGACTAATTTTTTGGTTAGATTTATCAGATTAGCCTAAGAAATTAAGGTTTGCATTGTGTCTTGAACTCTAGACTCTTATATTTGTATACTTTAGTGGATACCCCCATCTATTTACAGAAGAAGATTTTTCTCATAAATTTAAAACAAATGCATCTGACATTGTGGATACAATAAAATCTTAGTTGATATCCAAACCATGCATTTCATGGGATCCATGCTGATAACCACATTGTATATGTGGTTATCAACTTATTACTTGCTTGATAAAATAACTTAACATATATTAATAAATGTCTATTAGGTACTTCTTTCTAAAATTTTTCTAAAGTTACAATGGCAATCTAACAAATCCTTATCGATTCATTTAATTTTTGCAGTTATGGAGTTGTCTATGGTGGTTAGATAACTAATTCATAGGTCATAATAACATAGAATGATAAAATAAGACTTGAAATAAAAGATGAGATGGATTTCGAGGTAAATTTGCTTCACTGTTGAACATTTGGAATATGGTTCATCGTTATTTTTAAAATTTTTGTTTGTACTTAACGCCTAAATATGATGTTTAGGTGAATGCCAAAAGTTTTTATTTTCTATTTTACCATTTAATAACGTTATAAAGTTGATTTTATCTTTATTCTAAGAATTATATTTCCATTTTTTCCTCCATTATTATCATAAATCGGATGCATACACAAGTTTGCAGATCTCATCTAATTCCTTTCCATTTCAGCACTACTCCACTATCAAATTTTTGTGATGTTTAATTCTAATTGAGTAGTTGGGGACTCATTGATTCATAGCTTTGAAATTGTCATGAATTTGTACTGTAATTGAGCTTTTTGCTATATTCAGTTATGTGGTCAACAACTTTGATAAGTTATTTTAGCTTGCCCATAGTTCTTCAAGATTAAATTCTTGAAGGTTTTTCTAACAAAACTATAAAAGTTGCTTTGTTACTTTGATAAAAGTTGCATTACTGAGAAGTTTAGGCACTCCTCCTACATATTTGGAGACAAATTATTATAATTGATGATACCAAAAATAATTCTAAGTGTGAGCTCAGACCTCTAGGCCAGGTCAAGAGGTCAGCCAAGACAGAAGAGCTCAGAGAATCAGAGTTCAGCTTCATTCAAACGGGATATTGACAGGAATGGCGTAGAGACAGCTGGATAAACAGCAAGCACCCGGAAAAAAAGGTGGAAAGCTAAAGTCAAGGCATAAAACTCTCAACCAACCAAGATCCTCTCCCAAAAATTAAGAAAAATCTCATGGATGCGAGGCAAGGATCTCGGTGTAGATCCCTTAGAAGTAGGAATTAGTCTATATATACTGAACAGTGCCTTCATTGAGACACAAAGAACCGTAGTGGCGCATACACTATTCTGTAAATCACCAAAGTTATCAATAAAGAGAAAAGGAGTAAGAGCCTCCATTAAAGAGTGGACTAACCGAGCTCTCGAGCCTGTGAAAAACTATACATCCCCATTGCAATCATCCCTTATCCCCCAACATTATTATTCCCTTTGTTAAGAATCTTGTAGCTCCGTGTTAGTCACCTGGTATTCTTCTACCTTCTGCTCATCCACCCGAAATTTACACATCAGTTTGGCGTCGTCTGTGGGAACGACTGTTCTCGTTTTACAAATACGCTGATCCTTCAGTGACTGATGGTCTCGACCCGCAATATGAGCTAAAGTCAAACCAATCCACCGCGCATACAAGACCTACAGGAAGCCACAAATGGTAGACAAGCCGAGAATGATCCGGAGACTAATCCCCCTACGAATAACGAGTTGGATGCCCTCCGCCTTGTCAATCAGCATCTGCTACAACAAAATGAGGAGCTATTAAAACTGTTAAAATGCCCACAGGAGGCACAACCAACCCAAGAAGGCCCGAATAATCTCCCTCGCAGAGAACAACACCACCTCGACCTCCACAGAGAGGTCAACGAAGGAGGAGAAAATAGCCAGACCATGGGAAGGGATCCACAGCTACCTTCTAGGAATGACCACAACGAAAAAGTGCAAAGTCAGAACGATGGGGGGAGAGAAGTGATTTCTTCCCCTATCAGCAGGAAAGAAGAGAACAGTACTGGGAACAACGCTTCGCGGATATTAAGCAAGAGCTCAGCCACATGAAGGAAGTTGTTAGGAGCAAGGCTCCTAACACGATGGATGCCTTGGTGCAGTAGACAGAGTCACCATTCACCACGGGGGTGCTACACTTTTCCTTCCCCCCAAAATTCAGGTTGCCTTAGATTAAGGCCTTTGACGGGACCAAAGACCCTATGGATCACCTCAACACCTAAAAAAATCAAATGGAGTTGCAGGGGTATCAGGATCCCGTGCGATGTAGAGCCTTTGCCATTACTCTTAAAGGATCAGCCTTGACATGGTTTAACAGACTTCCCCCGGCTTCAATTTCTTCATTTAAAGAGCTCTCAATCTCCTTCGTATCCCACTTCATAGAAGCTCGGATATACAGGAAGCCGAGTTACCATATATTGAACGTAAAGCAGGGACCAGACGAGAACCTCAGATCATACGTCCAGAGGTTTAATTTAGAATCTTTAAAGGTAGATGTCCCCGACGAAAAGTCCGCCATTACTATCTTCATTGCAGGGCTCGGGGTACAATCGAAAGATCTGATGTTTTTCATATCAAATAACCCTCAAACAAGTATGGATGAAGAGTTGGCTAAAGCAGAGAAGTATATAAATGGTGAAGAAGCACTCCTCTCAAAGATGGAAAGTTCTTCATCACATAAAGAGAGGGGAAAGGAAGAAAAGAAGAAGGAAAGAAGTCCCAAGAAAGAAAAAGAGCGAGATAGATCTCCAAGAAGAGATAGAAATCATTCCCCAAAAGAGGAGAGGCAATGTTAGAGATCGTTTGGGGCCCCCACAGCCAGAGCTACAACTGAGGTACCCACCTCGACAGCTAACCTCTCTCATCGTTTCTACATCGCAAGTCTTGTATGAGGTACAAAATGAGAAGTTCTTGAGATGGCCACCTCGGATGAAGGCAAATTCGGTGAAGAGATATCACACAAAGTACTGTGATTACCATAGAGATCATGGCCATCAAATGGACGACTGCATTCAATTGAAGAAGAAAATTGAATTTCTGATCCAGCGAGGACAATTGAGTCACTTTGTGGCCCAGGACAATCAAAACCGAGCTCTTCCACCTCTACCACCTCAGCAACAGGCTCCTGCGCAACATCAACAACCCATGGGGGAAATCAAAGTGATATCAGGAGGATTTGTAGGGGAGGAGAATCCAATGCAGCCAGAAAGGCTCATTTGTGCAGAATCCGAGCTGATAAGTTGCTAGAGGTGTGCACCACGTCTAACGCATCACGGTTAGACATAACCATAACCTTTTCAGACTCGGATTTGGAGGGCTGTCATCATCCCCACGATGATCCATTGGTATTAAGGGTAGTCATGGCTAACAGAACAGTGCATCGAGTCCTGATAGACAACGGGAGCTTGATAGACGTCATCTTTGCCTCTGCTTTTGACAAAATGGGCATAGGAAGAGAAAAGTTAGAGCCAGTAAGTACCCATCTGTTGGGATTCTTGAGAGAGATGGTGTTGCCCCTAAGATCCATTCAGCTCATACTCACCATAGGGGACCTTCCCTACCAGGCCACCACAGTTGTAAGATTCCTAGTGGTTGATGCTCCTTCGGCATATAATATGCTATTGGGAAGACCTTCCTTCAACGCATGAAGGCCATCCCTTCGGCATATCACCTTGTCATGAAGTTTCCGACAGAAAATAGAATTAAAATGGTCAGAGAAGACCAGCGCGTAGCTAGAGAGTGTTACATGGCCTCTATGAAGCAGAAAGAGGTGGAAAGCATCCAATTGGACGAGCACGACATGAGGGATGAGATGGAAACTAGACCAACGCCATCAGAAGAGTTGGAACTCAGCTCGATGATGAAGTAGAACATCTTGTCTACGTCGGGTCCAAGCTAAGCAAGGAGATTAAAGACCTTCTCATCCAATTCCTGAAAGAAAACGCTGAAGTGTTCGCTTGGAAGCAAGAGGACATGGAGGGCATTAATCCCTCAGTTATCACTCACAAGTTAAGCATAAATCCTGCTTGCAAGCCCGTCAAATAAAAATGAAGAAGCTTCACCCCAGAACACTAGAAAGCCATCAATCAGGAGGTCGGCAAGCTTCTCCAAGCCAAGGCCATCAGGGAAGTAGATTACCCTATCTGGTTGGCCAATGCGGTCCTTGTTAAGAAAACCAATGGCAAGTGGCAGCTATGCATAGACTTCATTGATCTCAATCGAGCCTGCCCCAAGGATAGTTTTCCTTTACCTCGGATCGACTTGATAGTAGATGCTACCGCTGGGCACGAGCTCCTCAGCTTCATGGATGCCTTCTCGGGGTATAGCTAGATCAGAATGGACTCCAGTGACCAAGAGAAGACCTCATTTATGATAGAACAAGGAATGTATTGCTATCAAGTCATGCCTTTTGGCTTAAAGAATGCAGGAGCTACCTACCAGTGCTTAGTGAACAGGATGTTTCAAAGGCAAATTGGAGCAACCATGGAAGTCTATATTGATGATATGCTAGTAAATCGTTAAAGGCCGAGCTCCATATCTAACATTTGGCGGAATCCTTCCGGTTCTAGAAGAATATAAGATGAAGCTTAACCCTGCCAAGTGTGCTTTTGGGGTTTCAGCAGGGAAATTTCTAGGCTTCATAGTGAATAGTAGGGGAATAGAAGTCAATCCTGACAAAGTAAAGGCAGTGCTATATATGCAACCACCCTCAAATACAAGGAAAATTCAACGACTGACAAGAAGAATAGCTACCCTAAGCCGTTTTGTATCTCGGTCAAGTGACAAGTGTTAGCCTTTCTTTCGAGTATTGAAGAAAGTTTTTGAATGGGATGCCCAATGTGAAGAGACATTTAGGTCTTTGAAGGCTTATCTGAGTTCCTCCCCTATTCTGGTCAGTCCCATAGAAGGAGAAGTGCTCACCCTATATTTGCTGGTCTCAGATTTCTCTACCAGCGCAACACTTGTAAGAGAAAGAGATAGAGCTCAACAACCAGGATATTACTGTAACAGAGCTCTAAGGGGTGCAGAGGAGAGATACCCGAAGATGGAGAAGCTTATCTTAGCTTTGTTCACCACAGCCAAAAGGCTCAGATCATACTTTCAGGCCCATACCATAGAGGTTCTGACGGACTAGCCAATGAAGCAGGTGTTACATAAGCCTGAATCCTCAGCGAGATTGGTAAAGTGGGCCATTGAGCTCAGCGAATTTGACATCAGATATAAACCAAGAACAACTGTAAAAGGTCAGATTCTGGCAGATTTCATCACAGAATTTATAACAGGAACGCCTATGGAGACCACACAGCTAGTACCTGGTCTCCTAATATGGAAACTTTTGGTAGATGGTGCAGCCAATGACCAAAGAAGCGGAGCGGGTCTAATTTTGACCTCACCAGACGGAGTAGACGTCGAATACGTCATCAGGTTTGGGTTTAAAGCCTCAAACAACGAGGCAGAGTATGAGGCTGTTATTGTAGGGCTCAATCTGGCTTACTCGATAGAGGCGGAACAACTAGAGATCTGCAGTGATTCACAGCCTGTGGTAAGGCAAATAGAGAAGTCTTATAAAGCTAAAGGAGAGAAGATGATCCTTTACCTCAGAAAGGTGCAGGAATTGATCAAGAAAATTGTACAAGGTAAGATCAAGCATGTTCTCAGATCTGAGAACTCCAGAGCAGACTCATTGGCAAGGCTTGCAACTGCCTCACAGGAAAGTTTGGAGAGGTTAATTCCAGTAGAGCATCTAGCGAAACTATCCGTCGACATTGAAAATGAAGAAATACTTCATGTGCAAACCTCACCGAGCTGGATGGACCCTATTCTGGGATACCTTTGGAGTGGAATCTTGTCAGAGGATCCCAAAAAAGCAGCAAAGCTATGAACCAGGTCAGCCAGGTTTTCTATTTTGCAGGAAAACCTTTACAAGCGAGGTTTTTTAACACCTCTCCTTAAATGTGTGGAGAATGAAAACGCCAATTACATACTAAGATAAGTTCATGAGAGAGTTTGTGGCAACCACATTGGAGCACGGGTTTTGGCAGAAAAGCATTAAGGTAGGGATATTATTGACCCACAATACTCAAGGATGCCACGGATTTAGTCAAGAAATGCACAGTCTGACAAATAAACACCAATCTTCCCCTTTGCCCACCAGATCTCATGACCTCGATGGTTAGTCCTTGGCCCTTTCAGTAGTGGAGTTTGGATATACTTAGGCCCCTCCCCACGGGGGTGGGATCGTACAAGTTTATCATAGTTGGGGTGGATTACTTCACCAAGTGGGCAGAGGTCGAACCATTGGCAACGATCACCGAGCAGAAGATACAAAACTTTGTTTGGAAGTCAATAGTTTGCAGGTTTGGAGTTCCAAGAGCTAACCCGAAGTTTAAAAACTTCTGTGCCGAGCTCGGGATAAAGAACTCTTTCTCAGGCCCGGCTCATCCTCAGTCTAATGGACAGACGGAAGTCACCATCAGGACCATAAAAACAGCTCTGAAAACTCAACTGGAAGACTTGAAGGGCAAATGGGTGGAATACCTCCCTAAGGTCCTGTGGGCCTACAGCTAGGTCTACAACCCAGGAAACACCGTTCGTTTTAGCTTATGGAACAGAAGCAATATCTCCAGTAGAAATCAAGTTCCCATCTCTAAGGACCGAGCTCACAGATCCAGAGCAGAACGATGAGTCTCTCCTACTGAACCTTGATCTCTTGGATGAAAGGAGAGACATAACTCTGCATCGCATCCAGGATTACCAGAGAAAAATCGCAAGGTATTACAACAAAAGAGTCAAGCACAGAAGCTTTATGGTGGAAGATTTGGTGCTTAAAAAACTCTTACTTGCCAGGAAAAACCCCTCCCATGGGAGACTAGGTTAAAATTTGGAGGGTCCCTTCATTGTATCCAGGGTGATAAGACCTAGAAATTACGAGCTGCAGACCAAAGAAGGAAAAGTCCTGCCTCATTCCTAAAACACAAAGCATCTCAAAAAGTTTTTTCAGTAAGTATTCTTTGTAATAGGATCATTTCTAATAAAGTGGTAAATTTTTTATTCAGACAAGTGTGATTCTTTGAAGTAACTAAAAAACCAGAGGTGAGCTCTTCAGCTAATAAAATAAACAAAGAGCTTTACAGCTCGAGATGAGCTCTTCAGTTCATAAAATCGAGAGCTCCACAACTCACGATGAACTCTCCAGTTTATAAATCAGAGAAGAGCTCCACAGCTGACGATAAACTCTCCAGTTTGTAAATCAAAGAAGAGCCCAGTAGCTCACGATAAACTCTCCAGTTTATAAATCAAAGAAGAGCTCCATAGCTCGCGATGAACTCTCTAGTTTATAAATCAGAGAAGAGCTCCATAGCTAACGAAAAACTCTCCAGTTTATAAATCAAAGAAGGGCTGCATAGCTCACGATAAAATTTACAGTTTATAGATAGAGAAGAGCCCATAGCTCTCAAAAACTCCCTAGTTTATGAAAGCCTAAGAAGAGCTCGATAGCTCACGATGGACCATTCAGTTCACAAAAATAAAGAAGAGTTTCATAGCTCACAATAAACTATTCACTTCATAAACATAAGGAAGAGCTTCGTAGCTCAGGATGGACTACTTAGTTCATAACTTGGAGTAGAGCTCTATAACTCACAATGAACTATTCAGTTCATATAAAAAAATATATAGGAAAGCTCTGCAGATAACCATGAACTATATAGTTCGTGGAAAAAGCTCAGTGGTTCAAGACGGACCGTTCAGTTCATAAAGAGAAGGTAAATTATGCATATCCCGATGAGCCCTAAAAGATGAGAAGAGCCCACCAGACCTTGGGAATCAAGATTAGCTATCCAGACCATCAGATTCAAAGAAATGGCTCAGGATGAACAAATAGTATGTCATGAAGTGTCTAAAATATAGTAGAAAAGCAACAAAAAAGAAAATTTGTTCGGATTACATCAAAGGGCAACATCAACTGTTGAAAAGAAATTGCATAAAAAAGATCTCTGAAGTTTCTAGGCAAAACTACTAGTTCTCCCCCAAGTGTTTCTTCAACTCAACCACCACCTCCTTCAAACAGACGTTCACCTCCCTCAATTTTTCCCTCTCCTTCTCGGCCTTCGAAAGTGCCTAGAGAAGCTTGGCTCCAGTAGAAGAAAGAAAAATTGCACTAAGAGAGCAATCAGAGGATAAAGGAGACTCGCACAACTTGCATCTTTTGGAAGACGGTCCCTCCCCCTCATCCTCCTCAGACTCAAAGGGAGAGAGATCTGGCGAGCTGCAATAGAAGTGAAAGTCAATGGAAGCTGACACTGCACTGAACAGAAAAAGATTACCAGACGTCATCAATTTTGAGAAGGGCACGGGGGTGGATTGCTTCACTTGCTCAATCCTGATTGCCTCCGGCAAATCTGGGTCAGGTGCGACTGCATAATAAAACAAAAGTCAGAACAGAACGTTAGAAAAGGGAATGATCAAGAAAATCATCGACGCCCTTACTTATGTGATCAAATTTCCTCCAAGAGTGTGGGATTCTGTTTTCTCGTCGGCGGTCCTCAACAGACCTCCAAGAATCCCCAAAAGCAAAGAAAAAGTAACTAAGCCACCCTTGGGATGGGGAAGGAATGTCAAGCACCAGTTGGCGTTCGGAGAAGTGTTTCCATCTGAAACAGCTGAAATAAGAAACATCGTCATCTTCAAGATAATGAAAGTACAGAAACTCGGCAGTTGTGGGGAATTGGTCATTGCCTTGGAGGCGCCAGAACAAAAAGAAGCTGATTAGCACAGCCCACCCTTGAGGAGATAAACTGGAGGGGGCCAGACCGTAATACGCCAGAATACACCCGACAGAGGGATGCATAGGGAGACAAGGACCCATTTCGAAGGCACCTTCAAAAAAGCAAACTTCACCCCGGGGAAGATAGTTAGGAGATTCGTCTTGAGTAGGAACTCGGAAAGGCAATTCCAATTCTCGAAAGAATCACTTTTTGATCCCTTCCAGATCAGAGGAGGTAAGCGAAGAAGGAACCAAGAAACGAGACTCGAATTTCCAGTCTACTCCGAAATAGGAGCGATCTTCAAAGAGAGACGAAGTAGGAACAACCATTAGAAATCACAAGCAAAGGACCAAAGGAATGAGAAAGATTCAAGAAAATCTTCAAGATTTATAAACAAAAAAGAGAAGGCACGAAATTTAAAGCCTTAGCCAGTTTTAGGAGGCCCAATAACCACACCGAAGGTTGGTTATTCTTTAGACTTCCAAATTTATGAGGACAAGTATGGTTTAGGAAAGCAGTGGAGTGGTACAGATTATTCCGTCAAAACACGTGGAGAATCTCCAAACAATTAAAGCTCACGAATATTGAAGAAACATTCTAGAACAAAAAAGAAGGCACATGCTGCTGTAAGGATCATATCACCAGCAATGCTAACAGATGTCATTTGTGCAATTACATCCTTGTTAGTAAAACACATGACAAGCCGATGTTGGGGTGTGTTGTGCTTGTTCTTGTCCTAATTAATCAAACGAATTCTAGCACGGCTCCTGGCACGATAGTCTGTCTAACCCTACCTCCTTCTCTTGAATTTAACTTGGAAATGCTTGGAGTAAGCTCCCAACTTTTGAGCTTTGATGAAGGCCATAGATGCAATAGCGTGAACCCCTCTTTGGGTACTCTGCAGACCCCTGATTTCCAGCTCAGACGGATCTTTCTGGGGAAACATGTCAGACCTCTTTAGGTTGAGGTCAGCTCAAACCTTTCAACATGACCCCTACAGAGAAATTCTAAGCTAAAGTTCTCAAGGCTATTTACCACAAGACCTCGTCTCAAATTCAATAAGATTGCTTCAAGGAAACTTAAAAGTCTTCTCAAAGTAGAGGGAGGGGGCTAAGCACATACAAAACTCCAAGAAATGAGCACAACAACAAAGACAACTTGGTCAGAGGATAAAATTACAAACAGATCATACAGTGGAGTCATATTGAGCATGCAAGAAGAAAAAATCATATTAAAAATCAGAGAAAAAAGTTACATCAAGGTCATGTTAAATATCTTCAAGTATCTTCAAAAACATTAAAGCATTTTCAAAAAAAAAGTATGTTCAGCATTTGCCTGAATAACTTAAGGCAGCAGTTAAAAAAAATCCTAGGAATTTGTCAAGGCAGGAGGAGAAGAGCTAGGTAGATCAGCAGCTGATGTCCCAAGTGACTCTGAAGACAGAATTGCAGGCAGTCCAGGATCTAAAGCTTCAGGCAAAGGAGCTATTGAAAGTCCTGGGGGACCGAGGGCAGGAGCTCCAACTTCAGATAAAGCCCTAGTCACCAAGTCAGCAGTAAAAGGAACAGGAGCAAGCAGATCAGCGGGCACAAGAGCTGGAGAAGTTTCAGAAGTTGTAGTGATAATGGGGGTAATCTCAAAGGAAGGAGGTGTCAAAGGTCCATCTTTTGCTTGGGCCGCTTCCCTTTTCTCCTCAGTAGGGATGCCAAATGTAAAGTCAAGGTCAGGATAGACCTCTTCAGCTTTTTCTTGAAAGGCCAGCCACCCTTTGGCCCATTCAGTGATAACATCATCAGTCAACTTGGTGATCAAATCATCCTTCTTCTTGGCAACAGCTCTTCCTTCCTCAAACTCCTTCCAAATAACATCATTAACCTCAGTCAGTATGTCATACTCCCTTTTTATGCCTTCATGTGAATTTATAGCCTCAAGGGCGTTGCGGCTGGCCTTGATCCACCCTTCGTTCTTCACTCTGAGGTCTTCCCTTGTCTTCCCCAAGTCATCTTTGGTCTTCCCCAGGTCCTCCTTCGCCTTCCCAAGCTCATCCTTAGCTTGCTGGTTCTCAGTCTCCAATTTCTCGATAAGAGAAGACTTTTTGCTGACTTGCGCTTGCAAATCTTACATCTGGGACTGAAGAACATTATTGGCAGAAGTCAATTCAGCGTTTCTAAGCTCGAGATCTTTGGAAATCTTGGCAAAACCTTCCAAAGTTTGAATCCGCCTCAACAGACCACTGATATGAATAGCCGCCTGAAACCCAAATTAAGCCATAAGAGCTGGAATAAGTATGAGATAGCAGCGCAAGATAAAAGGAAAGGGGAAGCCATTAGGAGGCAACCCCTTATTGAAGTAACCCCAAATAGGGCTATAGAAACAAAAGCCCCAAGGGGTATAGAAGTAGTCCTCTGAAGGTCGAATTCAGGGAGGATGGAGGCAATGGTCTCTGCGGCACGCCTGACGTTGTTGATGAGAGAATCCCCAACTGTTGCGTCAGTGGAGGATTTTTTTTTCTCCCCTTTTGGCTTTTGCAGAGGTGGTTGAAAGGCGCCCCCAGCTGAGCCCATGGGAGAGAAACTTTGGCAACTATTTTCAAAGCCCTCTTAACCTCTGTTGGAGAAGGAGAGGTTGACTTAAGACCCGACCTATGACCCCTCAGAAAGCGGAAGGGCCTCCTTTTGAGGAAGAGAAGCCCCCACAGAGCTCTGAACACCCAGATTAAGGACAGGGGTTACTTGAGTTGAAGAGGGGAAGGTGGAGGTCAGTTCTAGCTTTGGGGATTTAGCTGAGGGGGCGGATCCACTACTAGCCCCAACCTTAGCCTTACGTTTGCTCCAACTTCTTCCCCTCCTTAGTTGCTCCACTCTAGCCAGGCGACCTCTTGTAGAAGGGTCCATTGATGAAGAAACAAGAAAGGCAGAGCTGCAGTCTATTAACTCTCCACCTATAAGGAGGATAAGGGCTTCCACAGAGATCGGTATTGGAGCTTCTACAACAACTCCAAGGGGGCTGAATCCTGTCTCAACTAGCACCTAAGGTTTGATGAGCTCAAAATACCTCGATGGCCCACAATTATCAAAGGCCAGTGAAACTCGCTTATCCTCAGCACTGAGATCAAGCCTCACCCCTGAAAGAAGCAACACACGATAAATGGGATCAGCATAAGCATGGTGGAGGTCGGGATCAATTTGGTTTCCTAAAGCAGGTGCTTATCCAAATTATCAGGGGCATTCCATATCTGAGGAACTGGCAGAGTGTCAGATTTATCAACAGGATTATATTCTCAATTTCTACCATGGACAAAGAAGAAAGGTTGTTTCCAACCCTTATGAGAGCTGGGGACGTCAGAGATGATCAGTTTGGCATTTATTCGCTTTGAAATGTATAAGAAGCCATCGTTTGGGATATATTTCACATCGAAATACTTCATAAGTAGAGAAACAGTGGGGATCCCTAACAAGTGTTGCTTGAAGTAAACGAGGAGACCAACCAAAACACCCCAGAAATTGGGAGCAATTTGAGCAGGACAAACATTGAAATGTTGCAAAATGCCCTTAATAAAGAGATGCAGAGGAAAGCGAAGGCCATTCTCAAAAGCAACAGTGAAGAAATAGACCTTATTTGGGACAGAAAGGACATAGGGGGTGTAGGTGTCTGGGCACCAGTATTCAACACCCGGAGGAAATCCAAAGCGGGCGCTAAGGATTTTCATGGTGAAAGGAGTGAGCTCACTCGCACCAGAGCTCATTACGGCTATAAAGGCCGCACTAGAACCCTCAGGACCTTCACTCTCCTTAGCCTTACCCTTGTCTTGGGGCTTAGAAGAAGAGGAGGAGGGAGGCTCCACACCTTTTTCCCTAGCTTCAATAGATTCAATGCCGGAAAAGTTATCAATCTCCTCGCCAACCTCACCCAAATCAATATCTTCCTCGACAGACCTCCCTTCCGTAGGAGGGACAGAAGGAAGAGGATTTTCGGAAGGGGCAGACATAAAAGGACAAGAATAGGGAAGGTTAAAAGAACGATAGAGAGGGGGGATGTTCACTAAACACTCCTTAATAACCTTAAGGTCAGCACAGTAGCTTCCAAAACTAAGAATTCGCACAATAGCGGACCAATCAACGAAGTGGGGACAGGGGACAAGCAATAATCCCAATTCTAGAAGTAAAAGAAGCAAAAAACCCAAAAATGTAATAACCACCTCGAGCTCGAGGGATCCAGAACGAGAAAAGAAGAAGAAAGGGAGCAAAAGACGTACCTAGACTGAAACGCTTGACGAATCGCAAACCAGAGGGAAATCGAAAGGAGAAGGCACTAAGAATCTTCGAACCGAACCAAAAAGGCTTGAACTGAAATGAGAAATCAGAGAACTCTAAACTGGGAAGCCAAGAGAGCAAGAAGAAGACGACGAAGAGAAAAGTTGAAGAGTGGAAAAAGTCAGTTTCAATAGCCGTTTTGGCATTTATAGCTTGAAAGACAGAGGTTGTGACGTGCGCGGGAATCGAGGAAGCCATGATTGATCAAAACCGCCTTAAACTACTCCCACGTGCAATTCAAAGACAGCCACGTGCAGACCCAGCTCTTTTTCTTTTACAGCTCAGCCTTTGCCAAAGCCTGTTTAGGCCAAGGGCTGGGGGCAACTGATGATACCAAAAATAATTTTAAGTGTAAGCTCAGACCTCTAGGCCAGGTCAGGAGGTCAGACAAGACAGAAGAGCTCAGAGAATCAGAGCTCAGCTTCATTCAAATGGGATATTGACAGGAATGGCGTAGGGATAACTGGAAAAACAGCAAGCACCCAAAAAATAAAGATGGAAAGCTAGAGTCAAGGCATAAAACTCTCAACCAACCAAGATCCTCTCCCAAAAATCAAGAAAAATCTCACGGATGCGAGGCAAGGAACTCGGTGTAGATCCCTTAGAAGTAGGAATTAGTCTATATATACTGAACAGTGCCTCCATTGAGACACAAGGAATCCTAGTGGCGCATACACTATTCTGTAAATCACCCAAGTTATCAATAAAGAGAAAAGGAGCAAAAGTCTCCATTAAAGAGTGGACTAGCCGAGCTCTTGAGCCGGTGAACCACTATACATCCCCATTGCAATCATCCCTTATCCCCCAACATTATTATTCCCTTAGTTAAGAGTCTTGTAGCTCCGTGTTAGTCACCTGGTATTCTCCTCCCTTCTACTCATCCACCCGAAATTTACACCATCAATAATCATTATTTTAATTCATGTACATATTGCATGACATGGTTGTTCTACCACTTAAAGGATAATCGATGTTTATCAATCAACAATATTCACCATTACTATTGTATCACAAATTAAATTAATTTAAAAATAATTAGTTTCATGTGACAAGTTCTAAAATAAAAGAGTTATACAAATAATAAAATAGGGCAACCATTCAAGTCCACGATGTTAGTTACTTAAAATTAATATGATAATCAGTAGATCCAAACTGAACAAAAGGGCCATATAATTTATAAATCTCGAGTCATATGTATATATTCAAATATTTCAGCGAATTGGTTCACGTGCAACATACATGTGCATCAACTAATACTTACAAAAAGTCTATAAATTTTTTTTTCATTTTTGCGGGAATTTTCTAGCTGATAGGATGCTCCAGCAAAGAAGTGAATCATGGATCGCAGAAATTTGAAATGACAGAGAATATCGATATTGTGGAGCGGTCAATTTTTCTCACCAAGACAACAGTAAGTTAAATTATTTATATTCTGATATTATTTTTGAAATTATTACGTTTAACACAAAACAATGATTTTTCTTGATTTTTAAGTGATCAATGTTAGTGACTAGCAAATGAAAGTTGAATAATTGTTAGTGTGTGACACAATAGTAACTGCAAAATATTAGGATCTCTATTATAGGTATCAATGAAATGAGTATTCATTTGAATGAACATGTTAATTAGGTGATTTTATGTGTCTATAAAATGTGAAAGAGGTGATATCATTTCATTTCAAAAAGTTTTGTCTTTAGTTTTGGGGGTGGTCTTATTTGAGAAGGTGACTAGGTGAAGATCCATAGACAAAAATCAACCAAATTCAAAAGAACATGAATTAAACAATTGAAGTAAACAACTAGGTGCTGAATTTGAAAGCATCCTTCAGGAAAATGAAGTTTCTCAATACACGATCTTTATAAACTTGAAAACTTTTATTCTTCGAAGAGTTTCTTTAAACAGATCATGAAGTATAGTATTTTGACAATGAGCCAGTTATTAGTGCATTTTGCTTACCAGGTGGTTGTGTTTACAACATTGCCTCATCATTTTAGATCGATGTAGAGATTGCAACCATTATTGGGCATGAAGTATATTTCCCCCTTTCCTTTTTATTAGAATGATGCTTAATTTGTGAGCATTTTAATTATTTTCTTTCAATGTTTGAGGACTTTTTTTGTGTTGATTTCTTAATAGAGGATGATTGAAGCTGAAAAACATTCGAGAATTTTAAAATAATATCATCAGGATCCCACCACCTATTTTTTTCCTGAGTTGGGTCTCTCAATTTTAATACATTTTTTTTGTTTTATGTTAGATTTAATTAGTTCTCATTGGATTAGTTGGTTCTCATTAGTGTATTATTATGATGGATGATGAGCACTAATATGCATAACTTTTCCCTTTGGTTGGGTCCAAAAAGTGGCATTAGTTAGAGGTGTGGGGTAATATATGGCCAATAGTTGTGGCTGTTAGAAAATTCTTATAGGTTTCGTACAAAGGAATAGGCTTTTGTAGACGTTACTAAAGATGATAAAGATGTTTGGTTTATGTGATGATTGTTTGATGCTAATAGTTTTAGGCTTGTAGGTGTGTGTTAGCATTAATTTTTTGTTTTTGTTGGAAGTTTGTGTTATCAATGTGCATTAAGATAATAATATTTAATGCTTCATGGTGTTATGACTTTTAATTTTTTGCAGGCTGCTAAGGAGAAGGTCAACCAGTGGGAAAAAAATCCAAAAAGGATGAGGGAGATTGAAAGCGATGTTTTGGGTTTGAATCCTTGAAGCCATTTGGTTTGTAGTTGAACTGAATTTTCTTATTATTTAATGGAATCAGAATGTTATTGTGGCAAAAATGTGCCGAAACGAAGACAAAAATGCACAACTATTATTTTTTCTCTATTGAATTATTTGGAGGTGGTCTTATTGTGGCAAATCGGAATGTTTAGTTGTTTGTACATCAAGCCTAATCTCTATTAATTTTTTAAATAGTTGTGCATCACATGTGACCAGAGGGATTTGAAATGAACTAGAGGAGTTTGCATTGACCTGAGTTGTTTTTTTAATCTTTTAATCTCATTTGACTGTCACATTACAAGCTAAATTTCACGTAATATATATATATATATATATATATATATATACACACACATATATGTACAAGATTTTCTTTGGAATGAAAATTTCTTTAGTGTAGCTGTTGACAAAGATGAACTATGAATGAGTGTTTTTAAGGAGATAGATTGGAGTACATGAAAATTTTAGTATAGGATGAGAGATTTTACATTGAGAGTGGTGAAGTTGAGGATGAAGAGAAGGCTTTCGACAATGGTGAAGATGATGGCAATGGTTCAAACAATTCAATTTATTTGAATGATAAACGTAAAAACCAGACGCAGAGTAAATCCAATTCCTATAACACCTCTTGGCCTCAAATTTACAGGTATATCTACTTGTGTGTCAGTTTTGCTCTTTTCAATTTTATGAATATCTTTGTTGATGCTGATGAAGATGTTCAATATTAGTTTGTTTAATAGTTCTTGAATTGGTTTGTTCAGAACTTTTGATTGTCTCTGATTTGCTTGATTCAACCTATTCAGTTTGATGAGTGTGTGTATGTTTGTTTGTGTATGTATTATGTTCTTGTTGTATTTCATGAGATGATTTCTAGATTATCGATAAAATGTCAAAGAAAAGAAAAAGAAGGCCAGCCCCGCCCTTAGTTGACTGTTTGGCGATTCGACTCAGTGGTTGACTATGTTAGCATCTTCTCTAACCAAAAATCTATTTCCCCTCACTCTTTCATCTGCAAAATTGTTTTAATTGTTCTTTAATGTTCTTTGCAAGCTTGACCAATCGAAAAATCCATTGAAATCTTGGTAAGTTTGAAGCTCTGAGCTACAACAGTTCATTTGTGCACTTATTTAGGGTGGCCTAGATACTGTATGGGATTGAATCTTTGGTTTTTTAGATTTTTTGTTTATGGGTCCAAAGACAAATATATTTACATTTGTTTTTCGTTACTATTAATTTAAGGATTTAATTGTATGTATGTCCATGCATGTTTGCACAAATTATTTATTTGATTTTTGTTTTATGTGTGGAATAATTAAAATAATTGGAATTTCTTTGTCTGTGATTCCGGTGAAACAATCATTAAAGAAATTTACAAGTTGAGATTAATCAACTTGATAACAAATAACACACATCAACTTTGTGTAACTATTGACAACGTTATTATTATTTTTTTTTTGTGTGTGTGTAACCTTTTTTACAAGTTGTTTGAGCAAACTATGAAACTACATAGTAAGTTTTAGTGTTTGTTGATTGATTGAGAATATGAAATTAACTAATAGATGAATTTATATAAATTTATGCTTAATTTAGATGCAAGTATGTTGATAGGTATTAAAAAAAAAGTGCCATCAGATACATTTTTTAATGTACTTAGTTATATTTTATTTGGTATGTCTTTTAATTAACAACAATAATTTTTTGTTACTTTATACCTTCAGGCACAGGTAATTACTAGTAGACAAATAAAATACATCTCAACATAAATAATTAATTTTTAATCCACTTTCTTTTCAATTTATGAGAGATTGATTTTAGTGAATTGAAAAGAAAGTTAATCCATCAACTTTTCCATCATTCCTATTTTTCTTCCTTACCAAACATGATATTTTATTTATCCCTTCAACTTTTTATTCTCCCATTTTTTCATCATACCAAACGGAGCATTAGAGTATAACGAACCGACAAAATAAAGGACAATATGAAATTATAATTTTTTATTATGATGAAATCATATTTTTTAATGGTTATATTAACAAATATCAAAGATGGGGAGTTATGTGTTATACATGCACAAACATTAGGAGGTGTAAGAGTAATATTTTAGATGTGAGGAGATCTAAATGGCTAAGTGACAAGTATAAGGAGATCTAAATATAATTTATCCGTTTAGTTTAAGACTACAAACTGACGACCATTAATTTCATGTGTGCATTGATATAAATTTTTATCTTTGAAGGTGTAAATTAAAATTCGAACGATCTTTACGCTTGTAATTTGCAATTAACCCAAGTAAATATTAAGTGAACCGTTATACCACATCAATATTATAACGTGATATAACTACTCAATATTAACTCAACAATTAAAAAAATAGACCGCACTCCTACGAATAACCCCTCATTGATGGAAGATAAAGTAGAGTTCATTTTATCAGTTATTTATTTATTATTGTATAATTGCACAACATGATAACACTACCGCGGAACAAGAGTTAATACCCAATATTTACTCATGGCTTTGCAGGCTCACATGACCAAAAGGAGAGATAACTCGTCAGGTTAGGATTTATCAAACTTCCGAATACCAGGTGAATTATGAATGGTTGGCAAGCAATTCCTCGGTACTAGGATTTCTGAAAAGCCAGTTGGGCCAAATGCCTCACCAAACCATCCAAAGCCTTGAAAGAACTTCCATTCTCTCCAATGGCTTCCAAAGCCGCCACCCTCAACTCCATGGCTCTCACCATCTCCTCGCTCTTCTCCACCATTGCTCTGGCAATCACACCGGCAAGCGCGCCGGAGTCCGGCACCGTTTTTGCACCCTCACAAACCCTAACCGCCACTTTCAGCTTGTCAACCAGCAAAGTAGCATTGGCAAACTGGTCAGCCCCCATAGGCCAAGCCAGCATTGGCACCCCAGCAACAAGTGCTTCAAGAACGGAGTTCCACCCACAGTGAGTCAAGAACCCACGCACTGCTCTGTGACTCAGTATCAACACCTGTGGGACCCACTCTTTGACCACCAGTCCCCTCCCAGCCACACGATCTTCAAACCCAGATGGGATCAAACCGTATTGATCTGCTTTTTCATGTCCTTTTGTCGCCATTTTCACTGACCAGAGAAATTTCACTGGACTTTTTTCTAACGCTAATGCTAACTCCTCCAGTTGCTCATTTGTCAACACTGCCTGACTACCAAAACACACATACACCAGAGTTTGATCTTCACAAGTTTCAAGCCATGATAATATCTTAGAAGCCAAATCTGAGCTGGATCCACCTCTCTCACTTGGTCCTCCTTGATCATCATCAGGAGGGAGTAATGGTCCAACCGCCCACACCCGATCATGACCCAACTCCTCCTTTAGATGATCCAAGTAATCTCGTTCCAACTCACTGAATGAGTTGATGATGAGTCCCCAACTCGCCATATTTGAACGAAACCCATCTTTGATGAATTCTGAAATTGGGTCTCCTGACTCTCCATCAACATAGCTCCGGTAAATCGGAGAGAGCTGCCACCATGGATACGCCGGAGTCGCCGGAATTTTTAAAAATGAAATCATTTCATTTTCATCGTTTGGATCAATTCTTTTCGGTAGGTCGGACCAGAGGGAGTTAATGATGGACAAGGCCAGAGCACCGGACGGCGAGAACATGAACCGGCGGATGCTGAGCTGGCATGCGAGGTGGTGGGTCCACCCCAAGAACATATCGGAGATGATGGCCACCGGCGGCGATGGGTGGTTTTGGAACCATTGGACCGTAGGATTGTGGAGTTCCCCTAGGGTGTGCATCATAGTGCGGAAGCCACCGACGGGTAGGTCTTTGACGTTTTCGACGCCGGCGGGGATGGAAGGGTGCGTAGGGAAAGGCAAGACTAACGTTTCGATTGAGGGGTGTTTGGAGAGAAGGGGGTTTAGAAGAGGGAGGTTTTGTGGGGTAACTAGTATGGTGATGGTGAGGCCACGGCTAGCTAGTTGATGGGTTAGGTCCAAAAGGGGTAACATGTGGCCCTGAGCAGGGTAAGGGACCACCAGGATGTGTGCTCCGGCGCTGGCAATCGCCATGGTAGATGAAGTTTTGGAGGAGAAACCCTGTATATATCACTTTCTATATAGAATAAAAATGTGCGGTCAAAATTTGTTTATCAAATATTTAAGTGATGTATTAAAATTTCATATATTTATTATTTTGTAAAAGCAACAAGATTCACTGATCCAATCACATTGATTTGGGATATGAAATTTAGGCAATAATTTGTTCAAGATAACATTATTTTTATACATTTATTAAAAAAATGTTATATAACTCAAATTAATTTCATGCATATCATTTAGTGAGATAAGTGAGACTTATTGAAAAAAATAATGTTATTCACTTATCTAAATAATGATATGCATTTGGATTGTAAATAGAGTTGTCCACCTTGTTTTACATGTAGAAAATATGGTCTTTCGTCTTTTTACCCGATACTTTTTAGGAAAAAAAAATTTGGCACACTCTATTCAATCAAGTGTGATATTCCTACCCGACTTTTGACCAAATTTATCAGGCAAGAAGTTGAGTAGAAAATCAGGTGAATATTTTTGTAATTATTAATTTTTAAATTATTTTAACAATTCAATTAAATAACATGTATTAATTTAACAACACAATAAACCAACAACACTAAAATCTAAAACAATTACAATAAAATACAAAAAAAGTATAAACATCAATCCATCATAATTGTTACACAAATATAATAATAATTATTTTGAATTTAAACCATATGATTAGGAAATTAAGGTCTTTAATTTATATATATAAATTAAATATGTTAATGCGGGTAAGGAATGATAAGAATACGGAAATTAATAACTATTCAATATTTCTACTCGATTTAATTGGAAGACCAAAATTTTTTTCGCATTCTTATTCGATTTTTTTTTGACTAGTCATTTAATAGGGTCAAGTAACGTCGAGTAGGATAGGAAATTGTAATTAATCGAAAATTTAAATCCCTAATTGAAACTTTATAAGTTATATTTAGGTTTTATAATATTGCTGATATGTTAATTATGACATGCATATATAGATGAATAAATTGGAGAGAGAGAGAGACTAGATGCTGTGCGATGATGTGTTTGTTGGTGGGTGTTAGCTGTATGAATTTGTGGATCGTGTGAATTTCGGGAGTAATTTAGGAAGGAGTTGACTACTTACGAACTCAAAAAATTAAAAAATTTGAAGTGTTTTTATAATTTTTGTGGGTGATTTTATAGTTAAAAAATTATTGTTTTTGTAAATAATTTATTATTTTGTGGGTATTTTTAAAATTATTATAGATATTTTTATTACTTTTGTGGTCATTATTTTTATCATTTGTTTTACACAAAAAAATTATCATTTTTATGGGTGATGTACCACTATGATGATAATTATTTTTATTATTTTGTTAGTATCACAATAATTATAAAATCACTCATAAGAATAATAAAAATATCTACAAATGTGACTAATTAAGGTATAATAGTAATATTTATTTTTCACTATCATAGACAAGTTCATTTTGGAAAGTGAGTCGTAAATGTGTTTTGATGTTGGTTAGGTGGTGATGGACATAAAGACAAAGGAATATATAAAGTATATGAGACCTTTTTTTATTTTAAAAGTGTGGATTCCATTTAGACAAGTAGCTGACCAGCGGACCTAACCCACCAACATTGTCGTATCTCATTAGATTTTTTCGAGAACTGAAATTTGCTGACTTTAAGATATTCAAATTTCCTTCTCATGTCTTAAAAAATCAAAATTTGGACATTGCAAACTCAATAATATAAAATGGGAAACTCTATGATAATGTCTTTGATATTATCGTATTAAAAATTATAATTTTTTAAGATTAAATTATAATATTTTTTAGATATAAGTTACAAGTTATAAAAATTTAATCAATCATAAAATATTGTGATGGATCTTGTATGTTATAATTTTTAAAATTAAGTTACATTTTTTAAAGTCAATTTAAAACTTGAAAAAAAAAGTTACAATTGTTTAAGAAAATTAATGGTCGACCATGAATTTATTCGAGCAATTGTGATTTTATCTTTTAAAATGTATAACTTACAAGTAGTAAACTTTGGTATGATTTTTTTTTTGCAATATTATGCAATGCACGAAAATTATAACTCTCTCCCTTTTTCTTCTAAACACCCTTCTTCACCATTTTCTCTGTCACCCGTTATTTTAAAAGTTGGAAAAAGAATAATAAGAATTGAGTATAAGACTATTAAAATTATATTCTATGATTTTTTTAATAAGTAGTATGTAATTACATGATCTATGTTTATTTTAATAAATCAACAAATTGTAAATGAAAACAAAACGAATGGAACGCGTACCAAGCTCTTACCCTCAAATCGGATTACTCCAATAAAATAGAGAGATTTTATCCATATTTATAAATTATACTCATATCAAAAAGGAAATGCCATTTTTAGAATTACTTGGATTTGAGTAGCATCAAAAAGGATATCACATTCCTTGGCTTTAGCAATTTTCCAACTAGGGAACAAGGTTAGTAGTAGAACAAAAAAATATATTTATGGATTTTAGGACACTATTCTAATAAAAATAGAGGTGTCAACTCTGGCCTGGTGATATGAACCCGACACAAATGATTATAAAATTGACATGATTATTAAATACGCATAATAAATAGTCTGGACTAATATTTAATACTAGAACATACTAAATAAAAAAAATTCGTAAGTCTTGACACAAACACGACTCGAATAACAATGACATGACACGATTAATACAACATGTGAGTCACACAAATACAACACGACTGACACCCCTAAATAAAAATATGGTAATAGTTTTTGTATAAAAAATAAGGTTCATAGATAATTTGTAAATTAGTAAAACATTTAGGTCGTAAGAGTTGAAGAATATAGGATGGTGAATGTAAGAGCAATTGCAACCCAACTATCTATTTTAACTACTTAAAATATATTTAAATTAGGGGTAACCCGTGTTTGAAAGTATGATGTAATGTGAAAGATTTTGAGAGAGATATTAGTGATTGTTAGATGAGTCTATTTGACACCGTCGGATGAGTTTATTAAAATTTATCATGTTTTATTTCATAGACTAGTTATTGTCCGTACCTGAAGCTAATGAGTAGTAAAAAATTGTCAATAATAAACATATTTGTATTCATATCTAAAATTAAATCACTAACATAGAAAAAAAAATGAATTTAAGCACCGATTTTAGTGGAAGTAAATGGTGGTAGTGGTGGTGGGAGACGGTGATGGTTGTAGTGGGTGGTAACGGTGATGGTGATTGACAATGATAATGGTGGGGCGACAACGATGATGGTCAGCGACGACGGGTACTTCTGGACGACAGTGTGATTGGTGCTAACGAATGACACCGGTGGTAGGAATGGTGGAGGTAGAGTGATAGTGGGTGACGGCAATGGGGGTGATGACGGATGGTAATGGTAGGTGTGGTGGGAGTGGGAACTTGCTACAACTTTAGAATTGATCACCCAAGTACAGGTTATGCGAAATAATATTATACTCAGAAGTCCGAGGTCGAACCAAAAGAAATTGTGAAAAAATTATAATACAAAGAAAAATAAAAGAAAATTGTTTTGAAAGAATTGTTGTAGATATTTTGAAATTAGAAAACAATAAATTTGGTTTTAAAACAATAATTGAAAATTCTAAAGCATTGAGGATATCCTTTCAAATTCACACAGTAATTATTAATGATCTGATTTTCGAACTCAATTGAGAATCAACTGAGGAGTGATCTCAATCGAAATATTTAGCAATGATAATAAGAAAACATCAAAAGTTATAATTAATGAATTATCTGAATAAATATAAAAATTTACTTGCAGATCACAAGTTTTCACCGTGTCCGGAGTCTACGATAAATTAAGTTTTCTAACAGGTAAACCTTATTTTATTGCAAATAATAAATCAATTATCTTATGAGAAATTCTAATTAATTAATTTAAGCATGAAATAACCAGTTATTTGACTCGCGTGAAAATTCAAGCAATCAATATACATGACACAATGACTCAAATATTTTTATAAAGCAAAAACTTTTGTGAAATACAAAAATTAAATTAAAAGAATAAATCATGCATTAAAAAGAACATTGAATCATGCTTCATTGAAAGTATCTCCCCTAGCTTTAGCTAGGCTTTTAGCAAGCAATAGAACTTAGAACAAAAA
>CM042192.1:12131605-12154474 GCA_023539305.1 Ilex asprella | reverse complement strand
TGTGTTAGGAGGGTTATCTTAATCAATCAATTTTTTCACTTTTGTTGACATTTTAAAGTAGTATTGATTAATTTTTTAAACTCACATCGTTTTGAGGTCAAATTACAACTTTCTAGGTACTTGGGATCAATACTACCCCTGTAAATTGAACTACCAAACATTAATCTTTCTAGGAACTTAGGATCATTTTTTTTTTGGAGAGAGGGGAAGGGGGATTTGAACCCTCGACTTTAAGAAAGCAAAGTCTTTACAAGACAAGGAGTACCATTAGACCAATGACTCATTGGTCACTTAGGATCATTACGCCATAATGTGTACTTGCCCTAAACATATGTTATGCAGTTGGTTGGGTTAGTCACTTTCAAAATGACGACTTGCTCAATGGCAAGTAGTTAAAAAGATCCTTTGATCACTTCGTGGTACCACTAATCTTGTACTTTGATATCATAGTGGAGCATGAGATTAAGGGGGATTAGCGATGCAAATTGGGCTAACAATAGGGACAAGCGCAAGTCAACTTATGGCTATGCATTTTTACTCAGAGGAGGGGTTATTTCATGGTGTAGCAAGAAATAATCATGCATTGCCCTGTTCACTATGAAGTTAGATTATGTTGCATGTTCATCAGTAGTACAGGAGCCAATTTGCTTGAGAAGATTTTTACAGCATCTAGGAATCATGCCACATTGGCATGATGTTGTGTTGATTCATTGTGATAGCATGACGACTCTAACGTATGCAAAGGATCTCAAGTATCACAGAAGAACCAAACACATTGATATTCATTTTCACTTCATTCGTGATATGATTGAGCAAAGGGAGGTGGTCTTAAAGCACATCACTACCGATAGGATGTTGGCTAACCCTTTACTAAACCTATTCCTAGAGATATTTTTCTTTTCCATATTAGAGATTTGGGTCTTCATAGGAATTGATGTGCTTAGACACTTATTGACATTACTAATAATATTTCATTTCTTTAATTTTTTTTTTCTATGGAATGATTGATTTATGAACATACATTTTTTATTTCAAGATGTCATTAGGCTTAAGATTGGCTTACTCACACGAGCAATCGCCTTGGCTCTAATCAAAGTAGCGAGCTTTGTTATTAAAAATGTCACCTTAATGTGATTAGGCTTGGACACCTACAAAGGTTAACATGAGGAGGTTCGATAGTTTTATCTAGCTTGAATACAGTCGAATATGAGACTTCAGACAAGCGCTAAGAGAATGACTGGGTTGTAGCACTCAAGTTCACCGCATTGATAGCGACTTGTACAATATATTTTATAATATGACAAGCCCAATTGAGTGGGAGCTTTGTCGTAAGATACATGTCATACTGTATGTGCTTTTGTCGCCTATTATAAGAGAGAAACTTAATGGATCACTGCTTAATCACTGCTGTGAGCTCTTTGGATGATAATATTTACGATGATCTTGTTATGAAAAATATGTATATAATTAGATTATATTAAACTGTACAAATTCTAATTTATGCAACAAACAAAATTCAAGTTATATCTATATACTGTTATACAAAAAATAGTGCACTCACAGTGACGTAAATCTGCATAAACAATAAATAATAAAACCAAAATTTCAATCCGAGTCTTGTGAAACACAATCTTCTTAAGATAGATTTACTCTCTCTCGTTGCTCAAGATTAATGAGCAATTGCATCCCAATATAGAATAGATTTTACATTCTTGAAAAAGCAACCCTCAATCTTCTAGACTCTAACGAATAAAACTTATGTTTATACTTGAACCAAATCAAATGAAAAATGAAGCAATATGTAGAGAGAGAAGAAATTTTGAAATTGGAATCCAGAATTAGGATCGACGATTGAAATGACAATGGCACAATCTATTTATAGACCCTTGGTGGTTGTTTAGATTGCCTAAAGAGGCATGTGTTGCCACTGTTCAAATTGAAGAGACACATTCCTTAATCTGAACAGACAAAGTTAACAAAGGCACCTCTGGAGTGAACACAGCCTTTCTGGAAAGAACTAGACCCATCTTTGGTGTCAAATTCAAAGTACCGGATAGAAATTTAAAAAATCGGTTGGATTTAAATTTTGATTGAGATTTTAATTTCTATCCACGTTCGGATCCGATTGGCCTCACCCATGACCCGTACCACTCCAAATAAATTTTATCCAAAAAAATTATATCTTTTTGGCCTAAACTCAGCCCAGTCGTGGCAAGGCAGGCGACGCACACGTGTGATAAGTAAGGTAGTGTTAGCACTCGCTCCGCTCACAGAAGTGTGGGACCCCTTGGGGGCCCAACCCATGAAGGCAACAAGGAGTATATTAACTTACCAAAGTGTTGGTCTTTTTCTAATGTGGGACAAGCCTAATTTTATTACACGTATCTTAGTTTATTTCATCACTTCAAATTGGTCACTTTGAGACATAATTTCTCATTCAATATTAGTTTTAGACAAATAAATATATGACATTCATTTCCTTGCAGAGGAGAACACGTTTAAACTTGATCTCACCAACTTCGAGGTGTGAGTCTCACATTTATTTAGGTCTAAAGTTATTTAAATAATCTTGTTTAAAACCATTTTTTCCACATATCCTTCTTGTGCACTAAGGGACCTAGAGCTATTGTCTCTACTTTATCATGCTTTCCAAGGACCATGGATGATATAGACTCACAGGCATATCTAGGAAAGTAGTTTAGTCTAATTGGATTGACCTGAGGATCTAGGTAAGGCGCTCCGTATTACACTAATGTTTTGTGACTCGTATCCTGAACAATTATGTCTATAGTTTTGATATAATTATGAGTACATTGCACATTTGAGGTATTTGTCCACTAATCTGAATGGAGGTTTGAGAAGGATTAAAGGTGTCAAATCCATTGTAGTGAGCAAGTCTACGGCATTGATGAGATACTTCTGAGTGATGTGCTATGTTTAGGCATGTTAACGGGGTCCAATTTGGATCGAAGCTTGGCTGATTCAAATCCAAATTCGATTTTAAAAATCCATTCTGAAGGCTCATAACGTAAGGACAAGATTTGTTACTTTAATTTTGGTTTGACATCAAGGTAAACAAAATACCCGTATGTGTCTATGTGATCTGCATATTTTTTTTCTTCAAATTTCATATCACAGTTGATGAGCCCAAAATCAACTGAGCTAGACCTAATAAATCAAGAAGGCCTAAGTCAGCTAAAGAGCAATCCAGACCCATTTTGCCAGTCCGGCCCAATCCAAGATCCAGAAAGCCCAAAGAGAGGTAGAAGCACGTGGTAGAGAATATCGGGATATGCATTCAATCCTATCATGATTGTACTTACATAAAGAGTAGAGCCCTCTCCCTCACGTCACCACTTCACCGTCTCTCCAAACCTATATAATGTAAGCCCTCTCTGCATGAAGAGGCAGGACCATCACATTGAGACCTCAAAACACCTCTACATCTCACACACCTCTCTACACTTCAAGTTTTTCTCTCCCAAAGCATTATAATTCTTCTATAGTGTACTCTCCCAGTGACTTTTATTCATTAATAAAGATCTCTAGCAACCGCTGCAGTTCCCGAGAGTGGAGTAGGTCATCCGAATCGAACCACTATAAATCTGTGTGTTTGCTCTATTTACTGTTTTATCATTTGATTGTCTATTTACTGCTCATTAACTGCACTCTTACATATACTCGATTGTTGATCTTGCACGATACCAATTTATGCATCATCAACAATGTCTCAAATTTTAGACCTAAATAACCCCCACGGACACCTAATTGATTGGTAACTCTGTTGTCTCTTTATAGAAGTGTCGTTGTCATCAGTTTTGGGTGGAGATCGAAGTTTCTTAATAGTGCTACTACCAGTACCAGTTATGGTGTCAGCAACAATAAGGGAGGAAACAATCCTAGTTATTGCCTCCATTGTTGATTGAAACACTCAGGTGGGTTAGGCTTCAAGAGGTGGTGGATGCGAAGGGATTGATGGTGAAGGCGAGTTTGTGTGAGAGAGAGAGAGACAAACATCCATAATTGCTCTGATAGTGAAGCTATCTATTCCAACTTTCAATTTGAAAGCACGAAGATAATACAATAAAATCTTGCATTTGGACAAGGAATTTTGGAAAGTACAATTGGACATTGGACTACTTACTCATAGCCAGCACGATTGCTCAATACACTTTTATGGTGGGGGTTTATTGTCAATTAAGTGTGTTTAGCCTCTAACAGTTAGTCCATTAATCAAAAACAATGTTTACAAAGCTTCATTTAACATTGTACACAGGACATTGGAAGAGGATACTGGTTAAGAAGACTTAAAAGAGTCCCGAGGATAACATGTGGCTGGAGATAAGTCTAAGTAGGTAGTATGTGAAATCAAACATTAGATACGCACTTGTGCCACTCTAAAAAGTAAGGTACATTGTCGCAAAATAATTGCATAATTGTTTCAATTGTTTGCACTTGGACCTGTCGTAACATATGCAACATAATAGAATACAAAACATTAATGCTCTGTTTGGTATCATGAAAAAGTGGAAGGATGGAAAGTTAGAAGGATGGAAAGTTGAAGGAATGAATATAACATCATGTTTGGTAAGGAAGGAAAGTTGAAATGATAGAAAAGTGAATGGATTAACTTTCTTTCCGACCCATCAAAATCAATTCCTCCAAAATCGGACGGAAAGTGGATGGAAAGTTAATTATTTGTGTTGAGATGTATCTTATTTGCCTATATATCTTTTTATGTATACATTAATTTCATATAAAATATAATGATAAAATATGTATTTATATATATATATATTTTTTAAAAAAATTAAAAAAATTAAAAATATATATTTTTTCAATCTTAATTAAGGGTGCAAATTTTTAACTAACACAATGACACGACTTAAACTCGACACAAATTTTATGACACGAACTTGATTAATTCAAACACGAACACGGCACGAAAATAAACATGTCAACTTGTAACTCGACACGACACAATTAGTTAAATGAGTTGAGTTAAGTGCGACTAATGTTCGATATAAACTCCTAATGACTCAACACGAATCTGACACGATACAATTCGATTGTCACCCCTAATCTTAGCCCAAAAAAAAAAATTTGTCATTTTTATTTTTCATCCATCCAACCAAACACAAAAGAAGGAAAGTGTATCATTCCTACTTTCCTTCCTTGAAAGATAGAAAGTGTATTTCTTTTACTTTCTATCTTTCCTACTTTTCATTCTTCCTACTAAACGGAGCATAAGAGACGAAATATATCACCATAAAATACTTATTTCCTTACAAAGAAAACATGAGGCAAAAGTGTTTTAAGGAACAAGAAGTTAATAACTAAACCCATCTCATCTCAAACATTTGGAAAGTTATTACGACCACCTTTTCGCGACAAACTTTTTAATGTTTATTAGACACTACATGACATTGTCACATGGTACATATCAACTATAAAATATTATACATTTTTAATCAATTGTTATCATTTGTGAAGTTGTTAGATTTTTTTTTTTTTAAATCAATGTATGTTTAACTAGTAATTGTTGGGTGTAAACGCTACGTGACGTTACCACGTGTGACCCGTTAAGCACAAAGTATTATTTTCCTTTCTGCGTAACATGATTGCATCTTGCCAAACGAAAAAGTACCACTAAGAAAAAGAGCAAACATAATGAGAAGAAAGGTATGAAATCCTATTATTATCAAAAAGAAAAAAGATAGATTAAGATTAAAAATGGTACTACATGGTATCTTACCACACAAATAGAAGCACTCATAAAATAGACCAAGAACAACCACAGAGCTACATAAGCTATATTAAAAAAAAAAACCTCACTTTAGAATGGATCCACATCCATATTTACAACCAAAATTTACTTCAAAATGCAATTGTTTTCACAAATCAGCTTGAGAAGAGATCGACATCACTAAATGCTAATACAACCAAAAAATTGAAGCATAAACGTACGTAGAAACCTAAAAAAGAATCTTAATAATTTATTTGGTAAAAAGGATGGAAAAAAAATTGAGGAATATACCTTTCATCCTTCAAAGAAAGAAATTTGTTTTCTCTTCCATTTTTTGGTATGATGGATGGAAAAAAGAGGAGGAATGCATTTTTTATTATTTTATATGATATGAGAAGGTAAATGAATAAAAAAAAAGACCAAAAATTTATCACAATTACCTTTCAAGCATCAAATGACTTTAACTTCGACTCCCACTAATTTGCCCACTAGTACTTAGAAAATGACAAAGCTGGTAGACCCGCACTTATTAAAAATGATGGGCGGAAAAGATGTATTTTTCTCGCACTTTTCTTTTCTTTTCAATTTTTTTTCTGTGTCAAACAATAAAAAATATTATTTTTCATCACATTTTTCATTCACTCACTTTTCCACCAAACCAAACAGCACATAAAAGTGAATAACATTATCAGGGCAATGTTAGCACTACTTTACTTTGACCTGATCCCATAAAATAAATGCAAAGAATCCAAAATATTTTTTAGCTTCTAACCACCTCAAAAAAACTCAACAAATATGTCAATCATTATAAAAAAAAAAGTGCCAAAATTGAAGCTTACTTCTTAGAGAACATTGATTTTTTTATTATTTATCAACGCTCTTAATCCCAAAATCTTAAGAGTCTTCTTCGTCTCTTATGTATAATCTACACAAAAATAAATAAATAAATACACACGTGCACGCATTTTAATCAAAAAATAAGTTTGAGAAAATAAGTTGATGAGAAAGGAGTGTTCTCGAGTGTTTATGACAACAAACGATTGTGTAAGAAGCTCTGAGTGAGTGAGTGAGAGAGAGAGAGAGAGAGAGATCATGTTCGTTTTTCTAATTAAACATATATCATGTTTCTTTTCTTTTGTCTTTCTTTTTTTTTAAAAAAACAGATCAATGTAATTGTTAGAGAAACTGCATGACCATAGTAATGGTTAATGTTAAACATGGTGGTACGAAAGTTGAACTGAAGTTTTTTATTGGTGATTATGAAACTAAAGGAATATATGTAGCTTGTCTTAATAGGATAGCATCAACTCTGACAAAAATTGTGTAAACTAGCACTTTCTGATCAGACGCCATAGTTATTAAAAAAGATCTCCGGTCTGAAAGAAAAGGAAAAAAAAGAGATAACAACTCTAAATGTGTGTACTTGTGTGGCTTATAATACTAACAATCAATTAACTATCAATGTTGAAAAATAAATTTCTTAAACCTCTATTTTATGCTATGTCAAACACAGCCTAAATGATTTCTGTTCTTACTTTTGGTTGTTTTGTTTCTTCTCTTTTCCTTTGTATTTTTTGGATATTTTTTCAGAGGGAAAACACGAAAAAAAAGTAAAAATATTCCAGAATTTTTATTGCGTTTCTACCTCTAAATTTTCATAGAAAATAAATGATAAGTGTACCAGTGCTAATTACATTTCAAAAACACAAAACATTAATCTTTGACCAACAATTTTATATTACTTATTTTTTTAACTAAACCTAAGGATTTATTTACTTTATATTAATTAAGTGGAGGATTGGGAATGTGTTGTCTCAAACATGGTTACTCATCCATGCATGTGTACATTTAACAAAGTGCATTTACAAATGATACTCCTATGTTTTATAAAAACGTGTGTTAGGTGCGGAGGCGATATCGACATCGATTCCACCTAAGGTATCACAGGAAGACTGATTTTTGGGTTTGAAATTAAACCCAAGATGAGTATATTGATTCATATTGATTGAAAATATGATTGATTGTTACTAGCCATACTTATGTATAAATAATTAGATTGTGATTTAGTAGTTTTATGATTTGTGTTTTGGTGTTTCGGTTGTGGGTTCAAGTACTTGAGATGATTATTGTGTGTTTTTCAAAATTAATGGTGTCGAGACTCACGAGCATAAACGGGTAGGGAAGTGATTGTCAAGACTCTCAGACAAAAACGAATAATCGTTAATTCTCGTTGAGACTTTCAAATGATATTGGATAGTTGTATATTAATTTCCACTTTTATTATTGATGGGCCAAGCCCAAAAGGCTCAAGACCATGCTAAAAGTCCAGTCATAATCAAAGGCTCAAACTTACAACGATCCAGGCCCAATGAGATCCAAGCCTGGTCCAACTCATCAGCTTGACTACGTCGTCAGGATAGCATCAGGAGTCTCACCTTCATCGCCTTGAAACTAGCCAACCCTCACTTCCTTTTTGACCGAATCTCATGGAGAGCATCTCAACCACTTTGCATGTTGGGAAGAAGTTGTGAGCTCCACTGAAATAGATTCTTAGTTGTTGTAAAGTCGCCTCAACCTGTTGAGGGCGTCTATAAATTGTAAGCTCCACCAACATTTAGGGGGCATATTACATTTTTACCTGAGCACGACTCTCTCCTCTCCTTTTAAAAGCTTGTACTCTCTGATATCCCAGCACTCTTGACTTAAATGAAGCACCCGCGCGACCCTAGCCATTCATAAGTGGACGTAGGTCACATTGACCGAACCACTATAATTCATTTGTGTCTCTTCATCTCTCTACTTTAATTACCGCATTTATTACTCACACTTGACAGGTGGTGTGCAAAGTCATTTTGTGCATCATTAATTATGTATAACCTATTGTAACTATTTTTTGTATGTTTTCGTTCTATATGCCTCGAATATATTTGCTGAGCATGTAGTTAGCTCACCCACAACAATTTTTTTTTTCAAGACAAAAGAGGGTGAGATGTGGATTATTGAGGTTATCTAATATTGGAGAGTGTCTAGTGGAGTTGTTGGACAGTGGGAGCTGTGTGTAAAATATAATGTTTTTAAGCGATTTTTTTAATAATAAATTTTGTACCGTTAAATGAAATTAGATAAAGATTAAATTAAACTCAACCATTGTTGTGCGTTTATAAGTTTGCAATTCAAATTACTAGCTCTAATAAATGGGTGTGTGTGTATATATATATATATATATATATATATCAAATATAAACACCTAGCAATTTAAATTGTTTGATAACACTACTTAAGGTTTAAAACTGAATACTTTAAGTATTTAATAAATTAAACCCGTTTGATAACCTAAAACTCATATTACTTAATATTTTAAATACTTCTTAAAAATATGCTAAAATTTTAAATAGGAAATCACTTACTTATCACTTAATGGTGAAAATGTTACTCAGTAAAGATTTTATCAATTTTTCATAATAGATAAGTATACTATTATCACCATTGTGTCATCGCCACTGTCACTACCACCACCGCCACCACCACCACAACTGCCACCACCGCCATCACCACCACAACTGTCACCACTACCACTACCACTGCTACTACCACTACCAACACCACCACTGTTGTCGTTACTACTATCATTGTGCCACTGTCACCGTTAGCACTACCATTGTCGCCACCACTACCATCACTACTACCACCGTCACCACCACTACCGTTATGCCACCGCTACAACCATCATTATGCCATCACTACCACTACCACTGTCACCATCGTTGTCGCCACCACTACTATTGTATCATTGTCACCATTGATATCATTGTCACTACCACCACCATTGCCGCCACCTTCTCCACCACCATCACTACCACCATCGTCACCACCATTGTGTCACTGTCAGCACCACTACCATTACACCATCATCGCCAACATTGTGTCATTTCTACCACCATCACCACTGTTGTCTTCACGATACTATTGTGTCATTGCCACTACCATTATCATTACCATTGTCGTCACCACCACCATTATTGTCGTCACCAGTACTCTCACCACTATTGTGATGGTGGTGATAGGAATAAGACAGTTGCGGAGAGATAGTTAAAGAGAATGACAAAATTAGAATAATAATAATTTTCAAACTTCAGCTCCTTATATTTGTCAAACAAATTGATTAAATTTAACACTTAAATTTTAGTTGATAACAAACAGTTTGCGAATTAAAAAAAATCAGCATTCAACTCTTAAAATTTAGCATTCGATTTTCAGTATTCATCTTTCAGTTTTATCAAATACTACTTTACTTATATATACATAAGTGAGAGTTAAACATGTAAATTATTATGATCTGTCAAGGGTAAAATTATAAAAAATTACTTTTCATTCACTTTTCGTTGCTTGGTTACCAGACAATTACTAATAGCGGTGTTAGTGATATTTCAAGAAATATAGTTGGTGTCCCTAAAATTATGCTAATATATAAGGGATATCAATGAAATTTACCCTTAAAAGTAAATATGATGATATAATTAACTTTGTACTGAATATTAGAGATTTAATAAAAAAAATATTTTTTTTACATCATTTATAACTAAAATATAAACAAAAAATATAAATTCGCCGGCATTTCAATTCAGCTCCACAAAGCAAAACCAACCCGTTAGAGAACACCAGCGACTACCAATGGCGACTGAGTCTGACACCACCTCACAACTCTCTCAACACCGAACCCAGAAAGCCCATGAAAAATCCCTCGAAATTTCTCCAAACAAACGCCTCAAAACCCGAAAAGATTCACCTACATCCTCATCCAAAGGCAAAGCCAAACTGAGAGAAAACGAAGAAGATGATAATGAATCAACAACTACCAATTCAGAAACTAATTGCTGCGGGATTTGCCTGTCAGAAGAGGGTAGTTCAATCAGAGGGTGGATTGATAGCTGCGAGCATTACTTCTGCTTCGTTTGCATTATGGAATGGGCCAAGGTCGAGTCCAAATGCCCAATTTGCAAGCGCCGATTCTCCACCATTCGACGTCCTCCCAAACGAGGTGTGTTCCCCTCCGAGCGAATTGTTACGGTCTCGGTTCGTGATCAGGTGAAAAATTTATTCTTACAAGTTGTTTTTCAGTTGGGTTGTTTTTGTTTCAGTTATTGGTGTTATTTTTTGATGTATTTCCAAGTATTAATTGAGTTTGTATGTTTTATGTGAGTAAATGTTAGCTTGGATTTGTTTACTTTTCCAGATATAGGGACTGGGCTCTTTTAATTATTTTAGGTATGCCTTTATGAACAGTATACGCATGGTAGTCTGACGTTATTGAGTTCAAATAGAAGTATGTGGTTTTAAGGAAGAGCAATGCTATGTATCCCAAATCTCTAACCCAAATTTCTATCCCAAATCAAAGGAGACCATTGGATCAGTGGGTCTCATTTGAAAAAATTAATGAGACCCACTCATCCAATGGTCTCCCTTCATTTGGGATAGGGATTTGGGTTAGAGTTTTGGGACACATAGCATTTTCCTTTAAGGAATTTAAACATCATTAAGGCGAGACTGTACCTATTTGGTTTTATTTGTTAGTGTTATGTTATGATATGCTAAGATGTATAAATTGGGAATTGGGATGTAGCTAATATACTTCTTAACACATGACACTACTCTCTTTTCTTAATCTCTTCTCTACTCTTTCTGTTATTCTCTTCTCTTCCCTAACCCTTATTACTTTGCAATTTAACTTGATATTTGAGCAACGATCTAAATTTCAAGTCAAAAATGTTAGGAGTTATCGGATCTGAACGGTGCGGCTGTTGCATCTTCTAACGTGTTGATGTATGCATGAATAGTTAGGCTTGACAAAATGCGACATAACACGATTATTCAATACGAAATTAACGGGTTTGGATGATAAATAGGTGGACCTGCTTGTTAAATTTGTTATGTTCAGGTGAATAATATCTACCAATTTAAACCCTTTACCCAATTAAATTAAATAGGTTTGCATAATTGTTGAGCCTTGAACCAAGTCAATTTTAATTTTGCAAGCCCATATATTCCTATAGCCCATTTGCTACTTGTTTCCCTAGCCTCTAAAATATCACCCGTGCTCCGCATTCATTGCTCTTCAATGTTATTTCTGTCATTTCTCTCTCTCTCTCTTTCTCTCTCTCTCTCTTTGTGGCAAGTCGTTGTGGCGAACAATTTGGCATGCCAAATAAACGGGCCATATTTGGCTCTTACCATTTTCACCCATTTAATAATCGGGTCATGTATGAGTTGAGTGGTTTTTGACTCGAATTCGTTTAACCTGACATGATTGCCAATTGTATGAACAGTGTCAAAATTTTTCGATTTGTACATGAATTGACTGATTGGATGCCATGAGTTTTATGGTGATTTTTTTTGGAATTTTTTGAAATCATATGAAGCAAGTTTGAATTTTTGAAGAATTTTCTTTTTTTTTTAAGAGTTTGAACCTCATCTATATTCATGGTATTGTGACTGTTTTTTCTTACTTGATTTCATTGGATGAAGTGTAACTAATCATTGCAATTTTGTTGGAGTTTGATCAATTTTGAGATGATTTCTAGGCATTTTGGAGGCTCGGCTAGAGTGTTTCAGTTTCTTTTTGGTTTTTGCTTCTGTTTTGAGGCTCTTTGACCCCAGATCTGCTTAGTGAGGCTCGACTAGGGTACATCTATGATGCTCAGGGGTCCTTGCTGCTCTTTGGAGTAGATTTGTGAGGTTTTTTTTTGGATTTTTGTCTCTGTTGGCGGTCATATTTGGCCACTGTTGGCCAAAATCTGCTCCGGCAGCCACTTTTCTACTCTAAAAGCTACTGTTCTTGCACAGGCAGATCGGCTTGGATTATTGGGGCATTGTTCTGGTTACAGACCAATTTTTTTGGTTGTGCTTTGCGTGATTGCTTGGATTTTGTGTTGATCCCATTTTGTGGACATGTTGGAAGGGAGTGTGACCTCTACTACTGTTGGAGGAAGTATGGGAGGAAATGTGTTGAGTCGTTTAGATGTTCTTGCAAATAACCTTCTCTTCAAATTAGTCCAGAAAAATTAGATGGACACAATTATTTGACAGGGTCACGAGCTTGTTTATTATCGATCCAAGCCATCTCTTTGGATGGATATTTGATTGGGGAGACTAAGAAACCCATCGAGTCTAAGTCTCCAGTGAAAAAGTGGACATCTGAAAATGCCTTGTGATGTAATGGTTGCTTAATTTAATGCAACCCTCTATCAGTTGCAACTCTTAAAATTTGGACAGTTGTGGCACATACACATACTTATTCTCAGAGGAGTAATGATGCTAAGGTGTATGATCTTGGCGGAATAAAGTTCAGGGGACTAACTAGAAGGATAAGACCTTTGCAGTATACTATGCCGGGTTGACTATACTTACATAATTAACTCAACATTAAACAGAATAAAGCAACACTTTTGATGGTTAATCACCTCCATAATATACACTCACTTATGAAAAGGGGAAAAAGATTGAGTCATATTGTTAGCACTCAAAAGCTTTTGAGGTGTATTGTAGTTATGATAGATATCTTGTACCATATTGGAGTCAAAAGGTAAGTTTAGAATTGGGCTACACTTGTCAGGGCCACCGAAATTGGGTAAACACATTAATCGCTTATTTGTTAGTAGTCATGTTTTCCATTCCTATTGTTTTTTACGGAGTTACGGAGTTAATCCTCTTCCCAAACATTTAGTTACTATATATAGGGTAGGTCTATTTGTAGTTGTATGCAAAATTATTCTTTAGATAACGAGTGCTAATTTGTTAAATTTGGAAAGGGTACAAAAAAGTTTCTCCATGCTTGGTATACAGGTGAAAAGGTGTTTGATTAAGGGATTCACTCTAGTTCCCCCAACCCTCGCCTGATTTGTGAATTCTTGGTTTGCTTAAGAGATCATATGGATTGCCAAAATTGGAAAGTTAATGTGTAACGTTAGCTTTGCTTGTATGTGAATAAGTTTTGTAGAGACAATTGCTTCAATTATGAGCATGTTTGATTATATGAATTCTGTGTTTTTTTTTACTTTGTTGAGAATCCATTAGTCTTGTCAATAGTCAATGGTCCCATTGGAATGGACACCAAACCACCCTATCCTTTTATGAGTAGTATAGTTATGAATAGTTGTAGCTAAGTTCTAGCACTTTTATCTTATATTCAACATAAAAAATGACTTTTGTATCTTATATTCAACATAAAAAATTATTTTTGTTTTTCAAGATCGTTTTAAATTTTATTTTAAAATTAATCCGACAACTAATATTAACTTTTCAAATTTAATAGAGAAAATAGGCTTCCTAAGGGTTTGTTTGGGGTGACTTTTTAAAAGTGTTTTTAGGACTTTAAAAAAAAAAGTCAAAAGTAATATCCAAAATAATTTATTTTAATTACTTTCAAATAAGTCAAAAGTAGTTTTACCACTTAAATAAGTAAGTAAAAGTAAAAAAAAAATAACTTCTATTTCTTTAAAATCACTTCTCTATAAAATACTTCACCACTACCACGGTACCACTGTCATCGTCGCCATCGCCAACTCCACGCCACTACCACTACCCAACAGCCACTGCCGCCGCCACCGCACCACTATTGCCCCACTGCCACCACCCTTGCCACCTATCACCGATTATTATCAATGCTGTTCATCACCTTCACTCACCACTATTATCATCTCATGTTTATATTTATTACCACTACCATCATCATCCTATCACAACTGTCGCCCACCGCCACCACCATCGTTGCCCACCTCGACCCACTACCACAATCCTCCACCACCTGTTGTCACCCATCACTGCCGCCACTCATTGTCACCCACCCCCAACTCCCACAACCACCACTACCACCATTCGCCACCACCCACTACCACCATTCGCCACCACCCACTACCATTCGCCACCACCCACTACCATCGTCACCACCCATTACAATAACCCATCGCTACCAACCACCATCACCGTCGCCCACCACTATCCACACCCACCACCACCACCACCACCGTCACTCATGGCTGTCACTACCACTATCGTCACCCAAAATCCACCACCACTATCATCGTTGTTACCCACGGTTGTCATTACCACCACGATCGTCATTGCCCGTTAAAATCATCACTGTCTTCCACCATAACCATTGCCGCCCACCACTTATACCACTACTCACCCCATTATAATTGGTGCTTAAATTATTTTATATCTCCTTATGTTTGTGATTTAATTTTGAGTGTGAATACAAATATATTTATGATTGACAATAACTAGTATATTAATAAGCCTAAAAATATACTCTGTAATGCATTCCTAGACCATAGTCTCCTTTTCTCAATCATTAACTAGCAATTCATAAAAGTTTTCCTTTCCTTTCTAAAATATTCCTCTTTGTTTGTGTTTTTTGTTTTATATTATGATCAATTTAATAAACATGTGCAACACATTATCAAACAGGTGATCTTTCTTCTCCAAAGATGATGCATCTTAGTTGTTTGGTTCTTTTGGATTTTACATGTTAGGCGTTCTTTCTTGTCTTGTAGAAACTTGAACATGTCTACACTACTAAGACATACCCATTATCCAGAAAAGATAAAAATGGATTTCATAAATGAATGCCAAAAGCTTTTAGCCAAGATCTCACTTGAATTTTAACCTTTTCTTGGGAAGACTGGAGTTTTATGTTTTTAACTACTTTGGTCTCTGATATCGTTCTTTTAAGTATTGACAAGTTTCAACCCATGCCAAGTAGAAAATGTAGTTAGTCCTAAATCAAAGATTAGGTTGGATTGATTTGTATAAGATGCTGAGTTACTTGTTGGACACTTTTCGATTCATCATTTTCATCGACTCATTTGTGAGATTCGTTTGGACACTGAAAGAATATTTTACTTCATTTAGGTTTTACTATTTACTAATTTCCCAACCTTCAATCCCTATCCCCTCCCCACCCAAAAAAAAGGGAAGGAAAAAAAAAAGAATGAGCTATTCATTTTCGTGGTATATCTATATGGACTAGAATAGGGAGAAAAAAGGAAGAAAAAAGGGGGGTGGGGGTGCTGCTTGAAATGTACATATTTGAGATTGCATCAAACTCTTTCTACTATTTTACTAGTTTCGTGATAGTACTCTCTTCTTGTACCAATTGGCAGGTTATTGTAATACTCGATCAAACCATGAGGGCTTCCATACCCAAACTATTAGTGAGATCAAACCCGGAGTTGGCTTAATAGCATAATACATGCAATTTTATATTCTCCCTTTGACTATTTAAAATACATCAGCTCAATCGTGAATTGCACGAGCTGATTTACACACAGGACATAAATTCGTGAAATCATACATGTGGGTGTTACCCCATATTTGGATTTTGGAGAGATTCCATCTTGTCTTTGATACCATATCATGGTTCAAAGTATCGGCCAAGTCATATCCGATTCAGCCACTCTCGATACGATAACGGTACGTGAATCAAAAAATCGTGCATTGAACTAGTGTCGGTGATATCTCGATTCAACTCGTATGTTTTGGCCGAAATCAGAGGAACTCAAGCTACATAAGCTAGTTTTTGTGCACTACAATATGCGGTTGCGAGTGAGAAATTTGACGTATCAGCGTGAAAATGATGATTTTTATAATCCAATTGATTTGAACTACATTTTTAATGATGATGGCATATTCGATGAGTGGATAAGAGAGGGGGAGTAACCAATTTTATCACCCAATAACTTAGATTGACCGGATAAAAGTATTTGTGATATTGAAGAAGGTGGAAGTAGATGAGATGCAGTTGATGAAGGTGACACTAACATGGCTCCTACATCTAGCAATTATGCTGCCACTAGAAAACTTGGAAAGGATACGAGGCCAACTAATAAGGGTAAAAAGTCTATGAGAATTTTTATTAGTTCTAGTAATTCTTCTTCTTCTTCTGATGATGATGATGATGATAATGTTGATGATACTTATGGCAGTGGTGGTGTTAGTAATGATGATGATGATGATGCTAGTAATCATGGTGGAGATAATAATGAGGGCAACAAGAGTGGTGGTAGAGGAACTACTGGAGATGGTGGTGATACTCAACTAGGTGGCGGTATGTCATGGGTACAGGGGCAAGAAAATTATTATGTCATATAGGATACAGACCATGGATATTGACGGGGGGTAATGAAACAACAAGAAATTTAAACTCTTCCAGTGGTGATGATTATTCTAGTAGACGCCAACATTATTCACTTGGTCGGTAAGATATTGATGATCATACATAGAGTTTGGGATTGACATCACATGAAAGATACATGCCTTATGGACATTATCAAAGTAGTGGTATAGAATATAGCGATGCACATGAATCATATGGATTTTGATATCCCTTTGCAACTTGAGAGGTCTACTAGTACTAATAGTGTTGGGCATTATGGTCATTGCCCTAAGTCTCTTGAGAGATCTATTAGTATTAGTACTAGTGGTTAATATGATCATGCTCCAAGGAGACATCATGGTGAATCTTCTTATACGACATCGGATAGTGTCTACTTTTTTGGATATGTTCAGTCTTCTGCTAGTAGTGGTCGTGAATATCTTAGTTTTGGGTACTATCAACATGGGAACAAGCCAATACAACCTCCATAGTCGTACTACTTTGATTATGGGTTATCTAGCAAATCAACCCAATCATACGAGACCAGTATTCACACTTGTATTCTTATCTTTATAGTGGACATTATCACAATTTGTATTATCCTTCAGACCATAATGATGATTTCGAGCCTCATCATCATTCAATGTAGCAATGATCATGGGTCTATATGTTCTTAAATGCCTACGTTGAACATTGATAATGATAATTATTTTTGGTAGCGTCCTCATGTTCATTTTAATTATGTTTAATGTGTTTTTGGATGTATTGTGGACATATGATGCATGAATGATGGTGTTTTTATTTTTAGAATTTTATATAATTTTTTTGGAGCTTCTATCTAGCGTTTTGAGCGTATCGGCCAATACCGCGCCGCGATTGATGTGTATCAGTACCCTTTGAGTCGATGACCTTGAACCATGTTCCCTATGTCCCTGTTTGGCCGTGAGGCTCATTTTCTCATCCCAATGATAGCTTAATTTGGTGCTAGCTTGCTAACTGTCACATTTGACATTCTGATATAAATTTGCTTGCAGGTTTACCATCATTTTGGAAATGCAACAGTAGGGCCTCCTGACCTATATTCAGAAGTTCGATGCAGTGTGTGCCTTGGTATGACCGATGAAAGTCTTCTACTTCTATGTGATCTGTGCGACTCTGCTTCTCATACGTACTGCGTTGGTCTGGGTGCCACTGTACCTGAGGGTGATTGGTTTTGCCAAGACTGTACTTTGTTGAGGGCTGAACATGCCAAGAATGATATTGATAACAAATATGAGAGTCAAGCTAGTTTTTGGGACATCCATAAAGTGTCATCTGTTGAAGAACGTACGTCAGTCTTTGATATTGTACGAGAAGCCAGTATTACTGAGGTTGGGAGATCTTCTACAACAGTCTCTCCACTTCCAAGTCATGTTCCATCTTTTGTAGTCTCTGACAGTGGAGTTACTCTACCAGACAACGTGACTGGGCCAGATAGAGGAACACAAACAAGGGTTGCATGTAATTCAACTGAGGTGGCTGCAAGAACACTGGGTCATTGTCGCAGTGTGCATGATCGGATAAGAACATTACGTGCAAATTGGAATGCTTTTAGAAGTGGGTCTTTGAGCTTCTCTTGCAGCTCAGTTACTAATGGTGACTGCGCTGACCAAAAAAGTGACACTGGTTCTGTACTTCGTGGCAGATCAGGTCAAACACATCCTGCATCTTGCTCAAGTCCGCAATTGACAGCTGAAAAGGATTCTTCCGCTGATATGTTACATAATAGAGGCTCACTTGATGTAGACAAAGCTTGGAAAATGATGGCTGTTGCGAAGTCCTTAAATCAAGGTTGTGACGAATCCAGCATGGCTCATCAGGCCTTAAAACAGCCTTCAACGAAAGTAAATTCCCTCAAAGAACCAATGAAAAGGACATCAAGGATTCTTCCGTTGACTAACAAACAATTTAGGACTAGGAATCTTAGTGGTATTGGACCAGAAAAGCATTACCAGTATTATTCTCTTCAACAGGACGATGATGGGCAAAAATCTCAAATGACTCAAAATTTTAAACAGCACAAGGTTACCATGAGGGGGGTTCCAAAATTTGGTGAGGGTTCCCCAACAACTTCCTCTCCAGGATATGGTGAGTTGCCATCTTCTAAGAACCGTATTTCAGCTCACACAGATGCTCGTCATTGTGGTGGGGAACTACTGGTGGAGAATTTGCGTGGAGCTACGTCGAATGATTTTAATGAGTGTGGTGGATCTTGTACGAATTCTCCAGTTGCATCATTGCCAGTAGCTTTAAATATTTCTCATTCCAAACTGGAGCTTTGTGCCTCGTCCTCGTCGAGCAAGACGAAACCTCATGGGGGAAAACAGAGGAAAGAAAAATGTTGTGCTAAAAGTAAAGCTAGGAGAGATGACGCCAAGAGCGAGATTCAATCTCTTGTCAAGCTCAACTTGAAGCTTCTCAGTGGATATAAATTAGGTATGGCCATTACATTTGACCTTATGATTCCCACATATGCATAGGTGTCATTTCACTCACACCAGTTATTATGCTATTTGTTGACATGCTAAATAATTCTTGTAACTTCACTGTCAGGCCTTCACAATGTCTTTTCCTTATTTCCTCTAGGCAGTTATTATTCTGCCAAAATATGCCTCAATAAATTCTGAATAATCTTCAGCAGGAAAAGAAAAAAATGATATATTTATATTTTTACCTAGTCTGCTTTCTGTCTAAATCCTTGAAAACCGAGATGATGGATTCAGAGTTAGGATGTTGCATAGATTTTGGAGAACTGGTTTCTCACGGGAAATCCTTGACAAATTGCTTTCTAGACATGTGCCCATCATGTCCAAAAATGCTGCAGATATTTCAGAAGGCGTGAAATGCTGTTGGGAGGCAGATTTTGAATGCTGTAGCGTGTCAATGTACTTAAAAGTAAGAAAAAGAACTGTTAAAAATCTAGGCATTACATTCTAAGATTTGAAGTGACATTGAAATTAAGTATGGCAGAGATATAGAAGTTGAATGGATGAATGTTAAAATAGGGAAGAATCAAACTAAAAGCTGAAGACCTTCGTCAGACCGCAGAACGACCACAAACTATAGATAAGCAAAGAACTAATATTGTATGGGCACGTGAAGGAAAGACCAATAATTGCACCCTTCAAGCATAATGAACTTAGTCCATGCCGATGCTAGTGCCAAGGGAAGGGTTAGACAAAAATTGATGTGTGTTTTTTGATAGGAAGCATAACATTTGTATTAATAAATAAAAGGGAAATTACATAAGAAGAGGTTGGATAAGAGATCCAACTAAGAACAGACAAAAAAACAATAAATAAAAAAAGAGCATATGCATCACATGTAACTCTTCATCCGGCTAAAATCGCAACAAGTGGAATTCCTTTCACTTCCTTTGAGGTGGCTAAAAACGTAGTGTAGCTTATAGATAAATCATATTAAATGCATTAAGAGTGAAAACTCTAGGGTCTTGGTACAAAATGAGGAAATTAAAGAAAGGTGGAAGAATTACTTTGAAAAGTTACTAAATGAAAATCATATAGATAGCCAAGTCATTGAGGATAGTAGAAATCGTAGAGAGTATAGGGAAAACACATTCATTCGTAGGATTAGGATGTCAGAGGTAAAGGATGCACCAAAGAAAATGAAAATAGGAAGAGCGGAAGGACCTTATGGTATGCCTATTGAGGTGTGGAAGTGCCTAGGGGATGTTGGAGCATCATGACCAACTAAATTGTTTAATAAAATTCTAATATCCAAGAAAATGTCCAATGAGTGGAAGAAGGGTATTCTAGTACCTATATATAAGAATAATGGAGACATACAAAGTTGTACAAATTATCGAGATATTAAATTAATAAGTCATACAATGAAACTTTGGAAGAGGGTGATCGAACAAAGATTAAGGGTGCAAACAACGGTTTCTGAAAATCAATTTGGATTTATGTTTGGGAGATCAATAATGGAGGCTATATATTTATTTCGGAAACTAATGGAGAGGTATAGGGAGAAAAACAAGGACCTTTATATAGTTTTTATAGACTTAGAGAAGGCATATGATAGAGTGCCTAGAGAGATATTATGAAGGGACTTGGAAAAGAAAAATGTTATTGTTAGGTATATTGATATTATTAAGGATATGTATGAAGATGTAGTGACTTTAGTGAGAACAATGGCGGGAGAGACAAAGGAATTCCCAATTACTATAGGTTTACTTCAGGGTTTTGCTTTAAGTCCATATCTTTTCATGTTACTAAGGATGAATTGACTAGGCACATTCAAGATGAGCTCATGTGGTGTATGTTATTTGCGGATGATATTGTACTAGTTGATGAAAATAAAGAAAGAATTAATAATAAACTAGACATTTGGCGAGAAACCCTAGAATCAAAAGGATTTAGGATGAGTAGGGCTAAAACTGAGTATATGAAATGTAACTTTAGTAAAAGAAGAAATTGAAATCAGGAAGTAGTGAAAATTGAATAATAGTGTTTTAAAACCTGCTCGGCAGGTTGACTCTAAAACTCGTCGAACCAGATCCTAAAGTGGGCCTGTTCTTCAATTAGATCGGTCAAGCATAAAACCTGTCCAAGACCATTTAGACCGGCCGGTTTTCAGATAAATCTTTCAAACATGTTATTATAAACTGTTTGGTTCAATGAAAGCCTTATAAAATCAATTTTTTTTGGGCGTTTTTGCCCTAATCCCACTATCGTCTCTCAGCCTCTCATTGGTCTCTCTCTCTCTCTCTCTGATAGTCCGGCATTCATCTCCGATTGGCAACTCCACTTTACCAGGACACCAATCACTTATGGCTGTGACTTTTTCCTCTTCTTTACGCACTGCTACATCCTTGGTCTTCTCTTCTACCCAAAACCATGAAACCTTTGTTGGTTATGTCTTTTTACCTGTGCAGTTCATCCTTGGTCCTCTCTGTAGTAGCTGAATTTTTTTTCTTTCTTGTTATTCCGTTGGTTATTGTTCTAAATTGTTGGAGTCCTCATAGAACTTGATGGGTTGGTTAGCATTAGGTGTGGTTTTTAGTTTCAATATTAACCCTTAATGATTGAATTATAAATAGTAATCCATGGAGGTCTGTGTTATTAGTATAATTCATGATGTTACTCTATTATTTCCTCTTTTTTTACGGTATACATTACAGAAGTTAAATGCCAACTGTTTTGAGAATCAATTAGGGTGTTGACAATGTCATGGAATTGATAATTTCTGGGTTTTTGTTTGATGTAATGTACATTAAATATGCTATCATAATATTCATTATGATTTTTTAGTGTATATATTTTTTATTAATAATTATTTTTATTTTTGTATTATATTACATTAACTGGTCTGACCAATGTCCAAACGATTGAACCACTAACCTGGTCTTTTTACTTGTTGATGTCCGGGCCAATTTTAAAAACAATGCCAAAAAGTGAATACTTTAAATATTTAGAGTCTATTATTCACAGAAAGTGTGAGATTGACAACGATGTTAAGCATAGAATTAATGTTGAATGGACTAAATGGAGGAATGCATCCGGAGTATTTATGATAGACGTATACCCATCAAGTTAAAAGGAAATTCTATGGAACGGCTATAAGACCTGCTATACTTTACGGTACCGAGTGTTGGACAACTAAAAAATAATATGTTCAAAAGTTGTGTGACAAAAATGAGAATGTTAAGATGGATATGTGGTAAGATTAGGAAAAATAAATTAAGAACAAATTATTTGAAAAAAAGTAGAGGTAGCACAAATAGCAGATAAGTTAAGGGAGAATCGACTTAGGTGGTTTGGACATATTTATAGATGACCTTCTATGACACCGGTGTGAAAGAGTAATATGATAGCCAAAGATCAAAATGTCGTGTCGACACGTCCGAAACATCCGAAACGTTTCAGAATTTTAACACACCGACACGAAACATGGGTTGAATCCCAAAATT
>CM042192.1:12103668-12131205 GCA_023539305.1 Ilex asprella | reverse complement strand
CTCCAATTTAAATTTATTCTTATATAAATGGATGTTAACCGAATAAATATATTAAATTAATCAATTATTTAGCTTATCTTTTTAATAAATGAATTGTATTTGTATTTCTACATGTTTCCATGTGTTTCTATATTTTTTCTGCATTTCCGAAACGTTTCCGAAACATTTCCGTTTTTGAGCTGACCGAAACAGCACTTCGAAACGATATTTCGATCCTTGATGATAGCTAGTGAAGGTAAACATAGGAAGATCAAAATTAACTTTAAATGAAATCGTAAAGAAATATATGATAATTTGTAGTTTAACTGAAAATATTGCCCTTGATAGAGCTCAATGGCGGAATAGGATTCATGTAGCCGACCCCAAAAACTTTGGGACAAGGTTTTGTTGAGTTGAATTAAAAGGTTTTGTTGAGTTGAATTGAGTTTGACTTGTGCAAGCTTAGTAAGAAAAAAGATAAAAGTACAATGTTTAGCTATGATAACCTATATAGTTTTGGAAGATTTAATGCATCCTGTAATCATATCCCAGAGTGACCACCAAAAGAGATGCATATTGTCTTGGATTTTCATATGTTTCCATTTAGACGTGACTAGTTTTACAAAACCAGTTTGTTGGCCTATTTAAAGTGACCCCTTAAATTATTGTGTTATGAAGCAGTCTCATGACTCTCATTTGGTCTCTTGACAACATCTCCAATAAAGTGCATTCATTGTCATCTATGCAGAAGTGGGTACGTTCAAGGAAGTTGCAAGGCTTGCCACTCATTCTATCTTGGCTTCGTGCGGTTTAGAACATCTAAAGCCTGGTGTCCCTTCCTTCCCGAGCTCTGTCTGCTACCATGGCAATGATATTAGGCCATTCCGAAGGTCCACTTTGATGCCTGGTTCATGCAGAGAATGCTTTTATGTATTTGTGAAAGATGTTGTCAACTCCATCATGCTTCAGAGAACTGGTGGTGCTGAAATGTCATGCTAAGGGCTTTTTTTATTTTGGGTTGATGGCTGGTTGCTAGTGTACATCCAAGTCAATGACAATGCTATTCTTCTCTGATTTTGGGCAATTTGCTTATTGTTGCAGTCTTATACATGTTGATGATGATGTCACTCTCTCCAGTTCTATATTTTGCCTGCTACATTTGGACATCCAAGAAACATGAATTGATCTGTCTCGTTTTGTGTTGATTCGACGGTAGACTATTTTATCCGAAACTGATCAATCAAGTGGTGTCGTTTCAATTTTCGTCAAGAATAAGTGGTTTTGTTTCAATTTTCGTTATCTTGCATTATTTTCATGGCAGTATTTTAACCGTGGAATGTTACCAAGTGTATATTCACACAGAGAGACACTGCACTAGTTCGGTACCCCTTGGATATGTTGATACCATCTTGTTTCATGCGATTTTGGAAATAAAACGTACACAGTCGAATGATTTATGCGTATGGTGTTTGATTGAAGATTGCCACCCTCGTATATTCAAGGGAAAATCGTGCCTTGACCGATGGTAAAGGTGATGTTATTAAGGAGTGAAAGTCGATTTCAATCCTTTTGCTTGAATAATTTTATCCAAAACTTCGAAATTATTAGGTCAGCTCTTGCTGTCAAAATCATGAATAACTGCCCTCCACCAAGTAAACCCAATGTTATAAATTTCAATTCGCATGCAACTTGCGCAAAAGTCTTTGTTCATTAGAGCTTCAATTTAATTGCAGCTAACACCTTTCAGTTTTCTCATTTGTTTTTTTTAATAATAAGGTAAGCTTCAAAGCTACTTATACTAAAAAAAACAAGTATCTTTTCATCTCGAGCACGACTCCACAAGGAGAAAGTCTTTTTTGATTAGCAATTTCAATATGGAATTCAAGAGAATTTTTTTTTTTCTTTTAGAACAAGAATTCAAGAGAATTGAAACTACTGGATTTTGTGCACAAAGATCAAACACATGCAGACATATATCTCTCCAGGACCCTCATGGGCTAGTGAAGGTAAAACTTCCATTTGGCTCTCAGTCTATTAGCCATCAGTTTTTCTTATTCTTTTTAAGTTATGTCATGCCATTTGCCATCTTTTTTGTTGTGTCCATTGAACCCATCACCTAAATTTGACCAAATCTTACCTTATGTTTAGCAACAGGTTGTAGTCATTTTTTTATGAGAACAAATTAATGACTGACCTCAGCTGATTTTATCGGTTATAAGAGGTCGATACTTAGCTGACGGTCACAACTAAAAAATTAAGCAAAATTACACAAAAATATGCGGTCGCGACTATGATTAAAAAATAAAACCGAACCAATCAGAGGAATCTTGTTAACACATAACAGAACATCGTTGATTGCAACAAAACAATTGCTGCAAGAAAGCAAGAAATACTTCCAAAACTTCTCAACCATTCATGTAATCTAAATCATCTATTCAAGTAGAACAAATAACAAATTCAATTGATAAAAAAAATCAAGGTGATATGTCATTGTAGTTTCAGCCTAACCAATGCTTTTTGAAGCTGTCTATTGATTGTGGACAAGATGTGGAATCCCATTCATTGAAAATTACTGCTTTAATAATCTCCCTTTGGTTATATCGAATGTCTCATTTTACTCCAACACACTTATTTTATTCACCATCTTATTCAGGCATGGCTAAAAGAACCAGGTCCTACTCATGACTTGGTCCATCAGATAGAGACTTTCACCTACATAATCTAAATTATCACCTAGGGTTGTCCGGTGCCAACTTTCCTATCTCCTCTGAGTTTGAGTATATAAATAGTTGCATTATACGATCTTTGAAAACTTACTCTTTCAGAATAGTTGGTAGTCTATATGGTATCATGATACCATGAGGTATGACGGACAAATGTCACAGTACCCAAATAATTATACACTTGCACATTTTTGACTTAAAATCTAGTATGCACATGAGAGGACGTGTTATAAGACGCCCTTGCATTTCTCATGGTACTCTTTTGAGCTTGACATTTGATCCCACACAATCCCTGATGGGGACAAGGCAGCTGATACTTGTGGCCACCAGGGGCAATGATGGCAGCCTAACAAACTGTGATAGCCCCCCTTTAACATGACTTTGAACATGATTCTCATAGGTTCCTAAAAGGCAGCAGTGACTCCCATCTCCTTGAATTTGCAGAAAAACCAACAATGTACAACACGATTAAGCCATTGCTCTTACCATGGCATCTACATCCACGAAAATGTGATTCTATGCCTGTGTTTGTGTTGTTTGAGAAAGGGATTGAGACTGGAAAGGAAACGTAACCACCGACGATACGAAAGCCTAATACATGCAGGAGAATAAATATTGTGATTAAAGATGCCTAAATAGATTAGTATTGACATTGATCACTCACAAGAAACTACAATTGTATTTATCCCAAGTCTTTGCTTTAGCTGATATACTTTATACATCTCAACCATATGTATGTAGTTCTCCTCTTCTTTTCTACCACGTATTGATGACAGATCCCTGATCCCGAAGATAAATGTACCTTTTTGCTGCCATTACCGACTACAATTTGTTCTTGTAAAGTGAACAGGTTAACAAGTCCTCTGCATCTCCTGTATGTGTTTATTTAATCAAGCGGTAGTGTTAAAGAGTCTCAGAACTGGCATGAAGTTCCGAGCCTCTGTCTCTGCCTCTGGCCAATTTGGAGAGATTTTCGGTTTGCAAACGCAGGATAAAGAAGCTCCTGGAACTTATCAAGAAAAAGAATCCATTCCTCTTCCTTCATGTCTGCCAGCTTCACAAAGCTTGTTGTCACTGGAAGGAACTCCTTTGCACTTCTTTGGCCCCCATCCACGAAAGCAACTTCAGGTTTTCCACCGTTGTGTGGCAGTTTCTTCTTCCCCAAACTAATTTTCTTCAGAGACAATGAAAGCCTTGAAAAAGTTGGAAAGTGATCCTTATTTTGCTTAACATTGCTACTGTTTGTCCCAGTCATCTCCTCGTCCATCTCAAATTTTCCCTCTTCCTTGCTTTCGTCTACTTTTGACAGTGATCTCCAAGTAGTCACATGTTTAAGCTCCAAAGGAAATGCAGATTTGTTTGGAAAACCTCCTGATATCTTTGGTGAAAGTCCCACCTCAGCATTTTCAAAATCCATATCAAACTGAAACTCTCGATCAGTTACTTCAGACTCGGAATATAACTGTTCTCTCTCTTCTGTAATCCTCCTAGCCTCCAGGCATACGACCTCAAGCTCACTTGGTTCCTCCCCATGGCGTTGGAATTCCCTGCTCATCATCTCACCGATCTCAGCAAGACTGAGTCCAAAAGCTGCTGCTTCCTTTAGGAAAATTGTGGAAAGTACCAAAACACGGAGGCATGCCTCCCGAATCATGGGCAGCTCTGTTTGCAGCATCTCAGAATCATGAATGGGATCGAGATTCCTTATGTACTCAAGCTCATCATCCGAGAAAGGAATTGATGCCTGAGGCCAATGCATCCATTCAAAGTATGGATCTTCCAAGCTCTCTGGTAGGCAAAGACCATGATCAATAGGAATCAGCTCAACCTGACTAAACTTTGCGAAACCATCAAGCTTCCTAACCAGAAGATTTCCTGCATGCCTGTCGGTGTTAAAAATCCTAACATCTAATATCCCAATTTTATGTACAGCAGAAACAGGAAAGCTTGAGGTCCCATGGTCACTGGCCTCAAAGTCATGGGGAACAAATTGTTGCAGAGATGCAATCTTGCTTACCACTTCCTTGTTCTGAAGCTTGTTCCCATTCATACCATCATTGACATTAAAGATAGAGTGTGTGATCTTCACAAGTGCTGTTGGGGGCACATTGGCAAAGTGTCCGTAATCCAAAAGGTAGGCTGCTACTTCTCTGAACCCTGTTTCTCCAACCCTCACAGAACGCTTAAGACCAGGCTGTCCAAGAGCTTTGCCCAAAAAGCCTTTTGGGTTGTTTGGTGCAAAGGGCTCCTCATCAGTCGGTTTCACAATGGCAACAGATTCACCTTTGTGGTTTCTGAAATAATAAGCGCCTCCTAGACCACCATTTACGGGGATTGGTTCAACTCCATTCTTAATTGCCTTCACAATTTCTTTAACCAGCTTGTTCATTCTAGCAAAGTTATTCGAGCAACCAAGAATCTCAATAAGACCACTCTTATCTCTTTGTTGGAGACCCTTCCCAGTGGGTGACAGGCATGGAGTTGATGAGCTCCTGTGCATATTGTTTCTGGTTAGAAGAAGTGGGGAATCGTTTCTAACGGCTCTCAAATCATTGTTCAATACCATGTCTCCAAATGTCAGAGAGCTCTCGTCAGTAGGAACATTAAGAGCAAGCTGCAACCTCTTTTTTACTGTATGGGCATTGTCTCCTCTATCCAAATCCATGCCCAAAACACAGCCACTATCAGTTTGTACAAAGATTCGCCTCCTCCCAGCAGGCGAGGAGGGAGGTTTCCCCTCCAATCTGTTATCCCCATTATAGCCACCACTGCATGGGTTGTTGTTCAGCACTGCAACAGCCATCTGTGTCTGGACAGGACTTTTCAACTTAGAAGACATGATTTTCAAGGGAGGCAGCAGAAGCAGCAGGGGTGATGAGCTTCACCTTCTCTCTCAAGCAGGCATCAACATCAAATGCCAATTCAACGAGAGAGATATGTTTGTCCAAAATGATCATAACAAGCCCCGTATTACCTTAAATTGCTTGCCTTTGCCTCTCAGACATGGATAATGTAGCAAGACTGCTACATCACGAAAATTACTTGATTGTGCCCCTAAGTCAGATTACCATGATCTGCAGAATAAAAAAAAAAAAGAACTAATCGGAAACAAAGACATCAATTCAGGCACCAAAATCTGCACTGAAAATGCTGATGTAAGGAACAATTTCGCTCAATGAAGAGAGGAAAATTTTCATTTTATGACTATGTAGTGCCCAAATTAATGAATTCAACTACGGCATAGTAAGAATTAGTAGGGAAAAATGGCTCGTTACTGAAAAATGAAAATGAAGGATCTGGCATCGCCAAATAGGGCTTTCAGGATCTACCGCAAAACTTATCAGCATATATTAAACAATAAAATCATGTCAAATCAATCAAGAGTTCATTTGTAAACAATCTAAAATGGATATTTCTCCGATGAAAAACACCAAATGAATTCAAAAAACAATCCAAGAATTGCTAGAAAATGGGATACTGATATCTTATACTCAATTGAATAAACTACAGGGGAAGAGATAATGGCAGAAAAAGAATCATCAAAAAGAGGAAACTTATGAAAGCAAAACTGCCTTTATAAACTAGATCTGAAGTCCGATCAGTTTTTTTTTCTTTTTTTTTGTGTAAAAAAAAAAATAAAAGTATGTCTGGGAGATCTTGTGCAGAGATATATAGCAAGACATCACACACACACACACACACACACGATATATGTTAATAAACACAGATATGCATCATGTATATATATAAACGAACTCATACACATGATATGTGGAGAAGAAACACATATGCGCATACATGTGGAGTAATAGAACATTCACTATACATGACTCCCTCTCTCTCTCAATAAAATTTTCTGACACAGTAAAAGCATTCAGATTCATATTTACAGGAATTACATTTATTCCCAAGGCCGGCACAAGTTCTTCTTCTGATGTATTCCAACAATTTTAGTAAGACAAATTGTCAAGAAATGTTTGGTTAGACCAACTTGTGAATTTCTCTTTGAGGTTTTAAAATTCAATCTGCTTGCTTTCTTTCCTTTTCCTACATTTTCTCATCAACCAAACGTAGTCACATCGCCATTACACAGAAACAACAATCACGAATCAAACCTGACAGTGAAGTTCAAATAGTCGTAGTGATGAATCTCATCGGAACTCATCATAGTTGGAGAGAGAGAGACGAAGGGCTATGATCAGGGATGCAAAGAACATCCAATGGCTACTGATGTGAACACCGAAAGCTACTCTCTCTCACTGTTCCTCTGTGTACTCTGCACTTACATTGTTTGTGTGTTGGTAATGGTGGGAATCTGTATTTAACTTGGCCCTGCAGTCTCGGATCACATGCATGGAGTAGTTAAACTATGATGACATCTTCAGATTTTACCAAAAAGGACTTCACAGCTCTTCAAGAAATTCTTTCTTTCTTTCTTTCTTTCTCATTTATTTGTGTAATATTATTTGAGACTTAATATAAAAATTTAATTTGGACAAGTCATTAAATCAGAAATATAGTTAGAGGGGATACATTATAATTAACCCTTTTAATATCCGATGAGATTACTTTTTATCGGAGGGCCATAATCTTAGGTCTCAAATTAGACTCGCCAATTAAGTACTGATGGTGTGTGTTGCACAATTGAACAGAGTGCCGTTGGTTAGGAGTTAGAGAATCACTACTAGACCTAGTCAGAGCTCCTAGGCTCTTTGATCAATTGATTAGGAATCACAGACATAAGATTTATAGTGATTTATCAGTTTAGAAGCTCGGCTAATACACTTTCAAAAAAATCTCTTACTCGTGAGGAAGATTTTATTGACAAATGAGGAGATTACACAGAGTATTTGTTCTGGCTAGTTGCTTGTGTTATAGTGTGAGGCATATGCATCTTATTTTTAACCTTCAAAAGTCTTGCTTGATTTCCTATCGTAATAATTGTCTCTTCTTTGTAATAGATGTGTTTGTTACACAATCCCCATGGGTAGTGTTTATGGTGGTTGCGGCTCTCTTGCCTGAATGGAAGACCATTGCGATTTAATGTGTAACACTCCGGTGGGCAGCAACGGTCTTCCTCGCTGTCTCCTCAGTGGTATTGTTGTAGGGGAAAAACGACTTGAGTACCTCTGGTTACTCGTTATGAGTTGCGTGACTCAAACTCCGATGGCTGAGTTCAGTGACTGAGCTCCTACTTAGTCAAATTTAGATATCATCTTATAATTATAACTATAAGGTTTAATGTTACATGTTAAAACACCAAAAATATTTTTATCAGTCAAGGATACAGAAAGATTAGGAAAACAATTAAAATAAACTGGACCAGTACTTAAGCTGGACTGCATAACACACATTAAAGATTGATTAAAATCAAAACATCGAGCATCTCTTAGTGCTAACATAAAAGAGGAATTTAATCATTGAAGAGTTAATGTTTTCAAATCGATTTGAACTAATCCAATATATAAAAACTTATAATTTTCTTGAATTTTTAAGATCTCACGTTCAGTTAACAATTGTAAAAATATCTCAATTTTGATCAAAAGGAATAGTTCTTTTAATCGTTTTGATAGTTAAACTCGATTTAAAATCAAAAGTGTAAATATTATAAATTTTCTTAATAGGGTACTGGGGTATATTACAATTCTACAATTTATTTTTAATATCAGAGAATTCTATTTCTTCTATATTTTTAAAATAATTATTTTTATGATTTAATTTAAATTTAAATAGTTTTAAAGCAATAGTGGTATCTAAAAGAGGATTATGTCGATTTATATGTTTTTAGGGTATATCCTGAAAATTTGGAATGCCCAGTTTAAGGAACAGTTAGACGAGAGAAGTTGAATGCAAATTAAAGTAAAAGTTATTATTATTTTTTTAATATAAAATAGTAATAGTATTGAATTAAACCAAGGACATGTCACATCAAGGTTGAGTGAGATAATAAAAAAATTGGAGATTTGAATAATTTTCAAAGTATCAGTTGATGACACTTCTAGCTATATTGGTTGATTGAAAACTCCACCAACTATAACATTTATAATCTGTTGAGCAAATATATATATATATATATATATATATATATATTTGATTAATAAAATAGTCAATATGTCCGACTAATCCTCTTAATTATATAGAATAACCGTAATGACATTTTCCCGTTTTCAATCCAAAAAAAAAAATTGCTGCTTCTCGAAAGTTCTTATCGGGGATGAGAATTTTGTCGATTGTCAAATAATTTTTTTTTACACCATTGGTTTAAAAACCTAGATGAGTAGTTTATTGGGTTGGTTTGAAGTTGGTTTAAAATCTCAATTTTATTTTTAGTTTCAAAGGCAAATAAGCTTTGATCCGTTTGGACTCGGGCTTCTTGGTGGTTTTTTCATCAGCTTTTTGAATAAAAATAGCTTTCATCAGCACCAAGAAAAAACTAAAAAATGAGACTTATCTAAGGGCTTTAAATGAAAAGCTGATTTTTTTTTTGGAAATACTCTTAACGGTTTTAAGAGTTTTGTTAACTCTTACTTTTTTATTTTACTTTTCAAACACCTGTTTCGTTTTCAAAAAAGTTAGCTCCAAATCAGTCCAATGTTGTTGAGACAATTAAATTTTTGTCGTAAGTAATGTAATTGAGAGTTAAAAAAATTATTTAATTTATTAACCTAGTGATATGATAGAAACATGATTCGATAAAATTGTTATGACAAAAATTGTTAGACTTTTTTATTGGAACTTGATCATTTGTCACATCATTAAGACTTAAAAAAGAAGTACTAATAACATTACTATTTTATCATATGTCTTACGAGAAAAAAATATTAAATATAACGGTAATAATTAGTCATCGTTGATCCGCAATTCCAATAATAAAATTAGAAAATTATATTATTTTAACTTAATATGTATTAAAATAGTGGGATTTATTAAATAAAATAATGTGATTACATCAAATATTTCCCCCCTTGGCAACCCTCGAATGTAAATTCCAATCTATTCGAGATAAGTCTAGAACTCACAACTTTAATCGTAGGATCAAATGAAGGATGTGATCATTCACTTAATGTAGACTGTATACAGAGATTCATTTGGTGGGGTGACAGGTTATTGTTGGTTGGGATTGGAGGTGGCATTGTCAGCTTCAAAAAGGACAACCATTCCTTGCCGGCTTTGCGCGCAACACCACCCCCCCCTCCCCAAAACAGGAATGGTTAATTAACGTTTCCTTTACTTTTTTTTTTTGGTAATAATAATATTATTTAAACTTAAAATATTAACTTAATTTATTAATATAATTTATCACTATAATAAAATTGTTAGAAATTGTTAGTGGGTTTTAATTAATATTAGAATTTATTGTCATTTCAATAATTGTGATCGATTAAATTAACAAATCAACTCATTATTTTAAGTTCAAATAACATTGCTTAAATAATGAAATTATGCTAACTCGCAATTCAAGCTCCATGTGAAATGTGGATTCAACATTAAACTCTTTCTAGTTCATTATTCTTGCTGAATGTAACTGAAAAAAATTCAAATTGAACCCACGTAACACATCACTTTGAACAAATTGAGCTTGATTAGTCTCTAGTAGGCCTGTTAACAGATTGAATTTAGATTAATCCGAAATCAAATTTTTAAAAATTTAATTGGAATCTAATTCAATTATCCGACAAATTTTATTTCATGTTTTATATCTGAATCTGTTAACAATTAAAAATTGGATCCGAGCCAAATAACTTAATTTAACAAATTACATCTAAACTTCAACTAAATTTCTATAAATAATTATTGAATTTCTTTGATATTTATATAAAAATCTATATAATAAATTAACTAGCAAGTTAAAAGTTTATCTCATACACATTCCCCCCCCCCCCCAAAAAAGCATCTCATCACACCTATCACCTTCATTTCGGATCATTACTCTGTTTCTGTCTCTCTTTCTTGCCCCCAATACACTGTCACACACATTCCCTCTCAATCTCTCCTTCACTTTCTTTGACAGTTTTGCATCTCTCAGTGTCTCTTTCTCTAGCCGTAGACACATGAAGAGCCACAACACCACTGCCATGACCACAACGCCACCATCAAGATATTGTCCTCCCCTCCCCTCATCTCTCTTCCCTATCCCTTGCTTCACACATAGATGTCAGGGGTACCTCCTCCATAGCAGGTATTCACCTATATGGCAGAAGGAGAGACGACTCTCACCCGATGTAAGACGAGAGGTTAAAGGCTACTGGGCCTAAACCTGAGCCCCAGGTCATATCCTTGAGGGGTGCACGATGTTGCACTTACATACACTAATTCCAAATTAGCATGTCTATAACGTAGAGAGACGAATACAATAGCGACATCAATGTCGTACCAGAAGCATTCGAATATTTATAGAAAAAGTTACAACTTAAAGAAGTTTAAGTTACATCTCAAAAAAATTATCATTTATCCTAAAATATTGTGCTTGTTTAAAAAAAAATACAATTTTAATGGTCAATTTATTATTGTTAAAGGTGATGTTACACCAGGGTGAATACAAGGTGAGAGAAATGGGAGCAGTTGCTCCCATTGAAAATTTCAAAAAATTTGGGGGTTTTTTGGAATTTTAAAAAACCCAATTGTTTTTTTAAACCTTGCCCCCACAAAAATTTATAAAAACATTGGTTCTAGTGTCATATTTTAAAAATTAAATGGGATTATGTCATAAATTTAAAATTTAGGTCTCTTTATCATTTTAACTTGATCTTAATTTGAGTTTAGTATTTGATTAGTTAGATATGAATTGATAATTTTGACCAATTATCTAACTTCAAATTAATTATGTCCTATTTTAGAAATTTAAATTTGATATACCAAACTCTAAATTGATTGTGATATAATCCAATTTATTACATTCATATGTGTGGATATATAATGAAATTGAATATTACTTGATACAATCGAATTGAACTAAAATATAATTTAATAAAATTCAACTCTAAATAGCTCACGTATTCGCTCGAATATTTATTTTATTTTGATATTGATTGTTAAAAAAAATTATAGAATATTCATATTAAATAAAAAAATATTTTAAACTGAATTCGAATCTATTGAAAATCGATCTGAATTTTATGTGATTATTATGTGAAAATTGATCCAAATCCACACAAAACAAATTTAAAAATTGATGGTTGTTATGTGATTGTTCTTCTCAAATTATTGATTGCCCCTAAAATAGGACAACCTTGGCTTCAGCCATGTGTTAGATCTTGTAAGAAAAAGTTATAATTAATTGAAACAATTCATTATTGATCACATTATTTTATGAACGATATCAATTATGTCAATTAGTTATAACTTCTCTTTTAATGGTAAATTGAGATATTGCACCATTGGTCTTCAGAATCTAGGGCAATTATCCAATGAACAATGTTATTAAGACCTAATTTACTGATATAATTTATTGATCTAATTCATTGTAATATTTAGATTAATTGTCGTCCCCATCAAACATTAAAACTTAGTGTTGATCTAACGATTTTTATGATACCACTTTATTATATCAACAAATTAGATTAAAATTTTAAGTCAAAATAACGTTATTCATTACCCAATACATTGCAGACTCGTACGCGCATAAGGAGATGGTAATCGTATCCGTATGCATGGAAGTGAAGACCCATCAGTTTGACCCGGTTGCTTCGAAGCTGACAAGGGAGCTTTGTATAAAGCCAATGTATATGGTAACAGATGACGCAGTAGTTAGGAGTATGAAAGAAAACTAGCTATGGTTCTTGATATCTCTGATTATGACTAGGCTTGATAATTCTAGACACGACTCATGAAATTGATACGAATTTGACATAGATTTAACGGATTTGGGTGTAGTCTTAACGGGTTCGGATAGTTAATGGGTTAACTCGACAGACCCGTGAAATAAATGAATCGGTTTCGTGTTTAACCTATAAATTCGTTTCAACCCATTTAAGCCGTTAACAGTTATACTATAATTTTATTTTTTTTAAGTTAGATCTCTCAGCCACTGCCTCATCTCACACCTCTCATCTCTTAGACTAATTCAAATTTAGTAATCATTTAATGTTTACTTTTTGTCTTTAATTTTTTGTTCAGCCATGATTTATTGTTATAGTAAATAAGTCAAACATGTATGATATGTAGCAAATTGATGATTTTTCGTGTGCACTCGAAATACTCTAACATATTCTCTTATTTAACGAGTAACACACGGGTTGTATCGGATAACCTGTCTAACAAATGATTCGTGTATAGGTGTGATAATTGCACTCATTTATATAAACGAATGGGACATGAATGGAGAGTTTTTTGATACAAACTCATTCCACCCGATACGAAACCGTTCCACTCGACACGATTATCAGACCTAACTATGACCATGAGTAAACAAGTATACTGTATCAAAAATTATAATATTTTAAGGTTAAGTTATAATTTTTTGAATGTATGAGTTTCAACTCAAAAGTTCATGATCAGCCACAAAAATCGATATTGAGCAATACAACTTATAAAGATCGATTACACATTTAAATTTGAAATTAAAACTGATTGATGTTATTCAGAATCAATCGATTACAATGTCTGATCAAGCATTAAATTTCGCGATTGATCAAAAAGAATTGTAACTTCACCTTCAAAAATGATAACCGGACTTTTAACAAGACTAGTTTTCGATATAATAACAAAAAATAAAAATAAAAACTAGGTGCCGTAATACTATCCTTAATCTTATCTTTTTTCATTTTTGGTTGATATACCATAAACTTGTCGTTGATCATACTCAAAGTAGCCTCTCAATTTCTCTGTTTGTTTTGTTTTCAATCTTCCTGTCTTTAATTCTTTGGTGACAACGCACGAAAAGTATGCACCATTGATAAAACAATGTAAGATTAAACCTTTCACATAGTTTACCTTCACGGTTTTCTTGAAGCTTTTGTAGGAGAATAAGCTCTCTGATTAGTTTTGAACGTGGTTTGTTAGTGTAATACAAAATTGATATTTTATTAGTAAAATAATTATTGCACGTTCCCGAAAGCACGTAATAATAAAAAAAATTGTTAATCATAAACATATGTGTATTCAAAATCAAAATTAAATCACAAATATAAAGGAGAGAGAAAAGAATTTAAGCACATGTTGTAATGGAGGTGAACGATTCTAGTGGTGGTAGGCGACAATGGCTGTGCTGGGCGATGATGACCGTGATGGTGGTGGCAGCTGTGGGTGACAACGATAATGGTGGTGGCAGCTATGTGTGACAACGCTAATGGTGGTGGTGGTTTTTAATTGACGATGGCGGTAGTTGCAATCCTGGGTGCCAACGGTGGTGGATGTGAGTGGTAATGGGTGACAGTGATGGTGATTGATAGTGGTGGTGGTAGCAATAATGGGTTATTGTAGTGGGCAGTGAGATGGTGTCGGTGGTAGATGGTGGCGAATGGCAGTGGTGGTGATAGGTGTGCTGAGGGTGGGTGACAGTGGGTGGTGGCGGGAATGAGCAACAACAAGTTGTGGTGGTGGGCAACGATGGTGGTGTTTGGTGGTCGCGGTGGTGATGGTGGGATGATAGTGGTAAGAGTAATAAATATAAGACTTTGATGATGGTGGTGATGGGTGGTAGTGGTGGACGACAATGACAACAATTGGTGATACGTGACAATGGTTATGATGGTTGTGGTAGAGGTGGTGGTGGGTGACAGTGGTGGTGGTGGTAGCGTGGTGGTGGTGGGGTGGCGGCACGATAGTGATGGTGGTGGTGAAATATTTTGTAGAGAATTGATTTTAAAGAAGTCAAAGTTTTTTTACTTTCTTATTTATTTAGTAAAACTAATTTGGACTTAATTAGAAGTAATTAAAATAAGTTGTTCCAAACACTATTTTTTTTTAAAAGTACTTGTGAAAAGTCATAAATTCTAGAAACATTTTTGAAAAGTCACCCCAAACAAATCCTTAAGGTACTTATTTTTCCTATTAAATTTAGGGAGTTAATATTAGCCGTTTGATACACTTTAAAGTAAAATTTTAAACGATCTCAACCTTGAAAACCAAAAGTTAATTTTTATGTTTTCAAACTTTGAACTTTATTATATATACTAGTAATTGTTCATGCTTGAAAGTACGGAGTAATAAAAACAATCGTCAAATTTAAACATATTTGTATTCACACCTAAAATCAAATCACAAACATAGAGGAGAGAGAAAAGAATTCAAGTACCAATTATAGTGGAGGTGAGCGGTAATAGTGGTGTTGGTGGGAGACAGTGATAGTTGTGGTGGGCGGCAACGACTGTGGTGATGGTGGCAGTTATGGGTGGCAACGGAGATAGTGGTGGTGGATTTTGGATGACGATGATGGTAATGGCAACCATGGGTGAAAACAATTGTGGCAGTAGGTGTGGGTGTGGGTGCTGGTAGGCGAAAGTGATGGTTGTTGGCAATGGTGGTGGTAGGGCGATGACGCTGCTGTTGGCGATAGTGGATTGTGGTGGTGGGCGTTGACGATGGTGATGGTGGGTGTGAGTGATAGTGGGTGACGACGGGTGCTTATGGGCGACAATGATGATGGGTAGTGACGAATAACAGTGATGGTGGTAGGTGTGGTGGGGTGGGTGACTACGGTGGTGAGCGACGATTGGTGGTGGTCAGTTGTGATATTGGGTGCCAGCGGGTAACAATGGTGGTGGGTGGTAGGTGGTGGTGGTAGGAGACGGTAGTAGTGGGATGATCGTAGTAGTGGTAATAAATATAAAAGTTTGATAATGATGGTGGTGAGTGGTGGCAGTGGATGACGGTGATAGCAATCGGTGGTGGGTGACGATGGTGATGGGTGGTGGCGATGGTGATGGTGGTGGGGTGGTGACGGTGGCGGTGATTGGGTGGTGGTGGGGGGTGGTAGTTAAGTGTTTTGTAGAAAAATGATTTTAAAGAAGTATAAGTTTTTTTTTTTTTAGTTCTTAGTTATTTAAGTACTAAAAATACTTTTGACTTATTTAGAAGTAATTAAAATAAGTTGTTCCAAACACTACTTTTTTGTTGTCTTTTTTTAAAGTGTTTATGAAAAGTCAGAAGTTGTAAAAACACTTTCGAAAAGTCTTTCTAAACAAACCCTTAGGGGGCCTATTTTTTTTTTTGACAAATAGTGATATTCATATATATTTACTAAACAACACAAAATACATCCTTGTGAAGCCGAGACAACAGAAAAGCCAAAATTTCATCTCTCTACAGCACAGAAGTATTACAATTAACAAAAAATTTGGCTAAACTATGAGCAACTACGTTTCCCTTCCTGCTTATCAAAACCACTAGGAAACCTTGAAAATTAGAACTTGACTTATTGATCTGATCTATAAAATGACCCACTTTAGATAATGACTCATGCTCCTGTGATAAAGCTTCAATAAAAGACTTAGAATCACCCTCCAGTATGATGTTGGTAAAGCCAAGATCACCCTCCGATTGCACAACAATAGAAACATCCATTGCTTCAACAGAAACTGCACTTAAGACTCCTTCTACTTTCTGACTTAAACCAGCCACAAAATGCGCACAGTAATCCCCGATAACCACACCAACACCAGAACATTGTAACCAATGAAAAATGGCCCCATCAAAATTAACTTTGCAAACACCCATTTGAAGTGGTTTCCATATGGTCCTAATCTCATAAACAATTGGAGCAACAAAATCTCCACTCAAACAATTAACAGCTTGATAATGATGAATATATTCCCTTGAGAAATGGACTATTTCCTAAGGTGATCTGGAGCAACTTGCTACACGGACCTTATTTCGATTAAACCACAAAGCCCGTGAAATGATAGCAACCATTACTACCTCCTCAGATGTAAACTTCTCAGACACATAAACAAGCCATTCTTGAATATTAAATATACCTTCTGTTGGAACTTGAATTGCAGCAGCTTCCCAAACAGCTTTCGCAAAGGGGCAATTAACGAACAAATGTAAAGAAGACTCACAAGGATGACCACATAAAAAGCACTCATTTTTAACCATCAACAGGAAAAGATAAGCTGATAAAGGATCACCTTGACGCAGACCTTTTTGTGGGTGCAAAAATCCCAGCTGCTCACCATTAAGTATAATCGAATATGAAACAGTAGAGACACAAGTCATGATCAATTTGATCCACCTAGCATCAAAACCCATCTTGTGCATAATAGATTCTAGGAAAACCCACTCTACCCGATCATAAGTTTTGCTTATATCCAACTTCAAAGACATAAAACCAATGCGTCCATCTCTCTTCCTCTTCATATGATGATTCAATTCAAATGCGACCAACACGTTGTCTGTTATCAATCTTCTAGACACAAATGCACTTTGAAAGTCTGAGATAATATTCGGAAGAAGACGCCTTAAACGATTAGCAAGAACCTTTGATATTATCTTGTAAACAACATTGCACAGACTGATTGGACGAAACTGAGACATATCCTGTGGGTCAACAATCTTAGGGATTAAAACAATATGAGTATAGTTAATCTTATGATTGAAGCTATTATGATTTAAAAAGTTCAAAACCAACTCAGTTACTTGATAGCCAATAATAATATTAGTTATTGGATTAATTTTAAAATAAAATTTAACATGTTCTCAACTGTGAAAAATAATTATTTTAGACGATTTAGATGGCAAATAGATAGATTCGTCAAACTCGCATATTAAATGGTCAAATAACTTAAATACAACACGATTTCAATATAACATAAATGCAACATAATATAACATATTCTCAACCTTGCAATGAGATTATTAACAATGCATTAAGAATCCGAGTTATATCTCCTTTTAATTTGTATAGGTTGGGATCGAAATCTATTCAAAAATGATATCACAACTTTTGGATGGGGGTTGGGGTCGAGGTGGTTCAATAATCTAATAATTCAAACGAAGTGAAAAAAAAAATAACTGTAAAAATATTTAAAGTAAAAGCTTTGTTTGATGAAGAGAAAAGCAAAGCAACCTTCTTTATCTGCAAAAAGTTGGCAAAACATTTTGCCTTAAAAGTATAAAAAAAAATCTCATATTTTATGAGTTTTTTCATTAATAAGCAAACCTCAAAACATGCATCAGTTTAATCCCAAAGGCTAGTTTAGTGGAGACATGGACGAATTTTAAAGTACATTTTGAGTTCAAAATTTGACTACTCTTTTAAGGTCAAATCATGAAGAATAAATCTTACATGAATTCTCTAGTCTCTGTATGAACTGTCTCTCTTTAACTGGACTGGAGAGGAGATTAATTAATATACGCATAATCTCACATGGACACCCCTAACTACAATACCTAAAAAAAAAACACACCTCAGTTCTTGTGCAACGAACCCCCTCAGTGGAAGGGCACCATTTTCACAATAATATTGAAATAGAGTGATGTTATTTGTATCTAGTCTATTGATTTAATTTATCAATCTAATTAATCATAATTATTAAATTGATAATGAGTCCTAATATTGGTTAAGACCCACTTCAATCCCTAGTTTCTTGTGATCCAAGGGTAAATTTTAAATAAAAAAAAGTGATCCAAGGGTAAGTGTAATGTTCTGAAACTTAAGCAATTTGATTATTTTACTTCTATGTCACAAAAAAAAAAAAGAAGTAGGGCACATTGCATGGATACCCTTGATTGACATTGGACTAAAAAATGAAAATGGTGACCACCCCTAGTATTTCTACATTTGCACTACATAGGTGAGATCTCTTTCAAATAAAAAAAAAAAGTCAATTGTATGTTCAAAAACCCAATTTTTCTAACTATTCTAATTGGAAAGATTAAGTTTCTTCTCTAGAATTTCACATTAGCAAAATCAAAATGACCCAGTACCACTCCTTTTCAGAAGTGTCAGGATATTGACCAAAGTGGATTTAATTTTGGAAGGTTAACTTTAATTCAAATAATAAATAAGTCAACTCAAAACTAAAAATTCTATTGTCATCTCCTTGCCATATTGAAATGACAAAGGGGCAACACTATGGTACAACATTTTTATTTTTTGGTTATCTACGAAAAAGTGAAAAAAAATCCAAAAAATACAAAGTATTATCCAAAAAGTAATAAGTTCCACCAAAAAAAGTAGTAAGTCAACTCAAAAGTTGAGTGCACTCCAAAAGTTGATAAGATCTACATAAGGTGATATAAGTAACTAAAAAAGTGATAAGTAGTTTCGTACCAAAATTCTCGATACTATAGTCAAACCCGTGACAAATTGGTCTGAGAATAAACTAAAATTTCAAGAGTGTCAGGAGATTATATATTTTTTACCCAAAAAGTATATTAGTTTAAGATGTTAATTTAGTCAAAAGGTTACATTTTTCTTTTTCTTCACATGTTTTTACCATTGTCATCTCATCATAGAACTACTTCAATAAAGTCATAAAGAAATGATTTAATAGGGTTCTCTTTTTATAGTGTTTTTTTCCCACCATGAATGTCTTTAAGCTTTTTCTTCCTCTTTGTTGTTAATGATTATAAGTATATGCTTAAATTGAAGTAAGCATTTTCAACTTTACTTCGTCCACGAATTCAATTTCACATGGGTTTCTATGTCAAACACTTAAAATTGAGTCTATTTCAACGTGTTTATCTTTTTATGGCTAATATTATTTTAACACAATGTTAGAATATTATTCATGAAGACAACAACAAATTGTTCGTACTTTCATCATCAAATTCAAAGTATTATTGCTGGAGTTAGATTTGCTCTTGTGCAATTTCATGAGAAGGATCCTATCATGGCCTCATGGTTATCTTGAGAAAGTTGATCAACATCTGTTTGAGAGTGCCATTTTTATAGTTGTTTTTACTTGATTTCATGAAAATAGTCATTTCACGGTATAATGGGTCGTATTCACTACGCAAAACTTTCATTTATAGCAAGCATAGAAAAAATTAATAAGTGTTCAATCGTTTAAACAGATGGGTACACTTGTCATCATTCCCAATCAAAAGGATAATTCAAATTTATTTTTTGTCAAATTTTGTGCAAGTCCTTTTTTATGTTAATATGAAAACTCAACTTCAACAATTTTGATCTGAAATAGTGTTTTTTTTTTCTTTTTAACAAGATTTTAAAGAGTGTTGGATATAACATATCATAATAGAATTCACTCAAACATTATTTTTTTTTCAATATTAGATTGCCTATTATGAAAATAAGCAAGACAATTTTAATCCCACCAAGACCGAGGTGACCTTCTGTCCATTGATTTAATGAAAGTAAGTGATGATTAAAAAGTATAGAAATTGGGCTCTTTAAAGAAAAAGAAAGATTTAAAGAGGGACAAGGAATCTTGGTAGAATGAACGCGGGGTTCTTATCATTATATGCACTTGAAGAGGGTTAGGTTTTTAATTCCGTATCTTTCTTATTCACTGTTGGGCCCATAGTCAATGTTCTTTAATTCCATGCCTTTGCCTTTTGAATTCTCACATGTTACCTTAAATTCACGCGGACTATTATAAAGGGATGAGTCTATTGTACTGACAATATATATATATATATGTGTGTGGGTATCTATTGCTCTAAAATTTGTTAGGATTCACAGATAACTTTTAGACAATTGTTTGAAATATGTTCAAATACTGTTTCATGGCTTTATTGGATGAAAATTATAGAGATTCTTACTGTGCAAAGTCGAAATTCAAAACATAAAACTAATCAAAGGAAATTCTTTTATTAATCCAATAGAAAGGACTTCGGTTACAAGAGACTGAATAAAACAACTTTAATTACATCACTAACTGTTCCTAAACTATCCTAAAAACTACTCCTAATGATGCCTATATCATGGGTATTTTGGGAGTTTAAACATGTCTCATCTTCTTCACTGAATGTCCTTTATATAGCCAACTTCATTGACGATTTCCTCTTTATCGACGATTACCTAATGGTGACTTTAGTTGGTTACTTCCTTATTATCAAATGTGGTTGTGACCGAACATCTCCCACCTTTCTTCAACTTCTGTCATATGGAACTTTCTTAGCCAACTTGGAATGTCAAGTGTTAATACATTGAATATTCTAAAATTTTTATATAATAGTCATGACCGTTGTTTCTTCAAACACCTACTTAAGGAATTGGCGGTTGTACTATTCATTTAACTTTCCTTTGTCACTTCATCCTTATCTTGCTTTGCCTCTTGCAATTATTCTCTTCCATACTCAGAATGGCTCCAAAGAAGTAAACCTCTCCATCTTCATCTTCATCTTCATTTGACATCCCTTTCTCCCAAATTTCCTACTGAGATTAAACAAATGGCTTATGACTTAGTGGGCCACTGGATTTTGATTCCCACCTCTAATTCTAGTGGAAATCTTGCTCTTAATCCCTCCTTCAAGCCATACTTTATGGAAATCTTGGAACTAGGGGACCAACCCTCTTCGCTCATGAATAAATCCTCATCAATGATGGATTGATTGGGTTGAAATGTTAGAACCTCAGTTCTCTTCTCAATGAAGGCACTTAGGTATTTTTGAGATGATTAAGCTCTCCATTTGTGAACAAAAAATACTACATAGACTTAAAAAACTGACTTAAAAGTTTGACTTGATGAATCACTACCATTGAATAGATAATGGTTCCCAATAAATACTATCATCCACAGGTTAAATTAATGACAAATATAACAATCACATCATGCATATGAATCAGTGGCTAATCAATGTCGTTGCATATTTTTTGTCTCAATCATATAATGTCATGCTTCTTCATATGGGCATGTTACTGATCGTTCCTTCATTAATCTCCCTTCTAGTATAAGATGTAATGATCTAATTAATCACTTTTTTACCCCTCAATCGTCTGCCCCCCTTATTTGAGGAACATGTCCCTTTTCTCCTCCACTAGCTTTGTCGATTTATTTTTTGTGTTCCTGGCTTTAAAGTTACCAAGGAGTACATTAGAGTGGTCATCCAACTAGCCAACAAAAAGAACTTTACTTAATATCTTTCGTTTTAGGTACATTTATAGGGGTCTTCAATCTGACAGAGAATAGGATCATCGTTAGTTATGGAGGACTTTTCAGGCTTTTTCAGGCTTGGTTCTATGCCTATTTTCCTAAAATCGGGCCCGTTGAACCTTTGCCAAACCTTAAATACCAACACTTGAATGATGTCCATCGATTCTTGTCTTCTCAAGTCTTTTCTATGGAGAAAATTTTTTATTCTTATTTTTTATCTTTCTTTAATCTGGACAAAAAAACAGGAGTAATTCTCTTTATACTCTTTTGAAAAAGCTCTGCGTGAAAAAACTATATAGTTTTTGAGTTGTAGCTACATAATTTTTAACTACATCAGTTTGAGTAGTAATGCAAATACAAAACAAAAGTAAATAATGTCTTAACTTAATTGCTAAAAAGTACAAAACCAAATAAAGTTTTTCTATTAAAGAGTAACTATATTCAACATTATTCAATTTTCTACTCAAGTAATAGATTATTTGTTCATGGCTTTGGTCATTATCTTGTACAAGCATGCTGACAATGGACTTCTCTCCTGCCAAAACATATAGCTTAAATGACTTGTCTTCCTTTGGTGACATCAACACTAAAGGCTTTGTCAAATATTTCTTAATTCCTTCAAAAGCCATTTGGTGTACAACCTCCCATTTGAAATTCGCCTCTGGCTTTAGTTTTAGCAAAGATAAAAAAAGCCAATGTTTTTCTTGTAAGGTTAGGTATAAACCTTCTTAAGAAATTTACTTAGTCTAAGAATCTCTGCAACTCTTTCTTATTTGATGGGGCTTGGGCCTCTATGATGACCTTAGATTTATTTTTGTCCACCTCAATTCCTCTGTGGTGAACTAAAAATCCCAACAAATTACCAGCACAAACTCCAAATGCACACTTTAAAGGATTCATTTTTATTTGTGCATTTTCATTCTTTAAAAATTATTCCTAAGGTTTTCTAAATGTGATTCTTGGTCATCATATTTGACAAACACATCATCGATGTAAACCTCTATTAATTTTTCAATGATGTCATGGAAAATCAAGTTTATTGTCATTTGATAAGTGATCCCTGCATTTTTAAGGCCAATTGACATTATCACCAATTCATAAGTACCTAGTTCACCTAGGCATCTAAAGGCAGTCTTGTGGACATCTTTCTCCACTATAAAAATAAAATTATAGCCAATATGTCCATCCATGAAAGTCAAAATAGCATGTCTAGTAGCATAATCAATTAAAACATCTTCAATAGGCATGTGATATTCATCCTTTGGGGTAACAGTATTTAAACTTTTAAAATCTATGCATACCTAGATTTTTCTAGTCTTTTTTATTACTGAAACAATATTGGATAATCCTTCAACAGACCTGATAATCCTCATGAAGCTTGCTTTCAACAACCTTTCAATCTCCTCTTTGATTAGAAGTGTAACTTTAATGATCATCCTTCCTGGTGGTTATTTATGAGGATTAAAACTCTTCTTAATTGGTAGTTTGTGCTCCACTAATGTCCTATCCAAGCCATACATTTCTTTGTAACTCCATGCAAAGCAATCCTTGAATTCCCTTAACAATTCAATCAATCTCCGCTTGAAATATGCTCCAAGAGTTACATTGATGTAGATAGGTCTTCTGTCAGTTTCAACCCTTAGAATAAGTTCCTCTAGAGGGTCTTGAACATCTGTATTTACATCATCAGGCTTCAAAAGAAGCAAATTGAAGATTTTTCACACCTATGTTCTTGTTTATATTTTCTGGGCTACTTTCTAACAGACATTCAATCCAATCGTCGGAGGCATCACCTAATGTTTTCACTCTTTCTTCCAATTTATATGCACATAACCTTATCAGTGTGGCTTTAATGGCAGTCATCTTTCCTTTCCAAAACCTCTTGTAGGTTCTATCCATCAATTCCTTTTAATTCTTTATTTTCAAGTCTTGACAGTATGAAACCAGGCCTTGCTAGATCAAGGTAAATTTGATGCAAACTTTATTCAACATACTTGTTGAATTGACTTCTACAGTTGTTGTGCTTAGTTGAGGTCGTGCCCTTATGATAGAACTAGGTTTCCACATTGTGTGTATTTATAGAGAAAGGGTTAGCAACAACCCAATGGACCTCTATCCCTATTCTTCCTTCATTATCTTTTTCTATCAAGAAAATTAATGTCTGATGCAAGGATGATGGCACACAGCCATTGATATGTATCCAATCTCTCCCTAATAGAGCATTAAAGTTAGATAATGAATTAACCACAAAAAAAAGTAGCTGAAGTCTTTTTGTTACTCACTTGAATCGGCACAAGTGAGATTCCTCATATAAAAGATAATCCTCCAGCAAATTATTAAATGTTATGTCAGTATGGACCAAGTCTTCATCTTCTTTGTTTAATACTCTCAACATCCTTGAAGGTGGGGTATTGACCACTACCCCATTATTAACCAAAACTTTGCTGATTGGTTGACCAACGATGTGAGCCTATATGTACAATGATATCAAATATTTAACCAATTCATTTTTAGGGAAATTCAACACCACTCTATTTGTCCCTAAGCTCCTTTTTCTACATTTATAGACCTCTCATCAAGTTTGGCTTCATCTACAGTTATTGTAAAGATTTCCACTAACTTAGTGTTATTTTTCACATCTTCTTGCAGCTAATTTAGTTGTCTTGGCTTAGCCTTAAATATCTCAAGCAAATCCATAATCATGTTACATGATGAGGAGAGGCTCTATGTCTTCAAAATCCATAAGTGTGACGCCCCAAAAATCGGAGGTCATTTATGAGTCGTTGATAACCCATCAACGGCTCATAAATGACCCCCGATTTTTGGGGCGTCACAGCTTGGTATCAGAGCATAGGTATACGAATTACCTAGGGCTTGACAGACATTGGGTTTAGACGATTGCATTCATTGTACATTTCATGTTATGTGTTCTAATATGCTGCATAATTATGTGTTATGTGTTATGTGAACTATATGAAAAAAGGAACACTAGGATTAGAAAACATAACCTTAGGTTTGAAAAAAGGGATGAAGGGGATAGTTCAAGGTGTAAATGTCTACTAGTGAGTGATATATGCATTACTAGGGAGACAATGAGAAAAATCTTAAAGTTTAAACTTAATCCCTATCTTGGGATACTATGTGAGACTATGTTGTTATCTTACATGTGTGTAGATGGCAAGTACAGGAAGGAGACGTCGAGGCAGTGGGTGGAGTAACCAACCACCACTGGCCTTTGATCACCAAGCTTTTGTGGAGGCTATTGCTGAGGCAGCTGCTACTATTCCACAGACTAGTGCAAATGTGGGTCACGGAGACTCAAGCAACCTTCAGAAGTGCAAGGCACACCAGCCTCCGACCTTCATGGGAAGGGCGGATCCGATGGTGGCAGACCATTAGTTCCGGTAGGTTGAAAAGATCTTAGGGACTATGGAGATCACCTCCGATGTCACTAAGATAATGCTAGCTACTTTTCAGCTAGAGAGAGAATTCCAATTGTGGTGGGATTGGGTAAAGTCCTCGTTGAATTTGGAGGAAAAGACATAGGGTGTCACAATAAGCTCCTCATCTAACAACATTTCTTTATCATCTTCTATTTTTTCTTTCCCTTTGCTATGGATTCTATGGCATCTGCTCTAGTTCTCCATCAAAGATATCCAGGATCTATTTAAATTCAAAAATCTTCTAGTCTAGGATGTCTTGCTTTATCTGGAACTCCTTGATCTCCTTTTGTTGTTCCCTAGTTCGTGTAGGATTTTTTCCCTATCAATAGACCTTGTTTTGGATAGACCTCAAGAGGAGTGGGATCTTGCCTGCTTATCCAAACAGCAAACTTCACTTGCTCTCTTATTTGCTGAGTCCTACTAAGTGCTTGGTACCATGCTCCATATGGAAACTTTGGATGTTGTATATGGTGTCATTTTTCATCATGAACCTTAGGTGGATTAATTGTTTTGTATCTAGCTTTTGTTATGATTCAAACCTCTCTTTTCTTTTCTGGTTCTATCTTTCCTGACGTTCTTGCTTCTTGGTTCTCTGACAAACACCTTCTTTGGCCATCGATAGTCCAACAAAGTGGTCCATCTTTTGTAGCAATTCTCTCTTGGCTTGGTTTTGATAACTAATGTTCTTGAAGTACCTTGATTCTCAGGAAAATGACAAGCACCTTGCCTATGTAGGTACCTTTCTTGGAGTTTGAAAATTCTTGGGTCAACACCATCAAAGATCTTTTCAATGTTATTGTAGATTTGGATGTATACTTCTCCTCTGGTGCTGAATTAGAGACTCTTATCTATGAATTCGCTCACCACATCATCTAGTGGTATAACATCTGGCTTGGCCATTTCTTTGGCACTCTTGAAGCTCCTTGGGACCAAGTCTTTTGTGGATTGGCTTCCTCATATTTGGAATAATTCTTTCATTGCCAACAACCATATTGGAAATCTTCTTGCTTTCCTGCACATAAGTAGACACATGCTAATATTAGCCTCTTTTGGGAAAGGATCATTGTCCATATCCATGACTTTTTCTTCTTTTAAGAATTCCTTTTCAAATTAAATCTTGCACATAATTTCTAAAGGTAATGCAGTTTTTGGCTTAATGCCTAAATAAGTTATTCCATTTGCAGTACTCTTTCTATTTTCTATTATTTTCTGGTGGAATATTATGTCCTTGAGACATGATAATGAATTTCTAGTTGATTAACTGATCAAATAAAGCATTAGCCATCGATAGATCAAATGAATACTTTTGATAGGTTGATGATGCCTTAATTTGTATTAGGTATTTGTTGAAGCATGTATGTCATATATGACCCTAAGGCACTTGTTGGATCCATTTGTGTTGCAAAAACATTGGATATATCTGTGAAATGCAAGGAGGATGGTTCCAACAATGTCGTGCTTTCATCATGGTTTTCAAGAAGCAATCCTTGCAACATGGTAGTCACAGATGACGACCTTGAGATATTTGTTGGCCCAATTACTATTTGTTTTGCTACAACATCAGGTAATTTTGTGGAACACTGAGAGGATGGATCCAATCATATCGGAGTGCTTTCGTTAAGGTTTTGAGGAGGAAATCCTTGAATCATGGCCATCTTAGAGACATTTGTTTTGTCACTATAATTTCTGATACATGGTGGATGGCTCCTAACATACATGCAATCAAAACCGTAACATACATTCAATCAAGGTACATTCAATCAAAATCCTACAAACCTCTCTCATAAAAACTTTAACATATATTCAATCAAAAACTCTCAAAAATCTTATTGCACAAAATCCTAAAGACCATAAGTACACCCAAAACATAAAAGATTGGTTTATGTATAAGGACCATGTATCTACCAATACCAAAAGGTACTAACAAAGTGATAAAACTAAGATATAAGGGTCAAACATAGATTCACCAACAAAAGTTTGTGACCATCGATAATTAAAGGTAATTAATGTAATCGAAAGTGGAAAAAAAAAAAGCATTAGGTGGTTATGGTTTACAAAAACAATGGTAGTTAATAACGAGGACACCCAAAACACAAATCTCAAATACGCAAGAATCATATTATTTGAAAGTAACACTCACTTAACACACAATCTCAATCTAAATAACCCTAACCTTAAAAAACTGTACATACATTCAATCAAAACCCTAATAAACCTAACATACTATATAAATTAACACACAACCTCAAATCATAATCACCCTAAAATACATTCAAAAAAAACCATAGAAACATCGTCATTAAAAACCCAATAATATCACAAACCCAATTTAAAAATCGTAACATTCAATCAAAAACACAATATACATATATATATATATATATATATATA
>CM042192.1:12077415-12091754 GCA_023539305.1 Ilex asprella | reverse complement strand
TTCCTATCTTAACTAGAGATGAAAATTTTCGATTTAATACGATTACACGACTCGAACTCGACACTAATTTTATGACATAAACTTGATTATAATTCTATACGAACTTGAAAATGACTTGACACACAAACAAGAAAATATAAAATACTCATATTCAGTTCAAACAATCAAACTCAAAATTGACACCATCAATCTGTTTATTTAAATATAAATGTTTTCTCTAATTTCTCATTTATATGGTAACACGAAACTAACATGTTTAACTAATACTATAGACATAAAATGTTAATTATTTGTAATTTTTTATTAGTTATTTTTACTTATTATTATTATATTTATTTAAGTTAAGTTTTAATTTTTAGAAAAAATATTAACATGAATTTAATTAATTGAAAATAGAATATTAGTTTTAAAATTTTTATTCAAAGTTTATGTGAGTTGACACGAATACGAACACGAACATGACACGAAATAAACAGGTCAACTCGCAACTCGACACGACATAATTAGTTAAATGAGTTGAATTATATTTGACTAATGTTTGACACAAACTCGTAGTGACTCAACATGAATCTGACAAGACATGACACAACTCGATTGTCACCCCTAATCTTACCCAACACACAAAAAAAAATTAATCATTTCTATTTTCCATCCATCCAACCTAACACAGAGGAAAAAAAAAATATTATTCTTACTTTCATTCCGTGAAGGATAAAAGTGTATCATTTATACTTTTCATATTTTCTACCAAACGGAGCATAAAGTTCAAAATTAAGCTTATAATTTGAATGTCCAATATTTTTATATAATGTTCTTTATATCCAATGCAATACATCACTTAAACATAATTATTTGAATGCCTAATTGAGAGAATATTTTTAGTCATATTTGGATTCTCAAGAGATATATGTGTAATATTTCAAATGTGATGAGTCTAGGTAATTAAGTGACAAGTATTAGGTGGTTTAGGTGTCATTTATCCATTAATTTTAGACGACAAACTGATGGCTGTTAATTTAAGGTGCATATTGATACAAATTTCTATCTTTAAGAAATACAAATTGCAATTTTAGATCTTTGAGGATGCAATTTGAAATTAACTCTATTTACTTCAAGGACAGGTACGTGGTTCCATACAATATTTATTATATTTTTACTTAATTTTCACTTAATTTCAATCAATTGAATTCCACATGATTATTGACGGATCAATATAGGTTAAATAATTTTAATACACAAGAGCATGAAATGGCAAATAGTGAAGCCATCCACTAGTTAGATAGTTGTGTCAAGTGTCAACGCAATCAACAAATATATTGAATAGTTGTAATATCTATAATATAAAGCACGATAAATTCAATAAACTCATCCGACTGTTTCAAATAGACTCATTTAACAGTCTTTAACATTTCTCTCAAAATTATTCATATTACACCGTGTCTTCAAACATGAATTACCCTTAGTTTAAATATATTTTAAGTAATTAAAATGGAGAGTGGGTTGCAGTTGCTCTTACATCCACCATCCTATATTCTTCAACTCTTACAACCTAAATGTTTTACTAATTTACAAATTATCTATGAATCTTAGTTTTTCATAAAAAAACTATTGTCATATTTTTATTTAGGGGTGTCAATCGTGTCGTGTTCGTGTGACCCACACGTTGTGTTATTCGTGTCATCATGTCATTGTTATTCGTGTCGTGTTGTGTTGTGTTGTGTTTTGTTTGTATCAAGACTCACGAAAAAAATAATTTATTTAGTGTGTTCTACGTATTAAACATGAATCTAGATTATTTATTATGCTTATTTAATAATCGTGTCAATTTTATAATCGTTTGTGTCAAATTCGTGTCGGGTTCGTATCAACATGTCAGAATTGACACCCCTATTTTTATGAGAATAGTGTCCTAAAATCCATAAATATATTTTTTTGTTCTATTGCAAACCTCGTTCCCTAGTTGAAAAATTGCTAAAGCCAAGGAAAGTGATAGCCTTTTTTATGCTACTCAAATCCATGTAAATCCCGTTTCAAAAAAAAAAAAAAAATCCATGTAAATCTAAAAATGGCATATCCTTTTTGATATGAGTATAATTTATAAATATGGATAAAATCTCTCTATTTTATTGTAGTAATCCGATTTGAGGGTAAGTGGTTGGTACGCCTTCCATTCGTTTTGCTTTAATTTACAATTTGTTGATTTATTAAAATAAAAAAAATCATGTAATTACATACTACTTATTAAACAAAAACATAGAATATAATTTTATAATCAATTCTTTTATTCTTTTTCCGACTTTTAAAATAATGAGTAGGAGAGAGAAAATGGTGAAGAAGGGTGTTTAGAAGAAAAAGTGAGAGTTATAATTTTTGTGCATTGCATGATATTAAAAAAAAAATCATACCGACGTTTACTACTTGTAAGTTATACTTTTTAAAAGGTCAAATCATAATTGCTCGAAGAAATTCATGGTTGACCATTAATTTTTTTAAACAATTGTAACTTTTCTTTTACGAGTTTTAAATTGAATTTCAAAAAATGTAACTTAATTTTTAAATATTGTAATATACAAGATCGATCACAATATTTTATGATCGAGTACATTTTTTTAAGTTGTAGCTTACATCTAAAAAATATTATAATTTAATCTTAAAAAATTATAAGTTCTAATACGATATCAAAGACATTATCGTAGAGTTTTCCATTTTATATTATTTAGTTTGCAATGTCAAAATTTTGATTTTTTAAAATATGAGAAGGAAATTTGAATATCTTACCCTTTGTTTGGTTTGAAGCAAAATAGAGAGGAAGGAAAATGGAGAGTGAAAAATGGGAAGGAAAGAATATCAAAAGAAACTTGAATGGAAAGGAAAATTGGATGGAAAGACCATCCATCCTGCCCACAAAAAAAAACTGTCCAATTTTGGGTGGAAAGTTGACTGGAAAATGACAACCTCTAATGTGAAAAATTTTAATTACTAATTTGCCCCTTTTATGTTCTAATGGGAAAGTTGACTGGAAAATGACAACCTCAAACTTGAAATGCTTATCTTGTTGCTCTTGTCCATTTGGCGGAACAACATGCCACCTGCTCTTCATGTGGACACATAATAGGTTTTTTTTTTTTTATGAGCAATATTATTAAAACATTAAAATTTTAATTTGAAAATCTACTATCATGTTATTTAAAAAATTTTATTGTAACTGTCAATAATTAAATATTTTTTAGATTAAAAATCAGTATTTAATTAAAATACTCAAACTTATTCATAAGTTTATTTTGAGGGTATAATGGTAAATTCATCCCTTATGTGTTTTCTTTCTTTTCATTTTTTCTCTAAGACCAAACAATAGAAAATTTATCCCCCCAACTTTTCATCCATCATACTAACAGAAAATAGAAAAATTATACTTCCTTCCTGTAGGAATAAAAAATTTATCCCTCCTATTTTTACATAATTCTTATTTTTTATCTTTTCTATCAAACATACTTTTAAAGTAACCAAATTTCCATTCCCGAAAATTTCTAGTCACATGCGACAATGTTGGTGGGTTAGGTCCGCTGGTCAGCTGCCTGTCTAAATGGAATCCACGATTTTTTTGGGGGTGTCTTGATAACATAATCTCGACAATATCTAGACTTTAAAATAAAAAAAGGTCTCATATTCTTTATATATTTCTTTATCTTTATGTCTATCACCATCTAACGAACCTTAAAACACGTTTATGACTCACTTTCCTAAATAGACTTGTTTATGATACTGAAAAAAATAAATTTTACTATTATATCTTAATTTGTCACATTTATGAATATTTTATTATTATTATGAGTGTTTTTATAATTATTGTGATACTAAAAAAAGAGATAAAAATAATTACCACAATAACGATAATTTTTTTTATATCAAAGATAAATAATAAAAATAATTACCACAAAATCATAAAAACGTTCACAATAATTTTAAAAATACTGGGATAAATTACTCAAAAGAATAATAATTTTTTAATTATAAAATTACCCACAAAAATTATAAAAATAATTTTAATTTTTTAATTTTTTTTTGTCAGTATGTAGTCAACTCCTTCCTAAATTACTCCCGAAATTCACATGATCCACAAATTCATACCGCTGCACACCCACCCACAAAACATCACTCACAAAGCATCAAGACACTTGCTGCAACCTCTCTCTCCAATTTATTCATCTATATACATGACTCATGACATATATATAAAGTGATATATACAGGTTTTCTCATCCAAAACTCCATCTACTATGGCGATCGCTGGCGCCGGAGCACACATCCTGGTCATCCCTTACCCTGCTCAGGGCCACATGTTACCCCTTTTGGACCTTACCCACCAACTAGCTAGCCGTGGCCTCACCATCACCATACTAGTCACCCCACAAAACCTCCCTCTTCTAAACCTTCTTCTCTCCAAACACTCATCAATCGAAACGTTAGTCTTGCCTTTCCCTCCGCACCCTTCCATCCCCGCCGGCGTCGAAAACGCCAAAGACCTTCCAGACGGTGGCTTCCGCACTATGATCCACACCCTAGGGGAACTTCACAATCCTACGTTCCAATGGTTCCAAAACCACCCATCGCCGCCGGTGGCCATCATCTCCGATATGTTCTTGGGGTGGACCCACCACCTCGCGTGCCAGCTCAACATCCGCCGGTTCATGTTCTCGCCGTCCGGCGCTCTGGCCTTGTCCATCATTTACTCCCTCTGGTCCGACCTACCGAAAAGAATTGATCCAAACGATGAAAGTGAAACGATTTCATTTTTAAAAATTCCGGCGACTCCGGCTTACCCATGGTGCCAGCTCTCTCCGGTTTACCGGAGCTATGTTGATGGAGAGTCAGGAGACCCAATTTCAGAATTCATCAAAGATGCGTTTCGTTCAAATATAGCGAGTTGGGGACTCATCATCAACTCATTCAGTGAGTTGGAACGAGCTTATTTGGATCATCTAAAGCAGGAGTTGGGTCATGATCGGGTGTGGGCGGTTGGACCATTACTCCCTCCTGATGATGATCAAGGAGGGCCAAGTGAGAGAGGTGGATCCAGCTCAGATTTGGCTTCTAAGATATTATCATGGCTTGAAACTTGTGAAGATCAAACTGTGGTGTATGTGTCTTTTGGTAGTCAGGCAGTGTTGACAAATGAGCAAATGGAGGAGTTAGCATTAGCGTTAGAAAAAAGCCGAGTGAAATTTCTCTGGTCAGTGAAAATGGCGACAAAAGGGCATGAAAAAGCAGATCAATACGGTATGATTCCATCTGGGTTTGAAGATCGTGTGGCTGGGAGGGGACTGGTGGTCCAAGGGTGGGTCCCACAGGTGTTGATACTAAATCACAAAGCAGTGGGTGGGTTCTTGACTCACTGTGGGTGGAACTCCGTTCTTGAAGCGCTTGTTGCTGGGGTGCCAATGCTGGCTTGGCCTATGGGGGCTGACCAGTTTATCAATGCTACTTTGCTGGTTGATGAGCTTAAAGTGGCGGTTAGGGTTTGTGAGGGTGCAAAAACGGTGCCGGACTCCGGCGCGCTTGCCGGTATGATTGCCGGAGCAATGGTGGAGAAGAGGGAGGAGATGGTCAGAGCCATGGAGTTGAGGGTGGCGGCTTTGGAAGCCATTGGAGAGAATGGAAGTTCTTTTAAGGCTTTGGATGGGTTGGTCAGGCATTTGGCCCAACTGGCTTTTCAGAAATCCTAGTACCGAGGAATTGCTTGCCAACCTTTCATAGTTCACCTGGTATTCGGAAGTTTGATAAATCGTAACCTGACGAGTTATCTCTCCTTTTGGTCATTTGAGCCTGCAAGGCCATGAGTAAATATCGGGAATGACTCTTGTACCGTGGTAGTGTTGTCATGTTGTGCAATTCTCCAATAATAAATGAGAAAATGAACTCTACTTTATCTTCCATTTTTTAATTGTTAAGTTATTATTGAAGTGGTGATAATGTTGATGTGATCACGAGCGTTAGATCAGTTGGTGGAGGACTGTTCTAACTTAATCAAGGTCTCTAGTTCGAGTCTTAAGAACGCAGCTGCGGTCGGTAGCGAGAGTTTTGCCGTTCTTGTGGAGTTCAAAATGACTTTTGGATACCGAATGGTCTGACCAAAAAAGATAATGTTGATGTGGTGTAACGGTTCACCTGATATTTACTTGAGTTAATTGCAAATTACACGTCAAAAAATCGTTCGAATCTCAATTTATACACTCAAAGATAAAAAATCTCAATTTACACTCTTAAAAATAAAAATTTGTATCAATGTACACTTGAAACTACCGGCCGTCAGATTGACGTCTATAATTAAATAGATAAATTACATCTAGATCTCCTCATGTTTGTCACTTAATCATTTAGACCTCATATTTAGAATATTACTCCTACTCCTAATTTTTGTTCACGTGTAACACATAACTCATTGTCTTTGATATCTGTTAATATAACCGTTAAACAATATGATTTCATCATAATAAAAAAATTATAATTTCATGTTACATTTGATTTTGTGGGTCCGTTATACTCTAAAATTCAAAATCAAGTTTACTATTTGAATGTCCAATATAATCTATGTATTTATATAATGTTCTTTATATCCAATGCAATACATCACATAAACATAATTATTTAAATGCTCAATTGGAGGAACATTTTTAGTCATATTTAGATTCTCAAGAGATGTAGGTATAACATTTCAAATGTGATGGGTCTAGTTAATTAAGTGACAAGTATGAGGGGGGTTTAGGTGCAATTTATCCATTTAGTTTTAAACAACAAATTGACGATTGTTAGCTTGAGATGCGTATTGATAAAAATTTCTATCTTTGCGGGTACAAATTGAGATTTTTGATCTTTAAAGGTAGGAATGTCAGTGGACCGAAGCGAGGGCGGGGGGTGTAGTCTCCATCAGAAGTTCAGAATGCCCCAGGTAGAGGCTTTTGATGGGACAAAAGATTCTGTGGACCACCTCAACACCTATAAAAATCAGATGGAATTACATGGGTACCAAGACCCAGTGCAGTGCAGAGCCTTTGCCATCACGCTAAAGGTGTCAGCCTTGGCATGGTTTAACAGATTACCCACCACTTCGATTTATTCCTTCAAGGAACTCTCTATTTCTTTCGTATCCCACTTCATAGGAGCTCGGATCTACAGGAAGTCGAGTTACCATTTATTAAACGTAAAGCAAGGACTTGATGAGAACCTATGATCTTACATCCAGAGGTTCAACTCAGAATCTCTGAAGGTAGATGTCTCAAATGAGAAATTCGCTATCACTGCATTCATTGCAGGACTTGGAGTGCAATCAAATGATTTGATGTTCTCCATATCGAAGAATCCCCAGGGTACCATGGCCGAAGTGCTGGCTAAAGCTGAAAAGTACATAAACGGTGAGGAAGCTCTCCTCTCTAAGGTGGGGAGTTCATCATTGCGAAAGGAGAAGGGGAAGGAAGAGAAAAAGAGGGAGCGAAGTCCTAGGAAAGAAAGAGATCGAGATAGGTCTCCAAGAAGAGACAGAGATTGTTCTCCAAAGAGAAGAGGAAACGTCAGAGATCGTTTAGGCCCTCTATAGCCAGAACTACAGTCGAGGTACACACCTCGACAGCTCACCCCTCTGACCGCCTCAGTATCACAGATCTTGTATGAGGTACAAAATGAGAAGTTCTTAAGGTGGCCACCTCGGATGAATGCAGATCCAGCAAATAGAGACCCTACAAAGTACTGTGATTATCGCAGGGATCATGGTCATCACACTGATGATTGCATTCAACTAAAAAAAGAGATTGAATTTTTGATCCAACAAGGGCAGCTATGCCGCTTTATGGCCCATGAAAATCAAAACCGAGCTCCTTTACCTCCACCACCTCAGCAACAAGCACCTGCACCACACCCCTGGGGGAGATCAGGGTATTATCCAGAGGGTACACAAGAGGGGGAATCCAGCACAGCCAGAAAGACTCACCTGCATAGAATTAGAGCTGGAGAAGCCCTAGAAGTGCTTATTGTATCCAAGGTCCCATGATTAAACACAACTATCACTTTCTCGGATTCAGACTTAGAAGGCTACCAACATCCCCATGATGAACCTCTAGTGGTAAGAGTCGTAGTAGCTAACAGAACTATCCATCAAGTTGTAATTGACAACGGCAGCTCTGCAGACATCATCTTTGCGTCTGTATTCGATAAGATGGGCATAGGAACGGAGAAACTTGAGCTAGTAAGTGCTCACTTGTTAGATTTCTTAGGAGAAAGGGTGCTGCCCCTGAGAGCGATCCAGCTCGTGCTCACCCTAAGCGACCTGCCTTGCCAAACAACCGCAACTGTAAGGTTCTTGGTGGTTGATGCACCTTTCCCGTAAAACATGCTGCTCGGGAGGCCCTCACTCAATTCCATGAAGGCTATCCCTTTTGCTTATCACATCGTAGTGAAGTTTTTGACAGAAAATGGGGTCGGATTGGTCTGAGGAGACCAACGAGTAACACGAGAATGCTACATGGCTTCTGTGAAGAAGAAAGTGGTTGAGAGCATCTAGCTGGATGAACTCGACATGAGAGACGAGCTAAAAACTAGGCCATTACCATCGGAAGAGCTGGAGCCTATTCAACTTAATGAATAGCCGGAACACCTCATTTACGTGGGGTCAAAACTAACCAAGAAAATCAAAAAACTCCTAATACGCTTCTTAAGAGAGAATTTAGAAGTCTTTTCCTAGAAGCAAGAAGACATGAAAGGAATCGATCCCTCAGTTAACACTCACAAGCTCAGTGTAAACCCTGTTTGCAAACCCATTAAGCAAAAAAGGAGGAGTTTCGCTCCAGAACGTCAGAAGGCCATCAATCAGGAGGTCAGCAAGCTTCTCCATGCCAAAGCCATTAGGGAAGTAGACTACCCAGTCTGGTTAGCTAATGTGGTCCTCATCAAGAAGACCAATGCAAAGTGGCGACTCTGCATCAACTTTATTGACCCCAACCAAGCATGTCCCAAAGACAGCTTTCCCTTACCTTGGATTAATCTGATCGTAGATGTCACAACTGGACATGAGCTTCTCAGCTTTATGGACGCTTTCTCTAGATACAATCATATTAGAATGGATCTTAATGACTAAAAGAAGACCTTATTTTTAATCAAGCAAGGAACATATTGCTATCAAGTCATGCCTTTCAGCTTGAAGAATGCTGGAACTACTTACCAGCACCTGGTGAATAGAATGTTCCAAAAGCATATTGGGACAACCATGAAGGTCTACATTGATGATATGTTGATAAAATCTTTGAGGGCAGAGCTCCACATCAAGCACCTAGCAGAATCATTCCAGGTCTTCAAGGAGTACAAAATGAAGCTTAACCCTGCCAAGTGTGCCTTCGGGGTATCTGCGGGAAAATTCTTGGGTTTCATAGTCAATAGTAGGGGAATCGAAGCTTATCTTGAGAAAGTAAAGGCTGTAATGGATATGCAGCTCTCGTCCAATACAAGGGAGGTACAACGTTTGAGAGGAAGAATAGCTACCTTGAGCTGTTTTGTGTCAAGATTAAGCGATAAGTGTCAACCCTTCTTTCAAGTCTTAAAGAAGGCGTTCCAGTGGGATATGAAGTGTGAAGAAATGTTCAAAGCATTGAAAGATTATCTGAGCTCCCCGCCTGTTCTGGTAAGTCCTTTGGAAGGGGAAGTTTTTACTCTCTACCTAGTTGTCTCAGACTTCTCGACAAGTGCAGCATTAGTAAGGGAGCGAGACAGAGCTCAACAACCAGTTTATTAATGTAGTAGAGCTCTGAAGGGGCAGATGAAATAGATATCGAATATGCCCTTAGGTTTGGGTTTAAGGTTTCAAAAAATGAGGCGGAGTACGAGGCCGTCATAGTAGGACTCAACTTGGCACACTCAATGGAAGCAGAGCAACTTGAGATCTACAGTGATTAGCAACTTGTGGTGAAGCAGATAGAAGGAGCTTATGAGGTCAAGGGAGAAAAAATGGCCCTTTATCTTCAAAGAGTGCAAGACTTAATCAAGAAGTTTGTGCAAGTCAAGATACATGTCCCCAGATCAGAGAACTCGCAAGTAGATGCGCTAGCAAGGTTAGCAACTGCCTCGCAGGAGAACTTGAACAGACAGATACCAATGGAAGACTTAGCAGAGCCATCAGTAAGCATTGAAGAAGGAGAAGTACTCCCAGTTCTAGCCTCACCGAGCTGGATGGTCCCCATCAAGGAATTTCTTCAGAATAGAACCTTGCCAACAGATCCTAAAGATGCTGCAAAGTAGAGGGTGAGGTCAGCCAGATTTTCTATTTTGCAGGAAAACTTATATAAGCGAGGTTTCTCGATGCCTTCCCTCAAATGTGTGGGAGATGAGGATGCTAGTTATGTACATAGGGAAATCAATGAGAAAATTTATGGTAACCATATCGGAGCTCGAGCATTGGCAGGAAAAGTTTTAGGGCAGGGTTATTATTGGCCCACCATGCTAAAGGATGCCACTGAAATGGTTAAAACGTGTAAGGTTTGTTAGGTGCATGCCAACATCTCTCACTGCCCACAAGAGCTCTTGACGTCGGTGGTAAGCCTCTGGTCCTTCCAACAGTGGGGTTTGGACATTCTTGGCCCTCTTTCCACCAGCGTTGGGAAGTGTAAGTTCGCCATTATTGGGGTGGATGATTTCACTAAATTGGCCGAGGTGGAACCCCTTGCAACGATCACATAACAAAAAATTCGGAACTTTACATGGAAGTCTATAGTGTGTAGATTCGGGGTACCTAGAGCAATTGTCTCTGACAATGGGAAGCAGTTTGACAACCCCAAGTTTAAAAAGTTTTGTTCAGAACTGGGGATAAAGAATTATTTCTCAGTTCTAGCCCATCCACAGTCTAACGGACAAGCAGAGGTGACCATCAAGATAATTAAAGCAGCTTTGAAGTCCAAGCTTGAATCATTAAAACGAAAGTGGGTAAAGTATATCCCAGAGGTGTTATGGGCAGACAGAACAACCCCTAGGACGGCAACTCAAGAAACCCCGTTTGCATTGACTTTTGGAATAGAGGTAGTGGCACCTATGGAGGTTGGAATCCCGTCTCCCAGGACTGAATTCACAGAGCCGAGGCATAATGACGAATCGCTTTTACTGAACCTTGATCTCTTGGATTAAAAGAGAGAAAGAGCTCTGCAACACATCAAGAATTACCAAAGGAAGACAACAGGGTATTACAACAGAAGGGTCAGATACAGGAGTTTTAAAGTTGGATACCTAGTACATAGAAAGCTCCTGCTTGCAAGAAAGGACCTTACTCATGGGAAATTGGGTCCTAACTGGGAGGGACCTTACATCATTTCAAGGGTAATTAGACCTGGGAACTACGAATTACAGACAAAGGAGGGTAAAACCCTACCTCATTCTTGAAACGTATTACATCTCAAGAAGTTTTTCAGTAAGATTCTTATGTAGCAAATCTATTTTCAATAAAACATCAAGTTTTCGATTCATCTAAGCATGATTCCACTAAATAGGCCCTAAGCCCCGCTGCCTTGCAAAACCAACGATGAGCTCTTCAGCTCATGAAATAATAATGAGCTCTTCAGCTCATGAATTAACGATGAACTCCTCAGCTCATGAATTAACGATGAACTCCTCAGCTCATGAATTAAAGATGAGCTCTTTAGCTCATAAAATTAACGATGAGCTCTTCAGTTAATAAAATTTAGATGAGTCCGTCGGCTCATAAAACTAACGATGAGCTCTTCAGCTCATAAAATTAAGATGAGTCCCTCGACTCATAAGATAAAGATGAGCTCTTCAGCTCATGAAACAAAGATGAGCTCTTCAGCTCATAAAATAAAGATGAGCTCTTTAGCTCATAAAACAAAGACGAGTCCCTAAAGATTTAAGATGAGCTCCTCAGCTCATAGGGTTACAACGAGTTTCTTAGCTCACGAAGATCATAAAGTCCCAATGAGCCCTTCAGCCCATAAGATTGAGACAGAAGCCACCAGGTATGGCAGGAAAGTCGCAAAGCAGTAAAAAGAAAAAACGTCTGCATTACATCAGAGAAAGGGAATAAAAGTACAAAATAGGTCATAAAATGCAGCAGAACAATCAGAAAAGGCAACAAAAGAGTTCCCTAGCTTTCCCCTAGTCATTTCTTCAGCTCAGCCATCTCCTCTTTTAAGCGGGAATTCTCCTCCCTCAGCTCTTTTCTCTCTTTCTCTGCTTTTGAAAGCCTCTGCTAGAGTTTTCCTCCAGCAGAGGAATGCAGAACCGCACCAAAAGAAGAGTCAGGTGATGAGGGAGAATCACACGTCTTACACCTCTTTGTGGAAGTACTGACCTCCTCTTCTTCCTCAGACTCGAAGGGAGAGGAGTCAGGAGAGTCAGGGTAGAAAGGATAAGCTAGGGAAGCCGCGACGGCGCTAAGCAAGAAAACGTTTTTAGGCGTGACCAGTTTTGAGAAGTGCATGGGGGCAGCCTGCATTGCTTGTTCAATCCTTAGTACCTCTATTACATCTGGATCAGGTGCACCTGCACAACAGGGGAATGATTAGAACACAACATTACAGAAAGCTGGACAAGAAATCTCTCAACACTATAACTTATGTGAGAAAAGCTCCTCCAAGAATGAGGGACCCTATTCGCCAAACAACGGTCCTCAGTAGACCTCCAGGAGTCCCCAGAAGCGAAGAAAAAATGACGAAACCACCCCTCGGGTGAAGGAGAAACATTGAGTACTAGTTAGAGCTCAGATAAACGTCTCCACCTGAAACAACTAAAGCAAGGGAGCTCATCCTCTTCGAGTTCATGAAAATAGTGAAACTCAGCAGTTATAGGGAACTCGTCATTGCCCTGGGACGCCAAAAGATGAAAAAGCTAATCAGCACGCCCCACCATTTGGGGGACAAACAAGAGGGGGCTAACCCATAATAAGCCATGATCCATCCAATGAAAAGATGGATGGGAAAATGAAGACCCAACTCCACGACACCTTCAGAGAAACAAACTTCCCCTTGAGGAAGGTAGTTACATGGCTCATCAGGGGTGGGAACCCGTAGAGGCAAGTCCAACTCAGGGAAGAATCACCTTTTGACACCGTCAATATCTGAAAGAATCATCATGGAAGGAGCCAAGTAACGAGACTGCCACTTCCAGTCTATACCAAATGAGGCACGTTCTTGAAAGAGCGAGGAAAGTGGGGCAGCCATAAAAAAATCTAAAAAAAAATGTAGCAGTCCTAAGAACCAAAGGAATAGGAAGACTCAAGAAAATCTCCAAGAATTGTGAACAAGGAAAGAGTACAAGGAATTGCGAAGGCCTTAAAAGGAATCCTGAGTATTAGGAAACCAAGAGACGCACGAAAATCAAAGCCGGTGGTCTCTTGAGTTTCCAGATTTATAGTGACAGTTATGGATTTAACACAAAGGTAGTTAGGAAACTGCCATAAAGACTACCCAAAAGATACGCCAGTTCTGGGGAAGCAAAAACTTGGACTAAAAGATACAACTTGGTCATCTCAAGCATTTTCAGCACTTGACAAGCCATGAGAAGTCCAGTACAATAAGTTGCACCATAATTTGTGAGGCCAACTTTTAGCCCATAATGAGGAAGTTCGTAGGCATAAGCAGCTGCAAGAGCCATAAGCAGAGCTCAGGCACATAACTCTACCCTAAGGATATACCTACTACCTCTCTTAAGGACTTCTCAGATTTCTTTTGGGTTAAGGATCATCTTCCATCAAATTTCTCGTGAGTACAACAACATAACCTCCACAGATATGCTTGTGGAAGACCTCAACATCAAATCACTCACTCTCTCTGCCAAATCCAGCAATCTTCTTGTCACTATAAGGAATGATAGGTCCACCACCCAATATTCCCTCAAGGACTCCGGACAGCAACAATGAGTTCTTCAAAGATTGGACCTCACTAGTTAAGTCTATAGCTCTCCTCTAGTCTTGGCAAGTCTGTCATGGGTAGCACAAAGTCCACCTCTTGAAAGGCCTTAGCTTGACACATCATCAGCTCATCTATTCGCTAAAGTTTGATAATCTTGCTTGAAAAGGAGAACTAAGGTACTCCTCCAAGCAACGGGGCAAGGGGAATGCATAGTAGAGCAAAACAATGAACATAACAATGACAATAACAGAACAAACAACATTGAAGAGCAAAGAAGATTGTATTGAGCAGTTTCGAAAACAAAGTGAGTTCAGTATTTTCATCAATGACTTTAGCAGGATAGCATAAAAAAATCCTAAGATTGTGAAGAAGGAAAAGATGAAAAGTTTGGTTTCTCAGAAGCTGAGGTCACAACAGCAGAAGCAGGTGAAGAGCTTGGAATGTCGG
>CM042192.1:12053087-12071541 GCA_023539305.1 Ilex asprella | reverse complement strand
TTTTTTTAAATATATATAAATACATATTTTATCATTGTATTTTTATATGAAATTAATATATACATAACATATGTATATAAAAAGTTATATAAACAAATAAAATACAACTCGACACAAATAATTAACTTTTCATTCACTTTCTTTTCGATTTTGGAGGGATTGATTTTGGTGAGTTAGAAGGAAAGTTAATTTATCCACTTTTTTATCCTTCTACTTTCTTTCCTTACCGAACATGATATTTTATTTATCCCTCCAACTTTTCACTCTTCCATTTTTTCATCATACCAAACAGAACATAAGGGCTCATTAATAGAATGTTGTACCTGCGTATTTAGTGTAAGAATGTATAGGGTCAAAAAAAAAGGGGGATAAAAATTAGTTTACGTTCAAGGGTGAAAATGACTTAATTGGATGGTTTAAGGGTGAAAGAGAAAAACAGAAGTTTACAAACTTGGAAGGAGTAACCGTCGAACTAGAGTTGTGTTTGTTTGAGAGAGCAAGAGAAAGAGGAAGAGAGGACAAGATAGAGGGACACTTGAAGGGTGAAGCAACATGCAATGCACTTAAGTAGCAAAAAGTATATATTTTTTAAGGTACAAATACAATCAGGCATCAGTGAGAGAAAGGATATGGATGACATTATAGACTTATTGAAGGGTAAATAAAAAAATTAAAAGTTTTTCTTCTTAAGCTACTTTTAGAAATGGCATAAATATAAATATGTATGCATAATTATTTATTTTTTTAAGTTTACGGTTGAACTAAGTTGTACCTAATTTCATAAAGTTGGTTTGGGGTTTAGGTTGAATTTCTAAACTTGAAACTCTAGCGCAAGTACTGTCCAAATTCAATACTGATAGGGGTATTGCCCGAACATTTTAGGTTTGGAATTTTTTTGCTCAATCTCAATCTAAAGTATTAAAAATCTCAACCCAAATACTTAAAATTTCAAGTTGGGTTTAGATTGGGTATGAGTTGGCTCACCCTAGTTACTCCCTGCACTTCAGTGGTCCTAGGTAAGACTCGTCCTGGAATCATTTTAGGTAGAGTTAATATTTAAAAACAGTGTACATGGAGTAAAGTTGCCTTCTGTTAGTACGTATATATATTGGATATGACAATCCTCCTTGTTCTCTTGATCACCTTTGCGCGTTGGAATCAATTTGAATGGCATACTAATGACTTGTGGGATTATTAATTGAGATATTCGTTGAGCAATGCTATATGGAATTAAAAAATAGACTTAATAATTATAATCATTGATTTCACTATAAGTTCCAACATTTATTGAGACTCACTACCTATTCAATGATTGAGATTATTAATTCTAATTTTTAAGTCTAGTTTTTAAGTTCATCTAGCATTACTCGTATTCTTTCCTAGATCCCAACCTCTGAGGGTAATCTCGTTTCATGTGTCTGGCTGGTGGCAATAGAAACATGCTCTCTGTCCTGGCTGGCTAGGAGCTTTGAAGTGTCTCCCACCTTGGGATGATTGACCCTAGCCTTGGCCTTGATAGCCGCGGCCCTGTCCCTGGAACCCTTGCGGAGTAGAAGTCCTCTACTTCTTTCTTGCACTAGAAGAAGAAGATTGACCATTCTTCTTCTTGTCTTTACCACCTGCTTTTCGGATGTTCCTTTCATCATAAATCTCTCTCTCAATGGTCATAGCTGTCGTGACCATCGTGTCCAAGTCTTGCAAAAGAAGACCCACAATTTGGCCCGTTTGGACAACTTCAGACATCCTCAAACTTACGTACTTTGGCCATGTCTGTGGCCATATAATCGTCGACGAAACGAGCTAATTCTGCGAACTTAGCCACGTATTTTACCACCATCATCGTTCATTGCCTCAAGTCTAAGAACTCCCGAGCCTTTGCATGTCGAGCAGCTGCTGAAAAGTACTTATCCATGAAGAGTTCCTTGAACTCTGCCCATGTAAACAACCACATCTAATAGAACTTGTACCAACTATAATTGATATACAAATGTATGTTGTATAAGTTTAGGTTGACTTTGAAAGGTTTTAGAATGAATTATAAATGAAAAATAGGCCAAAAGACAAAACTAGGCAAACTGTACCAGTACACGTACCGATACACCGAGGTCCAGTAGACAAGTCGTACTGGTACGCGTACCGGTACACTTTGTGAAAATCTGAAATTTTAACATTCGTTTGCCAAGATTTTAGGCTAGGAATTTTATTCTTCAAATGTTGTAAATGGAAAATGATAGAGTACAAATGATGGTATGTGGGGCTCCTACGGATCAATCAATTAAAGATATACTTAGCCCTCGTATTTTAAAATTTCGGTAAACATTTACTTGAGTATTAGGATTAATCATAAAAACTAAATATTTTTAGGTCAAACTAAGGTCTCCATTGAATCTGGAAGGTCAAAAAATATTGAGAGAAGTAATATGGGATGTTGCAGAAGTTTGGAAATATTCCGGAGTAAAAGCACACTTTAGAGAAAATTTGGATAGAAAGGATTTTGGACACTTCTTAGTATTTTAGTCATAAATTTTTATTCCTAACTCCAATTGATCTGAAATATGGACAGTAGATAGTAGACATCTAGGGCTACAAAAGTGTATTTCATGAAATATTTTCAACCCGACCTCTAAATGAGTCAAAACTTCACTGGAAGTTACAATAAAAAACTGTCAGTCAAATTATCTCGATACTCGTATCGGTATGCCAAACTGCAGTAGCAAAATCGTACCGGTACGCGTACCGGTACGCTTTGTCTAAAACTTCCAGAACAGTTAAACAATCAGAATTTTTGTATTTCAAAACACCATTCTAAGCCCCATTTGTCCCATTCTTCCATTCCATTCTCACCCCACACCTCTTAGGACCCTAGAAGAAGATTAAGGGAGAAAGAAAAGGGAGGAAAAAAGTCTTTAGAGCTTGGGTTCTTGCTTGAGATTCTTTGTTCAAGGTAGGAGTTTTCTTCCATTCTTGTTCATTGAGGCTAGGGTTTACTTATATGTATGTTTGGCCTCAAAATGTTATATGTGTATGATATAAATTCATCCTCTCTTAGTATTTTTACAAATATTATATGTTTTGAACAAAGTTAGGGTTGAATACCCATGAAATCTCTTTTCTTGTTCTAAAACCATAGTTTGGGAGAGTGGTGGATTTTCTTCTTAAAATTTTCTTTTATTATTGATTTTGAAATCATAGTGTTTTGTATGGAGTAATAAAATAATGTTGTTGTGATCTCTTGTATTTTTTGCAATGGATTGTTGAAAATTGTCATATGAGAAATTTGAGAATTTTTGAGATATGCTTGTAAATTGAGATAATTTGTGGATATTAACATCTCTTGTATAGTTTGTTGTGATAAACTTGAATTGACTTCGAGAGATGTCGTAGAGTGTAGAAGTTTAGTCTATTCCAGTGGGAGTGAGATGGTTTCCTACACTTGTAATGGGTTGTGTTTGGGAATGTAACCACTATTGTTCACTTAAGTTCGAACTAGGGATAGTATACTTTTCCTGGGAAGGATTTATCAATGTCATTGGGATGGTACACGGCCTTTTCCAAAGTGCTTGTGATTGTGATGGGTGGACTATGTATAATCATTAGGCAGATTCCTAAGAAGCGACCAACATACCTGAGATATAGATACATTTGAGAATATGAATTTATACATGAATTTATTAACGAAGGTTTATTATGACTAATGATAAATGATTTCTACAAGAATTTGCTGGAAGTATGGGATTCCACCAAAACTTGTGAAAATGGTTTATCATTGGAAAAGACTTATTTATGGGAACTTGGTTCTTACTGTTCATTTAATTTACTGTTACTATTTAAACTTGAGATATATTTAAATATCCCTATTTTATTTCAATGCTATGTATGATAATTGTAAAAATGAGACCGACCTTTTTTATATGTTTCAAAATCTTGTACGAGTTTGGGAAGAATGTTGCTGCAAAGCTTAATGCTCACCCCCTATAAATACTATATTTTTAGATTATGGTATAGAGGAGGAGACCAGAGTTGACGAGGCGACCCATTGAGGACCTCCATTAGATGGGGACATGGATCCTGAGGTTAATGTATAGAGCTAGATGCTCATCTGTTCCACACTAAGACATTATTTTGGGGACAACTGGAAGTTTAATATTTTGTCTCTCTCTAATATTTTGTCTTCATCCGTGAGAAGCTGGTTGCACTTCGTATTCGAGAATACATGGATTTAATGGAATGGACGAACGTGGTAGAGAGAGACACACATGAGACCAGACGAAGACAAAAATTTTGCTAAAGGAGGTCCCCTGAGAACCGGTAGTAGCAGTGGAGTCACACAAAGGAAAGTTCCATACCGTCGACCTTATCAAGCTTCAAGGTAAAAGAACAAAGCAGTTCGAGGAGTTGGGGTTACTCAAGATAGAGTAGCCACTAACATGCGTCAATGCTTCGCATGTGGAGGGGTGAGACACTTCAAAAATAACTGCCCATCGTTGCCACCAAGGACTAATCAAGCAACTGGACATAGTGTTGATAGTATCAAATTTTCTAGATGTCTTTCCAGACGAACTACCCGGGTTACCCCCACAGAGAGAGATTGAGTTCAATATTGATCTCTATCCGAGGATCGAACTCATATCCATTACTCCTTACCAGATGACACATTTGGAGTTGAAGGAGCTAAAGTAGCAGTTGAATCATTTTTTGGCCATTGGATTTATCCGTTTAAGCACTTTACCTTAGGGAGCCCCAGTCCTCTTTGTGAAGAAGCATGATAAAACGTTTCGGTTGTGCACGGACTACCGAAGGTTGAATCGGATGACAGTGAAGAATAAATATCCATTGCCACAAATAGATGACTTATTTGATCAGCTGAGGTGTTCTAAGTATTACACCAAGATTGATCTTCACACAAGGTACTATCAATTGCGGATCAGGAAGGAGGATATTTTTAAGACTGCTTTTCGTACCCGGTATGGTCATTTCGAGTACACGATAATGCCGTTCGGATTGGCTAATGCACCCGCAGCCTTCATGGATTTGATGCACAAGGTATTTCGATCATATCTAGATCAGTTTGTCTTTGAATTCATTGATAACATACTGAGCTATTCACGGACACACGAGGAACATGAACGCCATCTCACGATTGTGCTCCAGACTTTGAGGGAGCATAAGTTATATGCTAAGATGAGTAAATGCGAGTTCTGGATGAAGAAGGTGAAATTCCTTGGTCACGTGGTATCAGAACAGGGTGTAGCTGTTGACCCAACAAAGATTGAGGAAGTAGTGAAGTAGGAACCACCGAAGAATGTGACTGAAGTACGTAGTTTTCTAGGCTGAGTAGGTTACTATCGGAGATTTTTAGAAAAGTTCTCAAAGCTAACAATGCCGATGACACGCCTTAAGAAGAAGGGAGAAAATTTCTTGTGGACTCAAGAGTGTGAACTAGCCTTTCGCATCTTGAAGGAGAGGTTGACGACGACACCTGTCATCATTATTCCGAGTAGTGGGGAGGGATACGATGTGTACACCAATGCTTCATTACGAGGCTTGAGATGTATGCTAATGTAGGGAGGAAAGGTAGTTGCTTATGGTTCAAGACAATTAAAGGTTCACAAGCAGAATTATCCCACTCATGACTTTGAGCTTGCCGCTGTGATTTTTGCTCTCAAGTTGTGGAGGTGTTACTTGTATGGGGAAAAGTTTCAAGTGTTATTTGATCACAAGAGCCTCAAGTATATGTTCACACATAAAGACTTAAATCTCCGGCAAAGAAGGTGGATTGAGTACCTAGAAGACTACGATTTCACACTCAACTATCATTCGGGGAAGGCGAATGTAGTTGCTGATGCACTTAGTAGGAAGTCTCGGGGTGAACTAAATGTTTCCATAGGTGAATGGAAGTTAAAGGATGCCCTAGAAGATTATGATCTATGGGTTGGAGAAGATGAATCCCGACCATGCTTGTTCAACCTTGTGGTTCAACCTACTCTCCAACGTAGAGTGGTGGACTTGCAATGCCTGGATCCGGGACTGTAGTTGATTCGAGCTCGATTGAAAAATGGAAAAACAATTGAAGGATGGTCTCTAAAGAATAGAGAATTGAGATATAAGGAAAAATGATGTGTACCTGATGATTTTTCTTCAAAAGAGAAGATACTTTGAGAGTGTCATCTCTTTAAGTTTGCTATCCACCCAGGAAGCACAAAAATGTATAGAGACATAAAGCGTCAATATTGGTGGAGGGGAATGAAACGAGAGGTGGCTAAGTACATTTCAAAGTGCGCGGTTTGTCAGCAGGTGAAGATTAAACATAAAAAGCCTGGAGGATTACTAAAATCATTACCTATTTCAGAATGGAAGTGGGATCACATCATTATGAATTTCGTGTCAAGCTTTCCACGGACTTCACGAGGGCATAATGTTGTATGGGTAATCGTTGATAGACTCACCAAGTTTTCTCACTTCTTAAGCAAGCTTTACATTCGCGAGATTGTAAGGTTGCATGGAGTTCCACTCTCTATCATATCGGGATCGTGATTTTTGTTTTGTGGCGCAATTCTGGCAAAGTCTACAACGAGCTATGGAGACAGAATTGCACTTTAGCACCGCCTTTCATCCCCAAAAGGATGGCCAATCCGAAAGGGTGATATAAATTTTGAAAGACATGTTACGAGCTTGCGTGCTATATTTGCAGGGAAGTTGGAGTGACCATTTGCCGCTGGTGAAATTTGTGTACAACAACAGCTATCAGGTAAGTATCGGGATGGCACCGTATGAAGCATTGTATGGAAGGTCATGTCGATCACCGACGTGTTGGTTAGAAGCAGGCGAGAGTAGCTTGTTTGAGCCAGAAAAAATTAGAGAAACTACAAAGAAGATTCAACTCATCCGGGAGAGATTACGCATGGCGCACAGTCGACACAAAAGCTACGCAAATAGAAGACGAAGATCCTTAGCGTTCCTAAAGGGGGACTATGTGTTCTTAAAAGTGTCACCCAAGAAGGAAGTATTTAGATTTGGCAAGAAGAAAAAATTAGCTCCAAAGTATATCGGGCCATTCGAAGTGATCAAAGCAGTAGGCAAAGTAGCGTATCAACTTCGATTACCAGCTTAGTTGTCAGGGGTGCACGACGTGTTTCATGTGACGATATTGAGGAAGTGCCAGTTGGAGATCCCGCATGTTATAGATTTGTAAGATATTGAAGTTCAAGATGGAGCAACATATGAAGAACAACTAGTGAAGATTCTTGATACCAAAGAGAAGGTGCTTCGAAATAAAGTGATCCAACTGGTGAAAGTCTTGTGACAATATTATGGAGTGGAGAAAGCCACTTGGGAAACCAAGCTGGAGATACGATAGAAATATCCTCATTTGTTCACTACTTGAGGTAAGTTTCGAGCATGAAACTTTCTTTAAGGGGGTGGATTGTAAACCCCCACATGTAATAGAACTTGTACCAACTATAATTGACGTACAAATGTATGTTGTATAAGTTTGATTTGACTTTGGAAGGTTTTAGAATGAATTGTAAATAAAAAATAGGTCAAAAAGGCAAAACTGGGCACACCATACCAGTACACCGAGGTCTAGTAGACAAGTCGTACCGGTACACTTTGTGAAAATCTGAAATTTTAACAATCTTTTGCCAAGATTTTGGGCTAGGCATTTCATCCTTCAAATGTTAAAAATGGACAATGATATAATACCAATGGTGGTATGTTGGGCCTCGAACGAATCAATCAATTAAAAATATACTTAGCCCTCGTATTTTAAAATTTCGATAAACATTTACTTGGGTATTAGGATTAATCATAAAAACTAAATATTTTAAGGTCAAACTAAGGTCTCCATTGAATCTGGAAGGTCAAAAAATATTGGGAGAAGTAATATGGGATGTTGTAGAAGTTTGGAAGTATTCCGGAGTGAAAGCACACTTTAGAGAAAATTTGGGTAAAAAAGATTTTGGACACTTCTTAGCATTTTATTCATAACCTTTTATTAATAACTCTAATTGATCTGAACTTTGGAAAATATATAGTAGACATCTGGGGCTACAAAAGAGTATTTCATGAAAAATTTTCAATTCAACCTCTAAATGGGTAAAAAATTCTCTGGAAGTTACAACAAAAATCTGTCAGTCAAATCGTTTTGATATGCACACCGGTACGCCGAACTCCAGTAGCAAAACCGTGCCGGTATGCTTTGTCTGAAGCTTCTCGAACAGTTAAAAATTTGAGATTTTTTGTGTTTTAAAACATCATTTTAAGCCCCATTTGTCCCATTCTTCCATTCCATTCTCACCCCACACCTCTTAAAACCCTAGAAGAAGATTAAGGGAGAAAGAAAAGGGAGGAAGGAAGTCTTTAGAGCTTGGGTTCTTGCTTGAGATTCTTGATTCAAGATAGGGGTTTTCTTCCATTCTTGTTCATTGAGGTTAGGGTTTACTTATATGTATGTTTTTCCTCTAAATGTTTTATGTATATGATATGAATTCATTATCTCTTAGTCTTTTTACAAATATTATATGTCTTGAACAAAGTTAGGGTTGAATACCCATGAAATCTCTTTTCTTGTTCTAAAACCCTAGTTTTAGAGAGTGATTGATTTTCTTCTTAAATTTTTCTTTTATTATTAATTTTGAAATAATAGTGCTTTGTGTGGAGTAATAAAATGTTATTGTGATCTCTTGTATTTTTCACAATGGGTTATTGAAAATTGTGATATGAGAAATTTGAGGATTTTTTAGATATGCTTGTAAATTGAGATAATTTGTGGATATTTACATCTCTTTTATGGTTTTTTGTGACGGACTTAAATTGTCTTTATGAGATGTCGTAGAGTGTAGATGTTAGCCTATCTCAGTGGAGGTGAGATGGTTTCCTACACTTGTAGTGGGTTGTGATTGGGAATGCAACCACTATTATTCACTTAAGTCCAAACTAGGGATAGTATACTTTTCTTGGGAAGGATTTGTCAATGTCATTGGGATGGTACACAACTTTTTTCAAAGTGTTTGTGATTGTGATAGGTGGACTAGGTACAATCGTTGGATAGATTCCTAAGAAGCAAATAGCATACATGAGATATAAATACATTTGGGAATATGAATTTATACGTGAATTTATTAACGAAGGTTTATTATGACTAATGATAAATTATTTTTACAAGAATTTGTTGGAAGTATGGGATTCCACCAGAACTTATGGAAATGGTTTATCATTGGAAAAGGCTTATTTATAGGAACTTGGCTCTTACTGTTCATTTAATTTACTGTTACTATTTAAAATTGAGATCTATTTAAATGTCCCTATTTTATTCAATGCTATGTATGATAATTGTGAAAATGAGATCGACCTCTTTTATATGTTTCAAAACCTTGTACGAGTTTGGGAGGAATGTTGCTACAGAGCTTAATGCTCACCCCCTATAAATATTATCTTTTCAAATTATGGCATAGAGGAGGAGACCAGAGTTGACGAGCTGACCCATTGGGGAGCTCCATTAGATGAGGACATGGATCCCGAGGTTGATGTATAGAGCTAGATGCTCTTATGTTCCACACTAGGACATTATTTTGGGGACAAGTAGAAGTTTAATATTTTGTATTCCACTGCAAGTGTAAGTTCAATTATTTTGAGATGTAATTGTCATAGTTTAGGCATATTCTTTTGGATGTTAAGGCCATGTTTTGGTCAATTCTTTTGAGATGATGTTGTAAATATTATGAATGATGAATGCAATTTCTTTTTGAGTGGATTTTGTTAGTTGCTCTCATGACGTTAATGGTTTTAGATTGTAATGTCATCTAAGGTGGTTTTTGAGGCATTACAACCCATGTCATTATCGCCAAGTTCCCTGAGGCCTTTTTCCAATCCTACCACACTTGGGATTCTCTCTTTAGCTAGAAAGTAGCTAGAGTTATCTTCGTAGTATCGGTGGTGATCTCCATTACCCCTAAGACCTTATCCACCTATCGGAACCAATGGTCAGCCACCATCGGATCCGCCCCTCCCAGAAAGACCGGAGGATTGTGTGCTTTGAACTTCTGGAGGTTACTTGATCCTCCTTGACCCACATTTGCACCATTCTGTGCAATAGTAGCAACTGTAGCACTAGTTTGTGCTATGGTAGCCGCCGCAGTACCAATAGCCTCTAAGAAGGCTTGTTGGTCAAAGGCCGGTGGTGGTTGGTTGTTGTTCGGCCCACCACCTCAGCGTCCTCTTCCTCGACTAGCCATCTACATATGTCAGATAGCAATAGCATCTTACATAGTATCCCAAGATATGAATCAAACACAAACATTGAGAATTATCTCATTGTCCCCCTAGTAGAACGTATGTCACATACTATAAGACATTTACACATTGAACTATCCCGTTTATCCCTTTTTCCGAATCCAAGGTTATGTTTTCTAAACACTAGGGTTAGAATATTGTTCACCATGCATATAATTCATATAACATGTAGCAAGTAGAGTACATAACATGAAATGCATATGGAATGCAATGGTCTAGATTCAATACCCATCAAGCCCTAGGTAATCCGTACACCTAAGCTCTAATATCAAGTTGTGTCGCCCCAAAATCTGGGGGTCCGTTGATCATCCATTAACTCGCGGAATGCCTGTGGATATCGTGTAACTCGATATCACGCCATTGTGTCCCATTTATCGGGATCCATAATTTAACAAAATCGAGCAGAGTCTCCTTTGTATGGGGAGGTCTACCCAAAATCTAACTTGTACAACATGCATCAACATGACCCATCCGAGGCCTAATATGACACAATGACCGCACCGGTCCATTTATGAGTAAAAATTAGCCACACTGGGTCCATTTATTCATACTCATATAAAACATGCAAGGTTATATTAAAAGTAATCCATATAAGTTTGATTACAATTCTTTTACACATATTACATGCTCAAAACATAGTTTTAACAAAAGTTTTACAAAAACTAAGGTTAAAGGCACAATTCGGCCTTTCTTCACCCTTAAGACTCCAAATGAGAGTCGTCCACTGATGTGTATCCCGCACCTGAAATATTTTCTAGTATAGGATAAACAACCCTCAATAGAGTATCTCCTACAGAGGCTACTCCCCACCCTAGATGCATATGAATGTGCACATGCAACAATCCACAACATTGATCCATTTCAAACAAGAATATGTGATTCAAGATTGAAACTCTACCATGTCATGCCATGATATGAGATGACACTCACTCATGCACTTTAACACGAGCTCTCACCAGCTCTCACAACACAACATAATGCACGTGTGTAAAACCTTCATCATTAATGAAATTTATCCGATGTTTGTTTGAAATAAAAATCATGTGTTTATAAAACCAAGCATTGTTGGATGTTGCACATCCAAAAGTATGTTTATAAAATAAAATCTTTAACAAAATCTTGTGTCTTTGTTGGGCAATGGATTTTGGAATTGCACTGCCAGCTCCATACACCTAATTCACTTTTGTTGGACTTGCACCGACGGAAGTGAATAAACCAATAATCGGATTTTGTACCCGATGGATCTTCTAGCTCTTCTTGCTATACTCGACACAAGTTCTTTCATACAACCATGTGACTTAAAAAGAATCTTTAATCCAACCTTCCCGAGACCACTATCAACCACCAAGTGTGGTGTTTGATCAACCATGCATTCACGCACCCACACTCATGACTCATGCCCATGAATGTGATGTCAATATCATGTCCAATATGCATTAATGTCAAATAAGCAATTCAACCACATGTCCACGTGTTCTATGGCAATTTATATCTTATGTATATAAATACCAAACTTTGTCACAATGTCAACATATCATAAACACATATCAACATTTCATTTCCATTGTAATTCATATATTAAACATATGGTTTCTCTTTACCACATCATTCAAACACGTTATCACAAATTTCATGCAATTAATACACTTTATTTCATATAGGCATTTTATCAAACACCTTCAAGGCACCAAATCATGTAATCACATAACATGTATAAATTTATCACATAACTATTAAAAAAATCACAATATATGATTTTTACATACCCAATTATCAAAACATCCTAGAAATCATAAACTAGCAATTTCTAATTACCAATTTAAACTAGAATTGATCTTACCCATTTCCATTAAACCAACTCTAATAGGTCAGTGTTAAAAACACTCAAAACAGCCCACACATTTCCTACGGGCACCATAGAATGTAAATAAACTAAAGTAGGAGGGAACCCGATCTCTTGTAGCGTAAACCGAAGACAAAAGCTTCAAGAACATCTCCCAAGACCTCCAAAATTTGATTTCCTTCAAATCTTCTCTTTGGATCTTCAGTGAAATCTCTTGTTTTTGGTACATAGGTGTAGCCCTTGCCGAGGAGATGAAGTTTAACTCTTGGCTCAATGGATTCTGACCGACGGAACTTCGTGAATCAGCGAAAGAAAGATTATTTTTTCTCTTTTCCCCTCCCTTCTCCTCTCACACGTTATACACTGATTTTCAGCAGATTTTTCTGCTGAAAATCAGATATTTTACACTATTTATAATTTTTTAAGACTTGACCCTAATCGCGCTAAGTGTCCCCCATTTATTCGGGTCTGTTTTCTCCCCAAAACGATTTATTTCATCTTGGTTTAAGTTCAAATTAATTTTATGTGAAATTTTATCCAATTATAAGAAAATTTTAAAACTTTCGTTTTTGGGGACCTTTGTGAGGTCATCCGCCACCCAATTCCATCGAACAACGTATAAAATTCGACTATGTCGGAATTCGATGAAATTCGACAAGGTGACTAGATTTCGAGATACGAATCTAACGGCGAACTCCGTTGTGTCATCCGAATTCTAAAATATGAGTATTTTTAATACACATTATAATGACAAATTATCATTTTGCCCTTTTTCAGAAAAAGTTTAAATTTACCCGGATTTTACACATCAAGCTAGTCTCTACTAATTTCAAGAAATTTCAGTAGAGTTTACTTTAAAAATAGAAGCACAGAAAAAACTAAATCTGTCTATAAAACTTACAATCATCATAATACACCATATCACTATAATCATCAATACATACCCAACCACCAAAACAACCATAATTCTATACCCAAAATCATCATAATCATGTATAATTAGTTAACTTTACAAAAGACAGAACACAAAAAATACACACATGCTTAAATAGAGAAAGAACTTCATCTTCTTTATAGCTTGCACCAAGTATCCTTCAATGTATACCTGAAAAAAATTTGAAATATAAAAATTATCAAAATTTGTGGGACAAAATAAAATAATTATAAATCCGAAACATGAGACCCCTTACTTTTTTCGTTAGTTGGATTGAACATAATTATTGTTATCAATTCCATTGAATTATCTATTGTTTATACTATTGTTTTTTCTCTAAAATGTATTATTGTTTATCTATTGTTTATACTATTGTTTTTTCTCTAAAATGTACTGTTGTCTAAAATGTTCTCTAAAATCTTAATAAATTTCTCTAAAATGATTTATACTATAAAAGTCTATTGTCACATGACAGTGTTGAAACTCAAATTAATGTAACTTATGTGAGTCTATAAAAACCATGTCGAATGTAAAAATCATTAAAACAACTCACAAATTACATCAATAACACCAAATTCACCAAAAATCTAAAAAAAAAAAAAAGACCAAATTCACAACAATCAGTACAAAACTCAAGCAACAAATTCATTGAGCGAACACCAAATTCAAATCATGTAAACCCAAAACAACTAATTGCTAGGGAGAAAGTCGCAAACACAAAGTGGCCTTACATAAGAGTCCATCTAGCACCATTTAGAAGATGAAGAGAAAATTTGAAAATTAGAGTTTTCTTGCTCAAATGTTCATCAAACAATGGTTGTGTTATATATATAAAGCACAAAAAAATCGAAATGCTCCTCTCGGTTTGACATCGTTAATGTTTATTTGTTGACCTACAATAGTTGCATGTGTTTTAGAAGGTCTTCTTATAAGACATTATTAATGTTTATTTGTTGACCTCCAATAGATGCATGTGTTTTAGAAGGTCTTCTTATCAGTAAGTGCATGATTAATTGCATATTTATCTTTAAACCAATAAATTTACTTAATTATCTCATCATCATTTTATTTTCATTGAGTTACAACTAAATAAATAAATAAGTGAATTACAAATATATAAATATGTCCATGATGAATGTTAGACGCTAATTGTAGGTGGAGACCTGCTATGCCAAATCCTTGAGGCAATTGCTTTATCTGTATTGTTCTCGAGAGAACATCCCATTGATTAGAGCTTCCTTGTGATCTCAAGTGTAAGAGTTATGGATTGATGAAAAATATGCTCAAAGTTTATATCTATAGGGGAGAGGAAAATCCAATATTCCATCAACCATTTATGAGGGGAATCTATGCTTCTGAAGGATGGTTCATGAAACTGATCGAGGGAAATAAACAATTTGTTGTGAGGGATCCCAAAAAAGCTCACTTGTTTTATTTACCTGTTAGTTCTCTGAAGCTGAGTGTGCTTCATGAGCAAAAATTTTCCACTCAGAAGGATTTACAAAAGTATCTGGAGAAGAAATATGTGGACATGATTGCAAAGAAATATCGTTTCTGGAACAAAACCAAAGGAGCAAATCATTTTCTTGTAACCAAACTGAAATGCTTGTAACCATGAGAAGCCTGTAACCATTAATGAAGCCAAATCGAGAAACAATGAAACCATCCACGTTCACAAACACAAAACTTTAGGCAGCTAATTCCACCGACCCACATCATTTGCTAATTCCACAAACCCAAAAATCTACATCGAAATTCCACAAACCCACATCAAAATTCTAATCTCAATGTTCGAAACCCACAAACCCAAAAATCTTTTGTTAATTCTTCCATGGGAGTGAGACAAAGAGAGCGATTGGAGAGAAAGAGAGGGAGATACCTGGGCTGAGCTATCGTTGATCATCACTGGGCTGTCCCTGATCCTAGGCTGTATCCTAAGCTGTCACTGATCACGCCGTTGTGCTGCCAGTGAGAACCTTGGTTGAGCCATGACAGAGGAGTGAGAGGTGAGCAGTCTAAGGGGTGTAAGGGGTCTGGGTAGAGTATAGGGGTGGGTAGTGTGTAGATTTTTTTTTATTGCCGCTGTGTTGAGCCATAAGCCATGGCAGAAGAGTGAGAGGTGATTGGTGTGGTGAGCAATCTGCTGGAGAGAAGAGAAGGAGAGAGAGAGAGAGAGTAGGCGTGTAAGGGGTGAGTAGCGTGTAGGGGTTTGATTTCATTTGGGCGGGATTTTTTTTTTATGTGAGATGAAATGTAGGTCATTAGATTCAATTAGAATAATTAGATAAAATCTAGACCGTTGAGTTAAAATTAAAATGAATCTGAATTGTCCTTTTGTTTTTCCTAATGAATTTAAATTAAATTAAATTAAATTTTGAAGTAAAAAAATATTCAAATTAGATTCTATCTTATTATTATTAGGGGTGGCAATCGAGTCGTGTCGTGTTGGGTTCGTGTCATGTCGAAAATTAATCATGTCGTACATTAGTCAACTCTAACCCAACCCAATTAACTAATCGTGTCATGTCGAGTTGACCTGTTTATTTTCGTGTCGTGTTCGTGTTTTTAATCGTGTTGACCCACATAAACTTTAAATAAAAAATTTAACTCTAAGATTTTATTTTTACTTAATTGAATCTCTCCTCATATTTTTTCTACAAATTAAAAATTAACCTAATAATAATAATGAGTAATAATATCTTTTTTTATACAATAATTATGGTGGTGTTTGATAAACAGTTACAAATAATTAATATTTTATTTCTATAATACTAATTAAATATGTTAATCGTACATTGCGCAACTAAATTAAACATTAGAAGTAATGAAAAAAAAAGCTATCAAAACATGAAAACTCATACATACAACGAAAAGGTCCGGATAATCTCTTTTGAGTTAAAAATTTCATGTTGACGGGTTAAGCGGGTTGAACCCGAACACGACCCATTAACATTTTGTGTTGACGGGTCGTGTCATACACGGGTTCCTGTCAAGAAATAGTCAATCCAAACTCATTTATTCGTGTCGTGTTCGTATCGAGTTATCGTGTCGTGTCAAAAATTATCACCCCTAATTATTATAGATGTTCAATCTAATAGGGCGAACTCACAAAAAAATTGGCGAAATTAATTTTTCTATCATTATTTATGCAAATTAAATAGGCAATGCACCAAACTCAATCAATAGAAAAATAAAAGCAAACAATGAAATTAAACTACAAGCAAGACACAATTTACATGGTTCTCCCAAACTCAGGTACTTTCATGAACTCTGATCTCAACCTTTCACTATATCAAAATAATGGGTTTACAACATTCCACCGCAGAGGCTATCAAAATATCAAATATTCATCACCAAAAAATAGATATAAATAAAAATAACAAGAATATATCTCACCCGATAAGTCTTGCAAAATAACAATTCAAGAAAACTTTCCACAAAATAAATTGATCAATGCAGAGTATTCGTTATTGCGAACAACATATTAGAATTTTATCAAAATCTCACACCGAATACCACCCGAATTTCGGCTCAAAGGTTCTTCCTCCACTCGGTTTTCGTCACTGCCTCTGCCGAAGTCTTTTTTTTTTTTTTTGGCAGAAACCCTTTCCTACTTGGCTTGTGAACAATTGAAGACAAAGTCTTCCAAAGCTTATGTGGTCCAATGTGAACAACGTTTCAAACCAGCCACATTATTATTTTTTTTTCTTAACTATCGAGAAACTAAATAAATAAAGACATGGTTGAATTAAGTAATTAAAAAAATAAAAATAAAAATAATTTGATTGGTAAAATATAAAAATTTCATGATTAATTCTCGACTTTTTGGAATGGAATTATTCCTATTGTTTATATATCAAAGATTAATTACATTTGGAAGTATATATTACTTGATTATTTGATTTGAAAAGTGGCAAATGTTCAAAAAACCAATCGAACCAAACCCACTAGTATAACACGCCACTGCTTGTCGCAAGCCATGACGTTAGAGTCAATGACCTTATCCTAATGGATGTAACGTAAACCAATAAAAATTCATCAACCAAAACAAAAAGACAAATAAAAATAGTCAGCATATAATATAACAATAGTCTTTGATTAAAGGAATATGAACCCCATTGGAAACTTCTCTCGACTCTTATGAACTTGATATCTGTAGTTAAATGGTAAGAAGGGTTTTCAGGAACTTAGCTTTGAGCTATGGCTACCACTGCTGAGAGCTATGGCGCACACATACTGGTCTTCCCTTTCCCTGCATCAGGGCATATCATCCCCATCCTCGACCTCACCCGACTGTTACTCGCTCGTGGCTTACGCATCACTGTATTGGTCACACCAACTTTCCTCCCATTGCTCGAACCTCTCCTCTCTTCCCAACCATCCTCTTCTATCCAATCCTTGGTTCTCTCTCTTCCTCAACCCTCGATTTCCTCACAATCAAGCATCTTCGCTAGAATGTCGAAGTCACACGAACTCCGTGATCCCATCCTCCAATGGTTCCAATCCCATCCTGCTCCTCCCGTGGCCATCATATCTGATTTCTTTCTTGGTTGGACCCATGACCTTGCGTCTCAACTCAAGGTGCCACGTGTTGTTTTTTGGCCATCGGGTGTTTTTGCTTCGTTAATTATAAATTATTTGTGGCGTGATTTACCAAATAACGATTATCCTAATGATGACAATTTTTTTATTTCTCTTCCAAAAATTCCGAATTCTCCAAAGTTTCCTTGGTGGCAATTATCTCGTCTCTATAGGGCTTGCAAGGAAGGAGACCCCGATAGTGAATTTTTCAGAAATGGAATGTTGGCCAATTTTGCCAGTTGGGCTGCTGTGTTCAACTCATTCACCAACTTGGAAGAGGTTTATATAGATCATTTAAAGGAAAAAGTGACTGGTCACGATCGGGTTTGGTCCGTGGGACCCTTATTACCTCCTGATATTGATTTGGTGGGGCCATATACACGTGGCGGGACGAGCTCGGTGCCAACTCATGATGTGATGACTTGGCTAGACCAACAAGCTGATGAATCGATTGTGTACGTGTGCTTTGGTAGTCGGTGTGTACTAGAGGATGATCAAATGGAAGCGTTGGCAACTGCGCTAGAGTGTAGTGGGGTACATTTTATATGGTGTGTGAAGACATCTGATGAAGGACACGTGACAAATGACTCTGCCGGGGCCATTCTAGATGGGTTCGAAGACCGTGTGAAGGATAGAGGTTTTGTAATCCGTGGGTGGGCCCCACAGTTGGAGATACTTAGGCACCGAGCCGTGGGAACGTTCTTGACTCATTGCGGGTGGAACTCGGTGTTGGAGGGACTCAACTCGGGTGTGATGATGCTGGCATGGCCAACGGGTGCTGACCAATTCTACAATGCTATGCT
>CM042192.1:12040090-12052987 GCA_023539305.1 Ilex asprella | reverse complement strand
CCCCCCTCCTATCGTCCTAATTCTTGGTTCTGTCCCCGACAGTTATGCCTATAAATAAGTCGTAATCCTAAAAATTGCTCTCATAGACATAGACAAAATTATAAAAGTACATAAATTCTCTCATTCGTTGTGCTTATTTTTTTTTTATTTTTTATTAAACCGTGTTGAGATGTGCAATTATTGGAAAATAATATATAAAGTCAAGTTTGATTGCCATATGAACAATTTTATATTTTAGTCTAATGCAGTTATTGATCATGTAATAAATAAGATCAAAAAAATTCTTAATAAGACAAGTTATGACTAACAATGGGCTGTTTGGCTCCGACAATCAAGCCAGCATTCACATTTGGCTACAACCAAGAACCTTGGTGAGCAATACCTTTTACATCTGTATTCGTAGAATAAGTAATGTGATTTGAATTTAAAATTTTAATTTAATTTATTGATCTAATGATATGATTTTATTAAAATTATTTGATCAATACCGAGTTTTAATATTTAATGGGGTCTATAGTAACTCCAAAGACTATAATAAATTAAGTCAGTAAATTAAGTCCTAATAATATTACTCTCTTAGAATACATAGTTGCACAATATGGCTCTCTAGGTGGCGGAGTCAAGAACATATTTTACGATGGACACACTTAACCACAAGTTTTAGTTTATTTTCTAATAGATAAAAACGATGTTATACATTAAAGTTTTTTACATAATATTTAATGCTTAAAGATTCATTAAACATAAAAGAGTTAAAAGTCAGTATACACAGTCATTTTTTGTTACTTCTTCTAGTCTGTGGTGGACTTTCAAAAAAATTAATTAGGTTAATTTGATTGGGTTATGATTTTAGGGTTTTCAAAAATTGGAAACTTTTTGTTGTTGTTATTGTGCTATTATTTTTCTCTGTCTTCTTGCTATGTTGCTGGTTTTGAATATCGAAAATTGTTTACCTACTCTAGCTTCTATCTTCTCTTTGTGTTGTACTGCTATGTTTTTTTTTGGTCATCTGTGTTACTGCCTTCTGTGCTAGTGTGTTGATGCATGTTGGTTTTGAATACCAAAAATTATTTTCCTAGCTAGCTTTTGTCTTGTTGTGCTGCTATATTTTTTTTTCTTGGCCATCTGTGTTGCTTCCTTATGAAAATTGTTGTGTTATTGCATTTTATTTAGGATTTAAGAAAATGAGTTCTCTAACTGGTGTTGGTGGGAATGGTAGTGGGGATGGCAACAATGATCACAACTCTTTATGGAAATATGTCACAAAAGCAGATAAAATTGGTGTAAGGGGGGAAATGTTCAGTTTCAATGTAATTTTTGTCAATTGAGTTTTAAAGGATCATATTACAGGGTTAATGCACATTTGTTAAAAATCAGCGGTCAAGGAGTTCAAGTATGCCGCAAAGTGACTCCGCAATTATTAATTAAAATGCAAAGGGTAGTTGATCAAGCTGAGGTGAGAGTGAAAATAAGTTTTCCCAAACAAGTCTCTTTACCACCATCTTCAGTATCAAACAAAGATGTTTCCTCGAGTGCAAGTGTTAGTAGTGCTATGAGATTTGAGTCATTAATGCAGGGGGCTGGTTTAGATCTAAAAAAAGGAAGGCTACTTCTACTCTTGAGAAAGACTTCAATTTTGGAGCTCGAGAAGAGCTACATAGTGAGATTGCAAGGATGTTTTGCTCAGATGGTTTACCATTTCACCTTACAAGAAATCCACATTATTGTCGCTCCTATACTTTTGCACCTACTTATATGATTAGTGGCTATATCCCTCCTGATTATAATATGTTAAGGACTTCACTTCTTAAAAAAGAGAGAGCAAACCTTGAGAGATTGTTAGAGCCATCAAAGCAATCGTGGAAAGAAAAAAGGTGTAAGTAATCTTTCTGATGGTTGGGAAGATGCTCAAAAAAGGCCAATCATAAATTTCATGGCATTGTGTGAAAATGGGCCTGTGTTCTTGAAAGCAGTCAATTGTGAAGGTGAATATGAGGAAAAATATTTCATATCCAACTTGCTTATGGAGATCAATCATGCAATTGGACCTAAAAATGTGGTCCAAGTGATCACTGTTAATGCACCTGCTTGTAGGAGTGCGGGAATGCTTGTTCAGAGTTGTTATAAACACATCTTTTAGACACCTTGTGTGGTGCACACACTTAATCTTGCTTTGAAAAATATTTGTGTACCAAAAAACATCAAAGTCAATGGACGTGTTTATGAAGAGTGTAATTGGATCTCATTTATTGATGGGAATTGTGGGGGCATTAAAAATTTATTATGAACCACAAGATGAGATTGGACATTTTGATGATCATGTGAATTTGAAGATGCTCTCAATTGCGGAGACTCGTTTTGCTTCAACCATCATGATGCTTAAAAGATTTAAAGTTCTAAAGGTGGTCTTCTTATAGAGAAGATGAAGCTAGAAAAGTGGCCTTTGTGAAGGAGAAAATATTAGATGATTTGTGGTGGGACAAAATTGATTATATACTTTCTTTTAATAAATCCATTTATGAGATGATAAGGAAGGCCGATACAAATATGCCTTGCCAACACTTGGTTTATGAAAAGTGGGATTCTATGATTGAGCAAGTGAAGACTATTATCTTTCGTTATGAAGGGAAGCGGGAATATGAGGAATCGACCTTTTATTCGGTGGTTTATGAAATATTAATGGATAGATAGGGCAAGAGCAACACACCACTCCATTGCTTGGCACATTCCTTGAATCCAAGGTAATTTGTAAGCTCTAAACTTCAATATTCTAATTTAACTTTCTAGATATCAAATGATTTTCGTTTTATTTACTTTATCTTTAGGTATTATAGTATGGAATGACTTTCTATGGCTTCTAATCGTGTATCTCCATACAAAGATGAAGAGATTTCAAATAAAAGATAAAAGTGTTTTCAAAGATACTTTTCTAATTAGGAGGACTAAAGAAAGGTCAAAGAGGAGTACGCCAAGTTTTCAGCGTGCTTTAAAGAATTTGCAAGTAATGATTCCCTGAGTGATAGAGGACTCATGGAGCCGGCTTATTGTTGGGCTATCTATAGCTCTACGACACCTTTGCTCCAAAACTTGTCTTTGAAGTTGCTTGGGAAACCTTGTTCTCCTCATGTTGTGAGAGGAATTGGAGCACTTATTCTTTTATGCACTCTTTAAAGAGGAACAAAATCACACCAGATAGAGTAGAAGACTTGGTATTTGTACACCCCAATCTTCACATTTTATCAAGGAAATCTCCTCTATACAGTGAAGCAATACTAAGATATGAGATGTTGCATGAGATGCATTTGATTCCATGGATGAGGAGGGTAGTGGGATGCTTGAGATTGCGAATCCTTCCTTTGATGAACCAGATTTGGAGGCCATACTATTTACTGATGAAGGAATTGACAATGATGATGTTGAACCCTTTTAAGTGAATTAAGAGAGGATGTAGGATTCCTTTTGTTTTTGTATTCTTTGAGTAATGCTAGATAGACTTATAATTTAAACTTAAAAATCAGACTTGATGACATGGTTCCTGATGTGTTCCAGCCATGTCATCAGTTTATTTCCAAAAAAAAAAAATCAAAATTTAAAGAAGAGATTAGATTTTATTTTCTCCATTGATAGACCCAAACCCTTCCCTTTTCCCTCCTTGTCGCCTTCTCCCTTCCCTTTCACTAAACCAAACACAGTCGACAACAAGGACCCAGATCTCGCCTTTGAAAAATCTAGTTGCTCACATTTTTTCCTACTTCACGATGTCACGGTTCTCCTCGCATTTTTACCTCTTCAATGGAGTAGACAATCGTTCGAAGCCTTTGGAGTAAACAATTGCTTCGATCAAGATTTTTGTAAGTGTCCCCATCTCTTTTTTTTTTCTTTGTTGCTTTACTATTACAACATTTTGCTTTATTGTTATGAATTTCTCAAGTCTAGATTTTTTACTAATGATTAATTATGTCGATTGTTTTACGATGGTCTTAGATGTAAATTCATTGAAGGTCACGCTTCTCCTCGCATTTTTACCTCTTCAATGGAGTAGACAATCGTTCGAAGCCTTTGGAGTAAACAATTGCTTCAATCAAGTTTTTTGTAAGTGTCCCCATCTCTTTTTTTTTCTTTGTTGCTTTACTATTACAACATTTTGCTTTATTGCTATGAATTTCTCAAGCCTAGATTTTTTACTAATTGATCAATTATGTCGATTGTTTTACGATGGTTTTAGATGTAAATTCATTGAAGAACTGATTTTCTTATAAGTTTATTGCATCCTTTTACTTTTTAATATTCTATCTATTTATTTTTGTTGGTGATTTTGGAGTATAAACATATTATTTTTTTTGTGATGTTTAGGAATATATTGTGTTTAAGAAATTTTTGACTAATCAAAGAGGCACTTGGTGGAATTAATTTTTAGTGGAATGGGAGGTGAATGCTCAAGTAGTTTGCAAATGATTGATAAAAATATTGAGACTAAAATACAGAATATAGTCGACATAGATGAGCCTAAGGTTGGGATAATATTTGAAAGTGAAAAATAGTGGTTTGACTACTATACATATTATGGCAAGCGATTGGGTTTCTAGTTAAGATAAGATTATCAGCAAAAGGAGATGATGGTGAGTTGAAATACTTGATGATTTGTTGTTCTCGATCAGGAAAGACAGAGTGCAATTCTAAAAATACTTTCAAACTATGTCCGAACATCAGAACATGTTGTAAGGCTAAGGTCCTAGCAATTTTAAGTGCTGATAAAAAGTAGTGATTGAACATTGTCATGCTTGATCATAACCATGAGGTGAGTCCAAGCTAAACTCGATTCTTTCGTTGTAATCGAGTGATGGGACCAAATGTAAAAAAGAATCTTAAATTGAACAATAAGGAAGGGATTAGAATAAATAAAAATTTTAATTCCATCAGGGTCGTCCCAACAACATATCTGAAAAAGCTTAGGCTTTAGGCCCCATTTTTAAGAAAAGCCCCAATTTTTTAAGTACTATAATAGTTCATGTGAAAAAAAGTCTTCAAAAATATAAGCCCTATCAGTCATTTAGGCCCTATCTTCAAAAACCAAAAATCATTTTGGCCCATATTCTAATCCAAATATTAAATATCCAAAAAAAAAAAAAAACTCGAAAGTCGCATCAAATTAAAAAATTTAAAGATCAAATCATTACAATAACAACCATTTCTCTCTCTCTCGGTTTAACAAAAATCCAACTGGCCCCCAAGCTGCCCAACTCTATCCTCGGTAAACCAAGCCATCTTCCTTTTTCTTTCTCTCTCAGTACTCTCACAATAATCCTCTCATAGTGTTAATCCTATCTTAGTGTAAAGTCATAGTCAAGTTTTCATTTTAACTTCTGAGTGCTTGAGATGATCTCTGATCTATCCATCGTTGACTCCATTACTATATAAGGGACATGGTTCAGAATCAAAAGCCAACATTGAGACCATCTGATCTTATTTAAGGTTCTATTGTTTCATAATTTTAATTTTTTTGTGTCCTTTTTATTTGCTTTCTTTTTAATTTCTAAAAAAAATATGTCTTAAATTCAAGGTTATGTTATATAGTTTAACCATATTATATATGTAAAATCCGGCTAAATTTGATTTTTTATAAATAAGGGGTAAAACGGTAAATTGTTATCACGGTTCGAGTTGCAAACCTGAAATTTTCTAGAGCTCAAATGACAAAATGGACCTCACTGCTGAATTCATCTCGCGAAATCTAGTTGCACTGTCCATTTTAGTTGAATATTGAGATAGTCGAATTTTTTGCATTTCACGAGGCAGTCGGGTCTCAAGTGACAAAAAAAACGATTTTTTTTTATAAAATTATGAAATTCAAAATGAAGGTGAGTTAAAATAAAAATATTTTGAACTTGAACTGAAGCGAAATTTAATCATTCAGGACGAAAACGGACTCGAAAAAAGAGGGACGTGTGACGCGTTGCTCAGTCAATTCTCACGATAAAAAGAGGAGAGGGAAATAGCTTGTATTCTCAACCTTCTCTCTACGATCTACGGTGATTGAGTGCTCAAATTCACTCAGACCAAGAACAAAAGTCGTTCCCCTTGCTTAGGACTACTCCCTTATACCAAAAAGAAGGGTTTTTCCCTAAAATCAAATAACGAGATTTTTGGAAGTGAGACATTTAGGCTAGAAGCAGGTTCTTGGAGCTTTCTACGGTCATTCCTTACACTTCAAGAGATATGGTTTCCTCCTACTTAGGTTTATTTATAATATAGAATATTATTGTAGAATGGGTAGGTTGATAGAAATATATATCACTTGTCGATGGTTGTGATTTGGTGAAATAGGTATTGAAAATGGGTAGAATAAATTCTATCTTAAAATGGATATGTAAAAATTGCACAATGTAGTCACTTGACTTATGTGAATTTGTGGGTATGCTATGTGTTTACATTGTGCCTTAAGAAATTAAATGTGTTATTTCTTGTTATGTGATGACATGCTTGGATTTTGTTCAAGAGAAAGATGTTGATATGTACATGTTTATATGTTAACATCGTGAATAATTATGAGAATTATATGCTTATGATATAATTTTTCATGGGATGGTGAAATGATTTAGAATAGTTCTTATGGCATTCGTAGCATATTGAACATTGTATTATTGTTGCAATGAGATATCATATTATATATGCATGGGAACATCACATTTTGTGGGTGTGTGTGCATAGTTATCGTCAACACCACACTTGGTGGATGACGGGTGGACTCGTGTAAGCTGGGTCGAAGATTTGGCCGAGTTACACGGTTTACATGGTAAAAATGGTTGAGGTTAGCAAAAAGGGCTAGAATATCCCTCGGGTGCAAGGCCTGGTGATATGGATACACACTCTATTGGTACAAGTCCATAAAGTGTGTCAGTGTACGCGGAGTCGTTAGTGAAAGTCCATAAAATTCCGTGTCGGTTGGGTGCTGTTAGTGTAAGTCCATCAATACCCACCCCATGAAAGACCCTAGATTGGTAAATGTCATTTGATGTGTAACATAGATGACAGATTCATACGCGTTAGCACTTGCACGTGTTGGAGAGCTGGGAAGGGCTCGGGTTGAGTTGCATGAGTGAGTCTCACCTCATTTCATGACATGACATAATCAATTCCAACATTGGATGCATATTCTTGTTTGAAATGTTATGAGTTATTGAATGTTGCATGTGAACATTTCACATGAACTTAGGTTGGAGAGTAGCCTCTGTAGGAGATACTCTATTGAGCGTGGCTCACCTTATATGAGAAAAATATTTCAGGTGCAGGATTTTCGCCAATGAATGACTTTCAGTTCGAGTCTTATGGATGAAGAAAGCCGGAATGTGGCTTATTTTGAGTATCTTGTAAAATTACTATGAACAATTAGTTTTTGGCATGTAATTAAACAAAATCTTGTGTAATAGAGTTTGTATGTATCAAGTTTTATGTTGGAAATATTGTTAAACATGTATTTGATGGTTGTGGAAGGCTATGAAGCATGGATACGGATGCGGCGATACGGTAAAACTTAAAAAAATAGGATACAGATACAGTTAGGATACGTCCATAAAATATTTAGTATTTTATCTTTGATTGAAATATTTTTGGTCTAAGTATAATATTTTAAACTTAAAAGGTTTAAGTATTATATACCTACAAGCTTTAGGAGGTCTAAGCATAATTTATTAACGGATATATTTATGGCAAGGGTCTAAGTGTTACGCGCGTACAAACTTCAGTGGGTCTGCATGTAATGTTTCGAAAGTCAGGGGTCTGAGTGATTAAGTGACAAACCTCAGATGGTCTGGGTGTAATTTTTCCTAAAAGAAATTAGAGTTCTATACTTCTATAATAGATATATAAGGGTCCAAACATATTTGCTCTTGTGCCCTTATATTTTTTTAAAAATCCAAGTAATACCCCGCCTTATCCTAAGAGTATCCTAAGCGTATCCCATCCGTATCCGGCCATATCCGGACGTATCCGATACGTATCCGGTCGTATCGGAGGCGTATCGGTATCCGATACCGATACTTTGACCCTTTCAAAGTATCCGTGCTTCATAGGTGGAAGGGTTTGAAATGGATTGAAAATCAAAAATGGTTGAAATAGACAAAACTGGGTAAAGAGCATCGGCACACTATTTTTCAGAAGGCAGGCAGTACCGATACAACATACTGGTACAGTCTGGTCCAGTGGACAAACTGTATTGGTACTCTCTCCAAATTTTTCAAAATTTAAAACTACTTTGTCATATTTTCAGGCTATGTGTTTCTCCCTTCAATGATGTAAATGAGTCATAATAGAATATAAATCGTGGTATATTAGACCTTGGTTGGATTCAATGAATAATTGAACACGAATTACATTTATGAGTTACGATCCCAATTAAAAGGGTGTAATCGACGTGGTGACAGGTTAAGTGACATCTACGGTACTTCCGCGAGTTGATGGCTGATCAACGGTTAATAAAAGACCTCCGATTTTTGCGGTGTCATAATGTATTGTGTTTATTTATGTTTCTATGTTTTTGTTTGCGTTTATATGTATTTGTCTAGTTGTTATATAGCTATAATATATTAATAATATGGCACCTAGAAGACAACCAATTGGATACAAAAAACAAAGAAAAATTGACCAACTAATAGAATCTCAAAAAAGATATCTTGATAAACTTGTTACTAATAACAAAAATAATGTAACAAAAAAATTAGATGAAAATTTTGTAAATGAAGAAGTAGATAATGAAATAGATTACCTCATTTAAAGATACTGCATTTGAAAATATCGATTTTCAAAATATTAATACCAAACATAGAATGCCTCATTTAAAGATACCGCTTTAGGCCCCAAATTGTCTTGAGTCACCCCTGCATTCATTTGTAGTTGAAGTAGGGGGCATGAGAATATCTTTTTTTCTTAGAGAATGATTGTAGAAACTACATTGAGAAAATAAGGTATTTACGGCTTGGGGTAGGAGATGCTTCTGCAATACATAATTACTGCTTAAATATGCAAGGTGAAAGTGCAAACTTCTTTTATACAATGGATTTGGATGATGAGGGTCAGTTAAGAAATGTGTTTTGGGTTGATGCAAGGAGTAAGATTGCATATGAGGAATTTGGTGATGTTATTACTTTTGATACAACATATTTGGCAAATAAGTATGACATGCACTTTGCTCTATTCATAAGTGTTAATCATCATGGGCAGTCAACTTTGCTTGGATGTGGTTTGATCACCATTGAAGATACAAAAACTTTTAGTTGGTTATTTCAATCATGACTTGCATGTATGTCTAGGAAAACTCCACGTTCCATAATACCTGACCAGGACAAGGCCATGAAGAAAACAGTTGAGAATGTTTTTCCAAATGCTAGGCATCGGTGGTGCCTATGACACATCATGAAGAAATTACCTAAAAAGTTGAGAGGTTGTAAGCAGTATGAATCCATCAAAATTTTCTTGCAAAGAGCCGTTTAGGATTCATTAAGTTGTACTGAATTTGAGGAAAGTTGGAATGGAATGATTGAGAAGTACATGCTACATAACAATGACTGGTTGAGTGGACTGTACAGTGAGAGGCCTCGATTGGTGCCGATCTTTGTGAAAGATACTTTTTGGGTGGGAATGTCTAACACACAACGAAGTGAGAGTATTAATTCATTCTTTGATGGGTATGTCAACTCTAATACTAACTTGAAGCAATTCATCGAACAATATGAAAATGCTTTGAAAAGTAAGGTGGAGAAAGAGAACGAGGAAGAATCAAAGTCTTTCTCTTCGCAAGTCCCTTGTGTAACCCATTATGACATGGAGAAACAAGTTCAAAAGGTTTACACCATCTCAAAATTTAAGGAGTTCCAAAGCGAATTGACATGGAAGATGTAATTTGATTTGACTTTGGTCAAAGTGGATGGCTTGATTTCTGAATACGTTGTATGTCAAGATATCATGACTGGAGAGAAAAGAAAGAGTGCAAATTTCAAGGTTTTGTTTAATGAAAAGATTGTAAAGTGAAGTGCAATTGTCGCCTGTTTAAGTTTTGATGAGTATTGTGCAAGCATGCCGTGGCAGTGTTAATTCGTAGAAAGCTTTAATGACTTCCTGATAAATACATCGTACAAAGATGGAGGAAAGATGTGAAAAGATGTTACACAAAGATTAAAATTAGTTATGATTATTGGAGTGCCACATCTGAAGCACAATGATTAGATAAAATGTGCAATGTTTTTAATGAGGTTGTTGACTTGGCAGTAGATTCTAAAAATAAGTGTACATTTGTGATGGATTGTATACATATTCTAAAGGAGAATTTATAGAAATACGAATGTGGTTTTACAAGTTATGAACCAAGTCCCAACTCAATCGTCGATAAAAGCTCTGGTATGGTCAACCCACTAGTAAAGCGGTTGATGTACTTGGAAAATAAGAGAACATTGTTGTGATGGTATGACATAACCATCATTATTTGGAATTGTAATAATTTTTTTAATGTATTGGTTAATTTCATACCTGGAATTAACTGTAATGTAGGATTCGAAAACTATCCAAAGTGTTAATATTGCTAAAAGTGATAATCAATAATCCAATTTGCCTATTTGTAATGTAAGCTGTGAAAGTTTATTTGTAATTAATCTGTTGTAATTTTGTTATGACAGAATAATTTGGCCTTATTATGGGGAGTCACTCAAAGAGGTCATTAAAACTAATCATATGGGATGAAAAACTATTTCATGGTTAGCAATCTGACATTAGTTTTAGAATTCTATATCTTTTTTGTTGTTTATACTATAATGTCAATTTATGAAATTTCTTGTTTTATGGTTTAGAATAACCAATATCATCATTGAAATGGTGAATATGGCATGCAACATATGACTTCTTCTAGCTCAAAAGAAGTAGTAGACAATCCAGAATTGTCAGTTCCGTCTTCAACATCATCGTCAAATTGCAAGTAGATTTGGTAAATTGGAAAAAATTCTATAAAAAGTCTTTGTCATTTATTCAAGAATTGAGTTTTTTCTTCCCTATGACAGGTATGTGAAGGAGGAACCCTTCGTCAAAATGTGTAAGACGAAGATTGTAGTATTTTGTGTCTTTGTGTTACCCAAAATTGAGTTGTTCTATTATTTTTGGATACTCGTGATTTTATAATAGCACTTAAGAATTGGATTTTGTAGCGACAATTTTATTTTAAACAATTTTTCAATGAATTATTTTTTGGAATATTAGAATACATAGTAATTTTTTTGATTAATATTCCACTACCAAACTGAATAATTTACAGACAAAATACAATCTTGAATAAGTTCACTAAGGCAAGAAAAAATTTGGAATAAGTTGACAAAGACAGCACTCTTCAATTTTGCTATAATCTTTGGGAATGATTTCCTATAATTAGATGTTTGTCAGCATTCTTCAAATTTAAGAGTCTTAATGATGGCAGCAATTGTCATCACAAAGGCAAAAGTTAAGGACAACAACACAGTGTACAATTTTTTTCTAGAACATGGTCATCACGCTTAAGGATGGCAGCACCCTGAGCCAAAATTTAAAGTTTCATCGTCATGGCTAATTTGGCATCACAAAGGCAAAAGTGGTATGATTTTTTTCATTACTCTTCCGCTACCAAATTGAATAAGTTTACAAACAAAATACAATCGGAAACTTATTCTTAAGCAACAATACTATTTGTCTCCATAGTTGAATGAGTACACAAATAAAGTGTACAATTTTCATAAATCAATTCTTCTAAGGCAGCAACTTAATTCTGCATAACAAACCGACTTCACTGTGGTGTCTCGTTGATGAAGTATAAATGTCCCAAACAAAGTGACTTCTACTAGACAATTCGTCGAACAATTTGTGCATGCAATCCATTCTAGCTTTTCCCTCCTTACTCAAGTGGAATGGGTATGCTATAACATTAAAGCAACAAAGTATGAAAAAAGAGATAGAGAGACATAAAAATTTATGGGCTTCGTTAGATTAAGGAATGGTCGGGGAAGGGGACGGGTTACGTTAGGGCTTCGGCTTCGGCTCTGGAGAAAACTGAATTCCTTGGTCGGCGTCGTTGTCAAAGTTGTGAAGCCTAGTTCTTGGGTATGTCGATAAAGAATTCCAATGGCTGTTGATTGTGGCCGGTGGTGTTTAGTTTAATGAAACGGAAGGGAGAAGGCGATAGGGAGGGAAGAGTTTGGGTCTATCGATGGAAAGAATAAAATATGATCTCTTCTTTAAAATTTGATTTTTTTTTAGGAAATAACTGATGTCATGGCTGACACACATCAACAGTCACATCATTAAGTCTAATTTTTAAGTTTGTCTAGCATTACTCATAAACAAATTTCAATAAACAAGAGGATAAAGTAAGTTCAACTATGGCCGCTCCAAGAAAGAAAAAAAAAATTCTAGTTCAAAAAAACTAGATAGAAAATAATGTCATATTAAAAAAAAAGAAAAGAAAACAATCCAAAGGATAAAACAAACTTCCCCGAGCCCATTGAAATTGATGGATATAGTACCAATAAATATTAAATGTAACATTTACACTATGTCAACAGTAGTATGTAATATAATCGTTTAATAAAAAAATAAAAAAAATAATATAGTGAGCTTACTTAGTGGGGCATATAGTCAATCCAAAGGTCACAGTAAATTAAATTAGTAAATAATATCAATAAATTAGATCTCAATAGCATTGATCTATATTAAATATTTATATAATAATTAGCTAGGCATTTGAATTTTTATCCAACACACATTTTCCCCATTAAATCCATCCCATCATCCCCTCATATCACTACCCTCACTCCTTTGACAAAAACTAGCACCAACCCCCAGCTCTCTCTTCTGCGTACACCGCCTTCCACTCAAGCTCTCCCCCTCTTG
>CM042192.1:12013675-12035688 GCA_023539305.1 Ilex asprella | reverse complement strand
ATTACATTCTTATCGTTACGCGGTGTTCTGATTAATAACAAATATATAAATAAACAAGTGAAGTTTCTTATCTCACATAGTTATTGAATGTAGAAGTTATTAGGCTTGTTTAAAGCTAACTTAAATAAATAGTTTTAAAAGGTTTTGAAGTAAAATAAAGTCAGTCCGTTTGGACTTTAGCCATTTTTTTTAGTTTATATAGTAGTTTTTTGGACAAAAAAAAAACTTATTTACAGTAATTTAAGAAACTAATTTTATGAATTTTTTTTTCTATTTTTTTGGAATTTTTTCACAAGTCCCACATAAATTTTTATTTGAATATATTCATAAAATATTATTAATGACATAAAAAAAATTAAATTTCATATTTTGCAAACTATTGAGCTTGTTTGGAGTTGACTTTTTTAGTTAAAACACTAAGATTTGAAAAGCTTCGCAAAACTCTCAAAATCATTTAAGGTGTTCTTTAAAAAATTGAAAAAGTTCATTATGAGTGACTTTCTAGCTCTTTTAGTTTTTTTTTTGTGTCAAAATAAAAAAATAATTACATGTATTTATAAATTATGCATAAAGGTTTCTAAATTATGAATTTCAAATCTTTTTGTGTCAATAATAATATTTTATGAATAGATTAAACTAAAAAATTATGCAAGACTTGTAATAAAACTTCAAAAAACAGGAAAAAAAAGTTTAAAAAATCAGCACAATTAAGTCTTTTTAGGTCTAAAAAGTAGGTGCATAATTATTTTTTTGTTTTGAAAAAAAAGGCCAAAAAAAAAAAAAATCACCCCATATATATTTGTGTAACTTTTTCATATTTTTGAAAAACATCCCAAAACAATTTTGGGGAGTTTTTTAACTCTGACTTCTTAAAAAAGAAATTTGACTCAACAATTTTCACTGAAAAAAGTTAGCTCAAAGAAGGTCAATTGTTGATTGTAGATTTTAGTGGGATCTAATAGTCTTATACATTTATATATGATAATGATGAGATTTTGGGTGTGGACCATTATAATCAAAAGCTCAATAAATTCAGGAGAGCCCTACGTGCACAATGACCCAAATATATCGCATCAGCTCACCCATGACTAGGGCAGAGTACACCGCGCCAAAAAGGGTGAGCCAAATAGTACCAGAATGCATAAAGTCCAGCCCTATCATAATCCAACTCAGAAAGAGGTCAGTTTGGGGAAAGTAAGCTCGGCTCAGCAACTCCAAATTGGCACGTGGATAAATATAGTTGTTATGAAACTCAAAAAACGCGGGGGGATGACGTAGAGCAGTAATGGCTCAGACGGAGCTGAGATACAAGTTGGGACCAACATTTAAGGAGGACGCGACTTCTCATTAATAAGGACTTGAGTGACTGTGCATCCTCGAGACCTAAACTGACAATCATAATTACAAAACATTAATGGTCATTGCGCTGACCAGATATCCTCAAGAAACCCCACAGGTACTATGGCCCGAGCATTGAACATTAGGGAGTAGGTGTTAAGTGTCGATCAGATTAACTTAAATGATCGGGGATAACGTCATAATTGTTCGGCATGCCCCGAGCAGTCACCTAGTCGCTCGAGTGAACTGGTCATGGGAATCTGAGTGGAGAGCATTCATTACGCATTGATAAGAGTGTAAGCCATTAAATGTTAAGATGAGACTTCAAACTCTTGCACTCATTGTTAGTCTAGGTATAAATACTTCTCAAAAAAATGAACAAAGGTATACAAACTAAACTAAGAAAAAGAAATACTGTGTTAAAGTCCTCAACTTGTACTGACTTAAGATTCGAAAGGGATAAGTCGGGTATTCATCTGGTTCCCTTTTTTGACCTTCTGGGCAGTTTCAGGTTCATCGTCGAGAGGATCATTATCTCTATTTATTGTAGGAATCTACCATTGGAGATCACCTATCTTGAGCAATATATGATCCCTAGGAGCAAGAGACTCTCACAGTGAAAGAAGTTTTAATCCCTCAGCTATGACTTTAGTTCTAGACTTGGGCTAATATTTTCAAACACTATCAATGTATAATTAATTAGTAATACTATGTGATACTAACGATGCAATATAATTTTTAAATTGAATATTTTCTTACGAGAGAGAGAGAGAGAGAGAGAGTGCGGGGGAATCTTGGGGCACATGGGAGAGTTTGTTTTAGGGTGGCCCCGCGTTTCCCGGTAGAGCTTAAAAGCCCATTACGAACTACAGAAGAGATGAGGAGGATGCAGCACGTGACTTTTCTTCCTTTACCACCAACATCCTCTGGATTGGTGTCTTTCTCTTTCTCTCCCTTGAGATAGTTTAATGCAGGACACTTAATGGGGATCTGTGCACTAATCATCGTTATTCTGTTGATTATTATCCTTAATTTTTTTAACCCTTTCAGTCAACTCCAACCCTTTAGTTTACCCCCCTCACGTGACGACCCATTGACTCCATGAGCTCGCCAGCAGAAGATAGTAGCTCCAACTTCTTATAGTCATAGAGCAGGCATGGCCTGGAATAGCTACAGCCGACAGAGTCCACCATGCACGTGCATTACAGATGGGTAAAGTACACCGTCACTACAACATTTTCAGAATATAAAGCACCAAATGCGAAGAGAAAAATGTTATTACAATTTGACTTTTTAATCTTGGATTCCAAACCCTCAATTACTCCCTCCCTTCAATTCCTTCCAATACAATACCAGATGAGTGATATATATATAATTTTAAATTTTAATAGATAATTTTTTTATAATTTTTTTTAATAATAATTAACACTCCACCAACAATAAAATGAATGAAAAATATATTATCTATTAAAATTTAAAATCTTACATATGTCACTAATCTATCATTATATTAAAGAAAAATTGAAGGAAAAAAATAATAAAGCGGATCTAAATGCGTTAATCTTATATATCATATTCATACAGACAAGACTACGCTATTAAAAAAATAAATTTTTATATATTACCTTTAAATTTTATAATTTTTGTGAGTTTAAATATAAGTTTATAGTTTATTTAAGACAAAAATTATAACTTTTTGGTTCAAATTATAATTTTTAAAGGTTGAATAATAATTTCTTCGGATCAAGTTGTAACATTTTATAGTAACCTGAGATCAATGCTAAAATTTTTTGGGATCGATCGTAATTTATCACAAAATTGTAAAATAACTATTAAAAGTTGTAAAAAAATTCACAAAACTTGTAATGACAGTACGATATTGAATATATTTTTACAGTACTGTAAATCCCTCCATATCATAATTATTGAATTAATAGTGAATTTCAACCAATATTAATGTTCAATATCAATCTAATGACCAAGAGTTATTGACTTAGTAAATAAAGTCAACAAATTTGTCTACCTTGATTAATTTGTTGCTCAATATAATTTTTATTTTAAGTATTATTCATATAGGTATATTTTTTAAAATTATGTATTTTGAGAAGATTTTATCAATTCTTTTTAAAAATATAATTAAAAAAAGAGAAAAAAAATAATTATTTAATAGAAACTGAAAGTTATTGTATCTTGAGGGTTAAACAGTAATTTGCATACAAGTGAACATCCAAGCTCAATGTCCCAAAAGATAGAGCTGAGTAGATTAATAATATTACTCGGGATCGCCAAAAACATAATTTATTACATTTTTAATAAAATAAAATTGTTGCTATGTCCAACCGAGTAAACGGCCACCAACAACGTGGCCGAACGCCGTTACGGTTAACCTAAACGTCGTTAGCTCTGCCAAAGCAACGTCGTTAGCCGAACTGCGTTCCACCTAACGGAGTCACAAGTAAAAAGAAAATTCGGAGAAACGAAAACGAAGACTGTATAAAAAAACCTCTCTCAACATAGCTCACACAACCACACACAGAGAAGAGAGAGAGAGAGAGAGAGAGAGAGAGAAACGGAGAGTATTCTTCAACCCGCAATTCCATCTTTCGCCGCACTGATCACTTATATACATATATCTGTGTGTGTACTCAGAGAGAGAGAGAGAGAGAGAGAGAGAGAGAGAGAGAAATATTTTCTTGGGAATTCTGTGGCATTTGATAACAACCGGTCGATCCCACAGGGCCTACTAATTATCTTCAAAAGGCACTGTTTGGATCACTTCTTCATTACGCTTGGGAATTGGAGTTCAGTGTCCTTTACCTCGGAGGAAATTGAGCTTAATTACGCAAACTTCGGTCGCAATTCAGATCGTAAGTATGTATCTTCTGGATCTTATCTTTTCTAGCTTCTTCATAAGAGAATTATGCATTTTATCTGTATGATGAAGAGTTTGATAAAATTTTGATGGCAGATTTGATCGTTCGTAGTTGATAGTTCTTGGCAGTGGAGGAGATTATCGAATTAAATGAATTGTCAGTACATAAAGTATCTGAGAGGACATCTGTGGAGTTAATTTTCTGGGGAAACAGTCAGGAAAAAATTTCTATTCGCAGGGAATTCTATTTTTCGTGATAGAGAAAGTGAGTGCGCCTCCGATCTTTAAGGGAGGCGCATGCGAAGTTCTCTCACAAGGTTCTTGTCCGACTACTTGGTGCGGATCGGTCTGAGAAGCAGTTGGAAAATTTCGCTGGAAGTTTGAAAGTTCCGGAAATTCAACCTTGTAAAGGGTAATTCTATGTTTTCCAAGTGAAAACTGCAGAATTCAGTTGAATTACAAGAAATTAACGCCTAACGATTATCTGAGAATGGAGCTGCCTCAACCCCGTCCAATTGGAACTGAAGGTAAATTTAGCGCTCAAATTAAAAGCATAACAGTAATTTACAGTTGTATTTTCCCAATTATTTAAAATCAATGATACTTTATCCAGTATCATAATATTTTCTCGTAATCGCAAAAGAAAAAAAAAAAGATCTGATCTGTGTTTTCCTGTTTCATGCAGGTAAGAAAGCTACGCATGACTTTCTTTCACTGTATTCACCTGTTCAACAAGATCCAAATCCCGCGCAAGGTAAAAAGTTTATTTACATGAATCAAAACAATAATGCCAAATTGAAACAGTTGTTTTTTTTACTGTTTGTACAGAACAGATCCAGCCAAATGTCATTTTTTGAGATTTTAATCCATGGGTCTCTTTGTTTTGTTTTGCATGTGTGTGTTATAATGATTTCTGGGTAATTATGTTTTGGCATTTATTTGGAGAGTGGAGAGGAAATATCCATACCCACGAGTGGTGTAGTTAATGTACTCGTGACCCCATGTTGAATCGCATATGGATCTGGGCCATGTGTTTGGGTGGGGCATGCCTTGGATAGGCTGACGTTGCCGAATCCAAAAAGGAAGGGGTTGGGGCTTGGCAATTGCCAGATTGGGTTATTCGGTATGGGAAAACCAAATTTCCGGTTTAACACCATACCAAATTTTAAGTTTAAATTTGATGATTCAAATGATATGGTAGACACATACATCAATTAAATAATTTTAGATCCCCTTTAGTTATTGCATGTGAATTTTGATACTATTACATCAGTTAGATCACCAATTTTGGTCTTTCGCCGTTAGCATGACTTTCTGGAGGGACCCAAAACGAGGTAGAGGCATAAATGATTGACGGAAACCCTAATCAGGCCATATACAGGTCCATGGTATTCAAATATACAAATGCCATTCTGTAGATTGGCACGCGACCCAGGAGATACCGTTTGCTTGACAAGTTGTCTGAGGAGGTCTCTGTTCTTGTCGTTTGTACCAAACATTTTCCCACGATGGATTATGGACCCTCCGCAGTCACTTTTTCTTCCAGCTAGTGCTTAAGTTGGGAATCACATGGCCCCCCAGAAGACTTCTTTATTTCCTCTCTTTATTTATTTTTTCTTTTTTGTCCCTTCGGTCTTGATCAGGAAAGCCCTTTGGTCTTGATCACTGCTCCTTAGGACTACTTTGCTACTATTATGTCTAGAGGAACACTCATGTCCCCTTGGGTTCGGGCTTTCCTTCACCTTTTTCTCGTATTATTTTTGTCTGTTATAGATGCATGTTTTTAACAATGCCTGTATGCTGCTGTAAATTAAAAAAAAATGTCAAGGAGGAACTCTCTTGTATATTGGGCTAGTGGTTGTGTTTGAATTCCATCATTGGGTAAATAAACTTGCATTTGTATGCATCAAGAAGATTCAGGTTTATTCTTGCTTATAGATTTTGCTTCAAGTAACTGGAACTTGTGGTTTGTATGCTTTTCCCTTCCTCATTCAACCTTCTCCTTTTTTCAAAAAGAATGCTCTTCCTTTGGTATAATTGAAGGCAATACATCGATTCCCTATTTGAACTATTCTTTTATGTGGCTTTTTTTATTCGTCAAATTTCGCAATTATGTTGGTACAATGTACTGAGATTTTTTCTATTCTATCCTTATTATTAAATTCTTAAACAAAAACAATGAAGTTATATATGAACCGTAAAATATCATATACTATCATATATATCTTGAGGGAGACATTATATAAAATTTTTAAATAAAACAAATTTATCAAAAAAATTATGAACAAAAGTGTAGTTGTTTAATGAAGAAATTATGAAAAAAGTGTACTTAGTAGTTGAATGAGAAAGAGTAAAATTGGAATAACAATATTATTCATGGAGTATTGAACTAATTTGAAACAAGTTGTGAAAAATAGGACTTGATTGTCCCAATAAAAATATAATAGGATTCAATGGTTTTTAAATACAAAAAAAAATGACTCATTTGGTATTCTCCCTTTGTTTGTCAAAGTTGTCCCACTCCTAAATTTTTTAGTTGTCCATAAAAAATTATTAGGTAAATTATAAGTGCAAGGGTTGTAACTTCTAAGTTTACAATGGTAAGAATTTCTTGGAATTAAATCTTTGGATCTATCTTTAGATCTGATTTTACTGAAAACTCATCAGTGGTGCCAGATTTCGGTTTCTTGGTAGGTGGTACTTACAGAAGGAGAAAATGAAAAATATATTTTTTATTTGTTTAGTTCCTTTCAACCTGGCTATTTTACAATTGTTGTTGAATCATAATTTAGCAAATATTAAAATGGCTTGTTCTATTTTTTTGTTTCTTTTCCTAATCTTTTTTCCGTCCATGCTCATCTGTCCCTGTATAAACAGGTGGCTACCTTAAGACACATGACTTCTTGCAGCCACTAGAAGAAGGAAGGACGAAGACTTCCAAGGAAGACAACAAAGTTAAAGTAACAACCGTTGAAAAGCGTCCACCACCAGCTCCTCCGTCAGTGGAGCACCTTCTCCCAGGAGGTATCGGGACTTACACAATCAGCCACATTTCATATATCAGCCAAAGGGTCCCGAAACCAGAGGGGGGCATATTTCCTGCAGCTCAGGAAATTAGTACTGATAGAAATGAGGAAAACTCAAACAGCAGTTCTTACACGGGAAGTGGTTTCACTCTGTGGGAAGAATCTGTTGCAAAGAAGGGAAAGACAGGGAAGGAGAATATGGATAGTGATGGTAGACATGTTATGACAGGTACAATTGTATTTTTTGCTTTGAAGCATTCATATGGTATCTTTGACATGTTGAATATGCATGCTTGTGCTCCAATAGAGACATGCGATTTTCCTTTCCTCATCATGTGAATCCTATAATCCACCATTGCAAGTTTGAAGATGGTTTGGCATCGTTTCATTCAGATCAATAACAAGACTGGAATTAATGATTCAGTAACATTAATAGCTGATAAGCAAAGTAGCTTTTTTCACGGGTGCATGATAGGTATAGATATGACTTGGCTTTCTTCCTATTCAAATGTAGTTTCTTCCCCATCCTTAAATGGAATCATTGTTTCCTGAAAATTTTAATGCATTAGTCTGGGGTCTTCCCTTCACGTTCAACTTGTGTTATGTTGATTTGCTCAATTACTTGTGGCGGTGAACTAGAAGTTACACCATAGTTTAAGATGTACTACAAGTACAACAAAATAAACTGAAGTTAGAAGTAAAGAAAAAATATTGCACATTACATACTAGCAGTAATGACATGGTTTAAGATGAAAGTTCAGTAGAAGTCAAATTTAGGAGTGAAGTCCCATGATCCCATCACCAGTGATTTATCTGCCGAAACTCCCCTCTACTTAACCATCTTGCACAGATGAGTAATATAATCAACAACCAAGCTAAAGTCTCCATCAGCAACTACAAATTTACCTGTTGATACCTGTCTGGCAGATATGGGGATGAAGATAGGAGGAGGGCAATGGGCATCATCAGAGCGGTCATCACAATCATTTTCCAACCACAGCCATCATAGCAACATGTTCAGCTCTCTGTCTTCCTCTCAGTCAGTCACTTTAACTTTCAATTCCTTTCACAGCTGCATAGTCTACCTACGCTTTAATCTTTGTATTGTCAATTTTAACTCAGTCATATTTTCACAGGCCACCATCAGCTCAGAAGAATCGGAGTTTCATGCAGTTGATAAATTCTGCTAAAGGTGGCCAAGAAGAGGATGACGATGATGACGATGATGATTTTAATATCAAGAACGACTCCTCCCACCAAAAAAGTATCTTTATGTACATAATATTTGTCCTAACATAATTTTTGTAACTTTATATACATAATATTTGTCCTTACTTCCACTACAATAATCTCCTGGGAACTAAAATATAAGGAAATTGATAGGTAACTTGACAGTTAAAGTTGAGGGAAAATGCAATGATCAGAGGGCCAACACTCCGCGGTCGAAACACTCTGCAACAGAGCAGCGGAGAAGAAGCAAAATCAATGACAGGCATGTTCAAGCAATCAAAACAACAAAATGATAATAAATATGTACTTTCTTTATCAAATCATTTGGGTTTCTGTCCCAAATCATATAGTTTATAGATATCTTCTGTCTAGTCTTTCTGCTGTCATTTCTTCTGATTTTGTTTGCTGTCCTTTGCAATCTTATAGCTTGTTCTGAGTCTAATTATAGTCCTCACCACTGAATGTTTTATCTCCTTTAAAGCTTTTGAACATTGATGGATATTTCTAATGAGCATATGATTTTGTCACCGTGTAAGAATTAGCCAGAACCATTCAGTGAAGTCATGATAAAGTATTTTCTGTGTTGCTCTACAGCTAGAGCCAAGACAAAGGGTTCATTCAACTACTGGAGTGTCAAAAATAAGTTCAAAAGGCTAAGCCACATTAACGCCTCCTATGTTGTGACAATTTCTTCCACTTGTGTAGATAACAGTACATGTATCATGAAATTTGAAATTAGTCTTTGTTTTGACTTTATTACTTTACTACTTTAGTACTTAGCGAGATATTATGTGTTTTATCTATAAAGATTATACTAGAGGAAAGTCCTTCAGTGATTTAAGGTTATCTGAGGAGGCATTTAGCACTGTCAGAAGAATAAACCTGTTGCCACATTTTATTGTTTTGACCTTGTCCATAAATTTTATAATGTAATGTATGTTCGCATTGAAAAAGAAAATAAGCAGATAGTGCCTACCAGCATTTGGTTCAAGGTAAATAATGAAAGATTACTCAAATCCTATCCTTTTATTTGATGATACATTACGTTTCTCTGATTCATCAAATTGGAGTTTGTCTTATAACTGAAATTCCTGCACAAAATAGAGGGATATATGTTATGTTTTACAAAATAAAGGTTTGTTTGCTTTTGGACTTCATTGCTTCTTAGCTTAACTGCCTGATAGCAGTAGTAGTATCCCAGCTATCAATACAAAGTTATCAGCGATAATAACTCCATTGGCAGTTCAACCTGTCATGAAAACAAAGTTCTCATTATCATGTAAGAACATGAAATTTGAAATTTCTTTTACTGCATATGCAATTCGAGTTTTCCTTACGTCTTTGTGTCCTCCATCATTATGAAGTTATGCCTTCAGTTGGAATTAAAAATGCAAACACTGAAAAAAACTTTGTTTTTCTTTTCTCCATTTTATAAAGAAAACTACATGAAGCGTTTGAATGAGTAAATACATTATAAAGTGCCCAAATTGAAGCTTGGAACCATTTATGTAGATTCCAAAAGTTGAGAGCACTCATACCCAACAGTGACCAAAAGAGAGACAAGGCATCATTTTTACTAGAGGTACATGGATTCATTCTAAGTTATAAATTGATTCCCTCCTTTGAACTAAGTTCACTTTTTAAATTGAAGATTACTCACAGGATATCTAATATTCATACAGGTTATTGAGTACATTCAGTTTTTACAAGAGAAAGTGCACAAATATGAGGGCTCATACCCAGGATGGAACCATGAGCCACCAAAGTTGATGCCATGGGTAAGGCCCTGAATGTCTTTTGCATGTTCTCTCACCTTCCGATTCTGAAGAGAAGGAGAAGGTTGTGTGAGGTAGCTAAAAGCCAGGACAAATGTCTGAATTTTACAAAGATGAATGCTGAAAGATCTATACAATAGTTGGTGTTATTTGTATGCCATGTCAAGGGGACACAAAGAACTTCGCCCAAGAAAGTGTATGCTTTGTTATTGTTTTGGAGCAGAAAACTGGATTGTTTGCCTACTCCTTAATCCTTATATTTAGAAGAAAAAAAGGACTCATTAAGTTGTGTGCATTTCTGCGCATGTGAAGGTGTGCTTATGCAGTGTTGTCCATTATGAACCTTAGTGTGTCTACTGGATACATGATAAGTATAGCTTAATGGGAACAAAATGCATTCTAGTCTGATTCCTGTTATAGGATTATATACAGAATGCATATCGTCTCCTTTGGTTGATTGATGACTATTTCTCCTTTGTTTGAAACAGGGTAACAGTAACAAGCCCGCTGAAGGATTTGCTGACCAATTTCGAGGCACAAATGGTGTGTCTGGTCCAGTGCTATCATTTCCTGTAAAGTTTGATGAGAACATCATCATCGACTCCCCTGCCATTCCCAGGAGTGGGCAGAATCCTGTAGAGTCGGACATGAGCACTGCTACTACTTTCAAAGCTATGGATTATAACTCTGGAGTGGAAAATAAGGAAGTGCCCCTGCTGCTGCTGCCAAACTTTCCTCCTGGTAGAAGCAGCAGTGCTCCACTTCCACCAAGACTAGCACCTGACATAGAGAACATAGCATCTCAGTCATTGTCCCAATTATGGCAGGGCAGCTCACGCATGACCGACTGCACTCTTGCAAGTGATAAGCTGAAACAACAGGATCTGGCTATTGATAGCGGTACAATTAGCATCTCAAGTGTGTATTCTGAAGGGTGAGTATTGTTGTTACTCAAGTCATTTGGTTTATACAATCTTTCAGGCAACCAATGAATTTCTGCTTCATTTCAATGCTTAAAAAAGGTTCTGAAGAAAGTGTAGATTATATCTACAACGCATAAACATGTTTATGATCCTAAATGTCCCCCTACTGTTGCAATTCTCTCAATGTTCTCCCATTCAACCACCTCTAGAAGCCGGACATTATTCCCATTTCATAGTTTTACTCTTGAAAGTCCTTTTTTTTAGGCTGTTTCACAATATTTACATGGGATCCAGACTTTTGGTTGCACCTTCTCTTATCGATTATCGAAGCTTGTTTCATGCCCGGATAATGTTAAACTAACCATATTGTTACTGTATTGGGACTATTAGCTGCTGCTTTAGTTCACTGATCCAACTATTAGATTTAGCAATCAATTATATCTCTTGTTAATGAAATGAATCATGATTTTGTGAATGACACAAGTATACATAACTAATGGACAGGTTGTTGAATACTCTGACACAAGCACTGCAGACCTCTGGAGTGGATTTGTCTAAAGCTAGTATCTCGGTGCAAATTGATCTTGGGAAGCAAGCAAATAGTAGACTTGATTCCTCAACGCCCATTGTTAAGGTACTTCCAGGCATTCTTACAGTATTCGAGATTTCTTTCTATTGACAATATTATTGTTAATAGAGCTGCTACCTTTAGGCTGAATTTCATCACACAGAACGATCGAACTAAGACCTAATTCCTTTTTCAGAATGATGATGTTCCGGCTAGAAATCAAGCAATGGCACATTCTAGACTTGTAAGCACCAGGGAGGAGTCTGATCAAGCCTTTAAGAAGCTCAAAACTGGCAGAAGCTAGTGTGACATTTGGATATATTATTTTCCTCAGATTTATTATTTTTTGGAGTCCCAATTCCTTAATAGGGGATCATTCATGATGTCTTCTCCTGGTACAATAACTACCCAGTCTGAGATCAAGACCACCTGTACATGTAGAATCTTTTAAGGTTGTTGGGATGCACAGATTTACCTAACAAACACGCGATATCTATAAGTCTCTCACTGTTTGTTTATTACTGTAGAGGCTTCCATTCTGATGTTGAGAAGCTGCTCTATTTTCTCCGGTCAAGGATTCCATTCTAGTACGTTTTAAACATGTGTTCTTCTTGTGATGTAACAAGTTTTATTTTTAATTTGATGCTGTTAGTATTAAATACAATTGTTTGGCTGCTAAATTTGTAAAACACTTTGTTTTGGAATACGAATTTGTCTATTTTACCTTCATTTTAAAAAAAAAAATTCCTTTTTCGGCGGTAGGCCATGGCTTTTTCAAGACTGACATTATATATAGCGACCCCAAATCCCCAATACCTCTATGTCAAGACATAGGTAGTAGTTGAGCCTTTCTTAAGCAGCATCAGGTTACACCTGCCTATTTCAACACACACTTGCACGCCATGGGATTGATTGCTGAGGGCAATCCTAGCATGTTCTTTCTGTTTGGTGATGTGTGTGCATAGACCCCATAGCCTGGTGGGTTATCATCAAGTGAATGGTTCAACCACCAGGCTAGAAGGACATGGGCATGTTCATTAATTAGTTTAATGATTTTTCAATTTTATTAGTAAATGAAGGGATTTGAATCTTGATGTATGCCACTTCGTAGCCATATTTTTAGCATTAGCTTAAAGATAGAACAGTTACCACAAGATGAAAATTCTTTTTTTTTGGGGGCGGGGGGGGTGTGGGCAGTGAAATTATAAACTGGACAATTTGAATCTCTGCCTTATCTTAAACTATCGTTAACCCAAATGAAGGGAGGATTTTGTTTCCAGCTCTATTGCAGGCTGCTCAGAGACAGGGTGGCTCATACCTTCAGTGTAAAACATATGTGGTCTGGTAATGAGCTTAAGCTTTTTTGGCACCCCATTACCCTGACTAATTATTTGGGTCACCTAATTTTGAGCCTGGCCCGATCTTTAGGAGTTCAAGCCTCAAATTTTGAGCCCGGGGGGGGGGGGGGTATGCAAGAATCTGAAAATTCAACTCCACCTCCATCGGAGTCGGAAGAAAATTGCAGACTCTAATCGGAGTTAGAGTTTGCAGTCCATTCCGAAAAAACTCCGACTCCAACTTCGAATTTTATTAATTAATAATTTTATATAAATTATACATTATAAATTATATAATATATTATTAAAAATTCAAAATTCAAAGCCCAACCCACCAAAAATTTAAGTCCCAAAGGAGCTGTTTGGATGATTTTTTGGGAGAGGTTTGGATTGGGTTCTCCAAACCCAAACCCATCTTTAGAAACATAGATTCAAAATTCAATCTCATCCATACCCATGTTTGGTATGCCGTATATATCACTATTAAGATAATATATTTGTATATAAATGACTATTTTGTTTCTTTATCAATCTAATCCAAACTCATATTTGTATACGTATATTTTCTTGTGTCATTATGGTTTTCATATTTGATTATTTTTTCTTCTGAACTTATGAAAATAAATATGAATATTGACAAAATATAACAATTATTTATAACCATAATAAAATACAATAAAACATTAACTCAACAAGACGGTGCAACATTCTAACATTTACATATACGAGGATACACACAAAACTTGTCCATTCCCAAATAAATCAAATCGGACGGACATATTTCCGTTACACCATATTTTAAATGTCATTATATTATTTACAAACAACCTACATCTATTGATGACATTAATCATCAATGATAACCAAGTCTGTAGTAGGTCTGTATGTAGACGTGATTAAAGTGGAACCAACATTGGAAATTGTTGATATGTCTCCGCCTTCTCCATGTGGGCTGAATATTTTCGTGAAGATTTCGTAATTGGGACAAGTCTGCACACACGCTCGAGCTACGAATGTGTCATCCTACAAAAATGACAAATTTGATTTATGCACACATGTACATAATGATTCGTATACTAATATACATATGTAAAAACCTAACAAAAATAAACCTCTAAGAAAGTCACTTCGACCGGATTGATTGAGAAAAAAACTCGTTGTTCATTGTTCCAACGGAATAATCCCGAAGCCTCCATATATTTCATCTTGAAATGATGTCTCTTCCAAAAAATAACTACTTTCATAACTAGGCTAAGAGTTAATTGTGGTTCTTACCGACATTTACTTATCATCTCCCACATATGACTCTAGGCTCCTTCGAGGAATTTGCCCATGTTGGTAATGCACCTCTCCAACTTAAGGTTCATAAGGCAATCTAACAGAACATCTTCCTCGTCTTCTGTTAACCTCAATCATCGCATTTCTTTTAACCAATAATATTCATTACACACTGAATGCGCAAGAAATAAGTTAATAACATAACACAAATTTGTATATTAAAGTATAGTGACACCAATCTATAAAAGTGAATATATAAATTACAAACATAGCATAATTTGATGAGAAAAATTTCAAGAAACATGATCATTGTATATGATCGTTCGGTCAAACAAATATCCCCACAAATGAAGTCAAAATATTACAAATTATGAAACCCAATATGAACGCTACTACGAGTATAATTCCATTTTTTGGGATTGGTTCAATTTCTTGAGTCTTTTCTTCCAAACATTTTGTGTGGCATGAGAATGAGTTCACATGGTCCAGTGGGTTATGATTCATTCACAGTGTTGTCTTCCTGTCTATGCATTGGATCCTTATTTTGATACATCGCTATAGCGGAAACGTGTACTGCTAAGACCTCTTGTACAGTTTTGTATGATGAAAAAGATTTGTGCAATGCACTGGGATATCCAGTGACAAGTCTGTGGCATTCTTGCCAAGTATCAACAATTCCTATCCTTCGGCCATTGAATACAACATACCATTTATTCTTCAAACCCATTTTCATTCATGTCATTGCAGTCATGACTATTTTGATATGTGAATAACACAAGGAATTGGATACATTTTTAAAACACATAAATTAAATATCCAAAACACAATAAGCATAAAGAAGTACATTATGATGGGAAAATAATCCTAAAGATTCTTCTACATTGTCTAAATACTACTTTCATACATAACATAGGAACAACAACAAAGAGGAGATAACTTAACATCGCTGAGAAGATTCCAGAACAAACGAGTAAGGATAAGTACTAATTGTTCATCACAGATGCATTACCCCATATCACGCCAAGAATCCATGTTGGTCTCTCATTTTCTGGCAAGCTCATGAAGAGGTTCACCTTAATCGGGTCACTAGCAATCATGTAAGTCGTCCTGTGTCAATGATCCATCGTTAGGCCATCGATTTTTGCCAACTCTGCATTCAGTTGACGCCTCACCTCTGCAACATTTTGCTCGTAACCAACCCACTAAGCAATGTTTGAGAGTTGTTTTCCACATCTCAACACATAGTCACCAAGTACGTCAGTCATTTTACTTATGTTGCGTGCAATTCCATCAGTATATTTAGCATTAGGGTAGGTTTTTGAGACAGACACCTATGTGTAGGTTTTTGAGATTACTTAGGAGGTTCAAATCTTAATCCATAAGTTATGGACTGATTAGAGGGGTGTCCCTTTTGATGCAGAGTAATACACCTTTTAGTTTTCACTTTTAGTACTTCACATAGTTCTTTTTTTTTGGTAAGCAGTCTTAACATCGTTAGAGATTAGAAAACTTGCAATCTCATGAAAAATGGAAGGCAAGTAGCCAAAATGCAGAGCAATTCTTTTTTTCTTTTTTTCTTTTTTAGCAGCAACAACGAAAACTTTTATAAATTAAAAGTAGTGCAAGAAGGAAGGGCAATCATTCAATCTCGGCCAATTTGTGTAATTTATTAATTGAAGTAAGAACTTTATTCACGATCACAATCCTAGAATCTATTTTCAGTTCCACAAAAATTAAAAGTTTTGTACATCAAAACTTGGCATATTGGCAAGTGAGTTTAGCCGTCTAAGCTATGCTTGTGTTGCTTTGTTGTGCGTTCAAAGATAAATAGAAATGTGAGAAACAAAAGTCATACTTCCCTTGCGGCCTATACAACAAAATAAAGGAGGGAAAGAAAAGAAAAGGAAAAGAAAGGAAAGAATAGAAAGAAAAAAACAAAAAGGGATAAAATTAAAGGAAAAAAGTTGAACAAATTCCATAGCAAAACAATATTAGAGATGAAATCAAGAAAACAATTTGTGAGGAGGATAAGAAATAAGGAGAAAACAAACAAAAGGAATAAAGAACAAAGCAATCCGTTTACTTTCTTTTGATTTAATACCTAGTAAAAAAAAAGTTAGTAACCAGCAAAGACAATGGAATCTAAATCTAAGCGGCTCCGATACTCACTCCATCAAAAACTAAATCAATCAAATGATCATAAATTAAGCAAACAAAAAAAATAAAAATATCAAAGTTAAACTGAACTATACGGATTGTAAATTGTATTCAAAAAATATGATGAAAAACCATATTTAATAAAATAATTCCACTAACCTCCAAATCTCATATGGTTGGAGCGGTACAATATTCTCTTTTACAAATGCTCAATTGAAATACCAAACTACAAAAAAAAAAAAATCAACCGAAATTTCACAAATGGAGAACAAAAAAATCGAAGATATTACCTTAAAAAAAAACCTAAACAAAACTTCAAACCATTCCAGACCACCCCCAACCTAGCCCTCCGATTTAGCGAAGAAGAGAAGAAAATAGACAAGCGACGAAGCAAAAAGATTTGGACTTACCTTGGTTAGATGGGCAGAAAATCGAAGAACAAGAGAGATTTTCATAGCCCAACCGAAGTTTGTTGGAACAGTGATTGAGTTGGACAGTCAAGAATCGCTTTGTGACACCATAACTTCTTTTCCATCGGTGGTAGAGGAGAGGACAAGTTTTTTCCCTTCTCCAGAGATCTCCATGTTGTGCGAATCTCTCTACCAGTTTTCTTCATCCGTTGATTTATTTGATCGTTGTCGGGAAGAAGACAAGCGTCCTCCCCCTTTCCTAGACCCGTCTTTCCCATAGATTTCCCAAGATTTGAGCCTGTTTGGATTTCCTAGGCAATTGATTGTTGATAGGGTTTGGGGGTTAGGATATTATTTGGGTAAATATGAGGTTTTATTAGGGATACGAATTTCTTATAACCATCATATCGGGGTTGGGCTGATTTCACTCCCTGGGTTTGGTGAAACCTTTGTTCATAGGTTTTAGGGGCATGTTTGTTGTGGGCCGGGATTTAAATCTTGGGTCTTAAGCCTACATCCAAACATGGGTTTAGCCTCTTCATTGGACTATTTTTGTTAAACCCTTCTTTATATACCCACCCAAACCCTCATACCAAATTGGCTCTAAGGGTATCTTCAAGGGGTTAGTTATTTTACATTATTAGCTAAAATAAAGATCCAAACCACAAAATGTTACTCTAAGGGCTAGTTATTTTACCTTTGGGCTAAATGACTCTCTACATTTAGAGCATCTCCAGGGGGCTAATTATTTTATATTTGTTAGCTAAAATATAGAGTCAAACTACAAAATTTTATTCAAAGGGGCTAGTTAGAGCAACTCGAAGAAGATTATCTAGAATAGCTAGCCAAAATATACTTTTTTATTACACTATCTATTTTAAAGACCAACTCCTACGAATTTACTCCAACAACACTCTTTATTTTAGCTAACTATTTCAACTAACTTTAATTAACTATAAATTATTAAAATCTAAAATACTATGTCGCATGTCATGTCATCACCATATTGATGACATCACATGTTGACATGTTACGCCATGTCATCAAAATTTCAAAATTTTATTTTTTATTAATAACGGTCATATTTATAACAGTCACGTTATCAAAATTTTAAAATTTTAAAATTTCAACGATCATATTGATAACGGTCATTTTTTATGGTCATATTTGCAACGGTCATATTTTTTTATATGTATAAATAGGATCTTCTCTTTCTCATTGTCATACACCTCAAATATATTTATTGGCATTGCACTCTTCTTTGTGTTTATGTTATGAATTGTCATCCTACAATCAAGATGATTCTTAACGATTCTGACTCCGATGATGAATTAGAGATGATAACAATTTGTTCTATGAAAATGAACAAACTCAATAGCGAGGAAAGCTCTGGTGTACGTCGTGGTTCCATTCAAGGTCATTCAGTTATTTTTTGCAATCAAGTTCAAGGGCACAAGAGACTGTATCGTGATTATTTTGCTGAACCGCCTATCTATCTCTCAAATTTATTTCGAAGAAGGTTTTGAATGAATCAAACAATTTTTCTTTGTATTCTATCCATGGTGGAAGCTTATGATCCATATTTTGTCCAAAGAAAAGATGTTGCTAGAATTATTGGCTTGTCTTCCCTTCAAAAGATGACAGTTGTCATAAGGATGCTTGTTTATCGTGGATTTCTTGTGATGTTGGATAGCATTGACTGTATGCATTGGAAATGAAAGAATTGTCCAATAGCATGGAAAGGTATATATTCTGGTCACGTCCATGAATCAACAATTATTTTGGAGGCGGTGACTTCATATGATCTCTAGATTTGACATACCATTTTTGGGTTACCTGGTTCCTATAATGATATCAACGTACTAGAACGTTTTTCTGTTTTTGCTCTCCTATCAGAAGGTCAGGCTCTTCTAGCCAATTTCTCAGTCAATAAAAACGATTATACAATGAGAAATTATCTTGTTGAAGGTATATATCCAAAGTGGGCAATATTTGTAAAAATAATTCCATTTTCAAGAGGCAATAAGCAAATACATTTTGCAAAATCTCAAGAGTCAGCAAGAAAGAATGTTGAGCGAGCATTTGGAGTGCTCCAAGCACGATTTGCTATTGTGCGTGGACCAGCACGTTTCTAGACATTTGAAATGTTTAAGGATATTATGAAGTCATGCATAATATTACATAACATGATTGTCGAGGATGAGTGAGACGCTAATAAGTTAGAATTTAGTTATGATACAATGGATGAAAGTCCCACTACCACAGTCATACCTAAGCGGAGTTCAGAACTGCTCCAATGTATTAATACTCAACATTGCATTCGAGACAAAGAAACTCATTTCAAACTCTAATCTGATTTAGTCGAGCATCGGTGAAATATGCATGGAAACTTCTAGGCACCACTTAAGCAAATGTTATTAAAGTACTTGTAGCATCATTACTACTACTTCAAAGTTGTTTGTCTATTAATAAAAAAGAACTACATTTTCTTTCCCAAGATTTCTATTTGGCGGCGCTGAAAAATATTCAGCTTGCAACAGAGGCATGCCACTCGTATCCATCGACATTATTCACTCTTCCTCTCTTAGTTGCTCCATTTGAATTCTTTTGTTCTCTTGCACTAGATGTTCCTGTTCTTGAAGATAACTTTTTTCAAACATTTCAACTTTCTTCTCATTCATTACTTTTTTCTCTTCCTTCATCTCTGCTAACAGATTAACAAGTGCATAACTTGTTCCATCACATCCAAGTTCTTTACTTTTTGATTTTCATAGTCACGCTTTCTTAGCTTTCCTTCTAAGTTGTCTGTCTAAGGATCCATAGGACCCAGCATCATCACCTAAATTTACGGAATCCGCTGTAGAAGGCACGAAGCTTCTAGGAGTTGCATTATGTTTTATTTTTTGCTTTTTTGATTGAGAATCCTCCATCAATTTTGGTTAATACCTTAACTCATTCCAACAATGTTGAAACTGAAAGGGAGATTTATAGAGTTCATTGTACAAGTTCTTGGCATCATGAATCTGAAAAATCTTACAACAAAACTCATTATCATGTTATTAAAAGTACACTATTTTGTAAGAAAATATTCACTCATACCTTGTATTTCTCTGTCAAACCACTTTGATTCAATATTTCTATTTGTGCAAAGCATCCACAAAATTTGTTAGTGGCTAGCTGAATTGCTGACCAATGATTCATCAAAGAATTTTGACTACGACTATAGCATGCCTTAGGTTTGTATTCATTGAAGAACTTCTAAACCTTTTGCCAATATGTCTTTGATTTTTACTCATTTTCTTGCACAACATCCAACCTAATATTAAACCACACCAAGATTATCATAATGTCTTCCTCTACTGTAAAATTACCATCTCGTTTTTTGATGATGTATTCTACTTGAGGAGATATTGGTGAAGATTGACCTATTACCTCATCATTTAAGTTTGTTCCATCATTCATGAGATTGGTGAAGTAAACATCATGTTGGAATGGTTCCATAAGTAATGCCTATAATTCAGTATGGCCACCATGGTACAATTAACAAACTTTTCACATTACAACCACAATTCATAAATCAATCACAATTCACAATTTAGAATATCACAAAGGCTTCTTTTTACAATTTAGAATATCACATTTCCTTCACTTTCTATCTACTACAACATTTCACCAAATTCCACAGTAATCAAATTCCACAATTGTGGATTCTATCATATGGAGACTGCAAGCTCCTCCTAGTGCTAAGTAACTTGGGTGGAAGATTCATAGAGGTGTTGTGTTGATTTACTCTAATTGGTGGAATTAGTTGAGCACTTGTTTGTTAGTTGTGAGTTTTCTGATCTGGTATGGAGTAAGTTGTCTGCTTTGTGTGGTTTTTAGCTGGTGGTTTCTAAAACTCCAATGGTAAGGACTTTGTCATTTTGTTTCTATAGTTGCAGTTGGATGGAAACTTGGGGGAGAGAGGGAGAAAAGTGAGACAAATAAATAGCAAAAAGGACTGAACTCCTGACCTCAAGGTTTTGAACTAGCTACAACATAGACATACACAAATTGACAAACATAAGATAATAAAAAGGATAACCAGACAATGAATTATTACAAGTCTGCAATCTGAATAAGTTTTACTATTACATAGGTTGAAAATTATCAATGATACCCAACAAAAATTTAGTGAAGCTTGAAGAAATTACCGTGAATAAACATTAAATGAAATTTTAGAAAAAATGAATAACAAACTAAACTTTAATCTCATAGTTTTTGGATTGTCCCATCTGAGATCAGAAAAAGTCTAAGAACAAAAAATGGGTCTGTGAATCATCCATTGGAGGGAGATATATGAATGAATCAAGAAGAATGTAAAGAACATACATACATATGAGGAAGGTCAGTACTATTGCTTTGATCGTTGACGAGCTGCATCTGGTTTAGGGTTTTGAGGATTGGTTGTGGCTTGACGAAAACACTGCTCTTCAACAGTAAATCCTAACCCCAAATCAAGAGCCACAAAAATAGACCAAATAATATCACTAACCCCAACTATTCAGCAGGAAATCCCCAAAACCAACCACCCAAAAAGCTTAGTCAAAACTTCTACTACCCACCAAATATTCTCAAGAAAATTGAACAAATTGATGCACATAAAACCTTCATATGTAGGGAATGAACCAAAAAAATTCAAACCCACCTCCAAAATCGCCAGCCGAAACCAGTTGTGGTCAAGAGTTTCTGTGAGAGAGAGACAGACAGAGACAGGCAAAGCATATCTACTTTTGCAATGATGAAGCTTGTGCGATGATGAAGCTTCAATGAAGTGACGATTTTAGAACAAAAAAATGGCCTTTGTTGGGGAAATAGCTAGCGTTGAAGGTCGTTAGAACCAGCAAGCGAATATTAGATAATGGAAAATACCTAGTGGGATACATAGCCCGTTGGAGCCAAAATTTATGGACTAGCTATTTAAAATAGCTAAAAGTCCTCCTTTGCATAGCCCGTTGGAATTGCTCTTATTTGGTTAGCTATTTTACCTTTGGGCTAAATGACTCTCTACATTTAGAAAGGTTCTTTGACTAGCTATTTTATCTTTGGAGAGTCAAATC
>CM042192.1:11995816-12013575 GCA_023539305.1 Ilex asprella | reverse complement strand
AAAATGATCTGAGCCGCTCTTTGTCTCTTTGATTCAAATTCGTTCTACTTTATTTTATAAATTTATATATACTAAAAACATTGCCTTTTAGATTTTTGATGAGCCTGCACTTCACTGCCTGAAATCTATCCAAAGTGCAAATAATTTTATTGTTTTTAAATAATTAATGTGTGAGACTTGAACGCCGAATCCAAATTGTTGACTGGGTAAGGACGTACGATCCTTTCCGGCTAGACCCACTCTTCACCTCGGTCTATTTTTGTTTTTTGTTTTTTGTTTTTTTTTAGCTGAATTAAAGCTCAAGATATATATGGTCTGTTTGAGCTTGCAATGAAAGTGATATGTTCACAATGGCCATGGTTCCTTACCAGTTGTTGTTAGTCTTATTCCCAAACGAAAACAAGCAAGGCCCTTTCATAGAAAGAGAAGTCACTAAAAACAAATTGATGCAAGGTGTCTGACCACTTTAAATGGGGGTAATTCAAAAATCGGTGACTTATGGCCCCACAAGTATTTCTATTTGTATTTGTCACCACATAAATCATATCACAGCACCTGTATACACCTGTCTCTGCGTGTGGGCATAAGTTGGCATATATATCACACATGCGCCGACCAAAGTTCATTTCCATCCAGACGCCACCAAAATCATCTCAAATACAACATTATAAGTAAAGGAGATAATTTTTGACACAATATAAAAATATGATTCAAAATTAACATAAATAGGGGTGTTCAAATTTTTAATTGGCCGTAATTTTTTACCCTATCCGATTCTACCCTGCCCTACTGAACGACTAATTGCAAAAATTGGGTAAAAATGCAAAAGAGTTTTTGATCTTCCGATTAAATCGGGTAAAAATTTAGAATATCCATCAATTTTCGTATTCCTACCCTATCTTACCCGTAAAAAATATATTTAAATTTTTTTAGTAATTATAAGAGTATTTGTGTAATATAATTTATATTATGACATTGTTATTATTGTGGATGTTTGAGTTGCTAAAATATGGACTTATTTTTTGTATAGATTACATGATTTGTGATGAACTGATGATTTATTAGATTAGTTATGATTTTAATGTGTTTCATATGGTTTAAACTTAAAATAATTGTTATTGTATTTGTGTAACAATTATAATGAATTGATGTTCATGCTTTCTTGTATTTTATTATAATTGTTCTTGTAGTTGTTTTAGGTTTTAGTGTTATTGATTTATTGTGTTGTTAAATTGATGCATGTTATTTAATTAAATTGTTAAAATGATCCAAAAATTAATAGCTATAAAAGTGTTTACCCGACTTCCTACCCAATTAATTGGGTAGGAAGTCGGGTAAAAATACCACACCTGGTCGGTTATGGTAGAAAAAAAAAATTCTGCAAAGTATCGGGTAGGAAACGAAAGACTATATTTTTTACCCGTAAGATAGGGTGAACACCCCTAAACACAAAATTAGTGGGTTACTGTTGGTCATTTCTCGATATGAATCTGTATATGATACAATCTATTAATACGAATAATAAATGGGTTGGGTTCATGTCAAACATGAATAACACAAAATTGACACGACTAATGTGTTTAAGTAGTATCATAAGATTAAAGGTCAATTTTTTTTATTATATTTTGTCGAGCAATGGCCTAATTCTTGTATAAAAAATATATTTTTAATCACTTTTCTTTTTTCACAGGTTATATGTGTTAACACGAATACGATACGAAAATAAATATATTGACATAACATGATACGATTAATTAAATAGGTTGAGTTTGAGTTAACAAGTACTCGACATATACACAAAATGACACGACCCTAACAGCCCCTTACTTCTAGCCTTGTGATGCTTAAAGGGTAAAATCTAATTTACTCCGTTGTGGTTTGGGCCTTTAGCACATGACTCCCTTATAATTTAAAAATCAACATCTAACCCCCTTGTGCTTTTGCACTAAACTAAACATTTGACTCCGTTAACAACGATCGTAAAATTACATCAATACCATCATATATATATATATATATATATATATATATATATACATTTGATTGTCACGATCCCAAAACTACAACAAAGGGAATTTTTGGGCGAAAAACTAGGTTCGATTTAGGGAATAATCTAGGGTTTTATTTTCAAAGGACAAAACAATCAAAGGCAAAGTCCTGCTTTCGATATATCTATAGAAAAGGTTGGTAAATGAATTTTCCTTACACTGAATTATGCATGTGGCTGGGGTAAACCTACATCGGTTTACCTTTGGGTGTGTGTGTGATTTATAAGGTGCTATCCCACTTTTATTTTTTAAGTAGAAGTGTTGTAGTATCTTTGGTTAAAATAAAAAAAAATTATGCATGTGTCTTTATCTGCATCACTTGTCCCTCTTTATTTTATTTTTGTCACTTAAATTTGTTGTTTATTGGCTTAGTGGTCCAACCAATTAGGATGTGAGACTCAAACTTTGAACCCACATTGTTGACCAGGTAAGAACGATCCTTTCTGGCTAGACCCACCCTTCACTTCAATTTTTTTTTTTTTTTTGTATTGAGTTCACTTATGGGTAGTGTTTGAGCTAGAATGAAAGTGATATGTTCATAAAGGCCATGGTCCTTGCCAATTGATACTAGTCTTTTACTCCAAAACAAAAACAAACATGCCCCTTTCAGAAAAAAGAGAAGCCACTAATAATTACACAATTGGAATTGAGGTAAGGTAGTATAACCACCATAATAAATGTTTGTCAATTAAAAAATTCAGACACTTCTTTTTCTCGAGTAATGCTATGTAATACAAATTTATAATCCAAATTTACATTTCAAATAAAGGGAGACTATTAGATCAGTATGTCTCATTTTAAAAAGTTGATGAAGACTCATTCATCAAACGATTCCCTTTCATTTAAAATATAAATTTAAATTACAAATTTAAGGTACATTGTATTTTCCATTCTTATCAGTTTAGGGCCCAACTATGTTTTTTTTGTATTTATCACCGTAAATATCATTATCAGCCGGCCTCCACATAAAATCAGTTTCTTTTTGTATTCTTATTAGTTTGTACGCGCCTGGACACAGCTTGAATATACACACATGCGCCTACCTTAATTCCCATCGAATCACAACATAACACATGAAGAGTTTTATAATTTTATTACTTTGTTTTATTTTTATTTTCGCAATCAGCAGTTAAAAACTACATCTTAGATTCATTTTTTTCTATAATATTAAAAAGTTATATTCTTGTCTATTTGGTTAAGAAAAAAAAATGATAGAAAGTGAAAGAAAATATATTGTCAAACATATGTTTGGTTAACATGAAAAACTTGAAAGAAAATTTTAAAAAAAATTCATTCTATTATTTAAAAAAAATAAAAGTTATAAGAATTTTTTTTCAAGACAAGTTATTAAATCACTCTGAAAATAGAAAAAATATGTATTATAATTTAAATTTACATTTTCTTAAAAAAAAGAAAGTGGCTATTAAATTAATTGTGGGTAAATTAAGATAGTTGTGATCTATAAAACTTTATAACCAAACGTATGAAAATTTTAAATCTAAGTATGTTATTTTATACATGAAAATTTTAAAGCAAACACACAAAAAAGGCAAGCTTTTGTGTTTTTTGTAAGAAAAAAAAGTTAGTTAATTGTAAGAAAATTTAAGTATGGTAAAAAAAAAAAATATTTTTTCTATCATTTTTTATTTTATACTAACCAAACAAATAAAAAATTTTAAAAAATGCTCTTTTTATCATTATTCCGCCAAATAAACGGACTCTTATATAAAAATATGATCACGAACACGTAATGGAGCCGAGTAAACCCTAGAGCCGCCGCATACACGTCATTACACTCGTCCACTACACATGGACCTGGTAAATCCGAAGAAAAATAGAAATCACCATCGTGGTGATCTCAGGATGGAGAGAGGTTGAGCCGACAACCTGAAGGATATTCCTCAAGGTATTATTATGTGGAATCCCTTTCTGCTGACAAATACATCAAATGAACTTTCACGCTATCCATTTTCCTATAAAATATGAGTTTGCATTTGTATTAGAATTTGAATCTCATTAGCATATTGTATAAACCATCCATCTCAAAGGTCAATCCAATCAAATAATGGTGTGCACCATGTTAGTCAAATCTTTATTTCCTATAAAATTAATCAAACCCCTTCCAACAACCTACTGATTGGAGCACCAACCAATGACACAGTCAATGGACGCAAATTGTGGAAGAGAACTTTTCAAAATTCTAAATTTCCAGCAAGCTGAAACTGTATTTGATCCATGTGTACACTGCAATTGAGTAGTTATAACCCTTGTAATGGCAGGGTGGCTTCTATACATGAATTGGATTATTTTCATATATAAAAACATTAATGTACTCCACCTGTCTGTGGATGCTCTTGGGCTTTGTCGAAGCGCACCTCCCAACCATCGACTTCGGAAATATCTCCTTAAAACAAAATCCTCCTTTGTGACAATGTGGGGGTAGAGAACCGTAGTCTCTAATCTGTGGCACAATTGCATTGTGGGGGTATTGATCAAAATGCAACCTTTGAACCAGGGTCACATACTACTCAATGTCTCAGCAGATGGCTGTAAACACTCCTCTGGGTTGGCATAAAAATAATCTTCTTCTTTCGGTCTGTCTGAGATCACCAACCTCTTAGTGGGGTTCCCCATGCGTTCTGCATGAGCTTCCTTAACGGCAGTAGAAAACTCATCCCATGTAAGAGATCCACCATTATATTGGTCTATCAAATCAACAAGTAGCCTTCTGTCCAACAGTATTGTCTTCTTGAACCCAAGGTATCTGAAAAGAAATGTGAAGAAACAAATGCTCATTTCAGATGAAATGCTCTATATGATAAACAACTAATTCAAATATACGCACAAGAAAAGGTGAGAAAGAGGGACAAAGAAGAGAACTGCACACCAATGAAACCAGAACCCAATAAAGGCATAGTGAACTGCACTCTCAAATTTAACCAGCAAAACCCTCCTAAAAGTCCTACACAGTCGGTCAAAAAAAAATCTCTGCCAAATGACAACTATAGCAGAGGGTAAACTCAAGGTTTAGCAAATGTTTTGCAGTATGGGTAAAATAAACATAATTCCAGACTGCATTAGCATACTATAATCTCTGAAAATATCTAGAAGATTTATAGGGCAACAAAACCTAAAAAATTATAGCAACTCATAAGTAAAAAGATTTTCAGTGCCAAAATTGTCTCACCAAACAAGACCAATAAATAGCGCAACAATGATAATATATACCTCCGATGGCCTTCGACAACTTTGGCCATGTTTCCATCATATGTGGGGACAAAAATATCACTCTCTAGTGATACAAGATAATCCAGCGCTGCCATCTGGGATGAGTGATTCTGAAAAAACCCAAGGTCCGATGGCTCCAGCAGTGTCTCCTTCCTCACCTGTTACAACATATTCAGAAACAACATGTAAAGGCTAGAAAACAGATAAGCAAATTACAAAGATTAAGGTGTCAGCTTGAGCTTCATCTACTGACCAATCTTGGATAAGCTGCTGCAAGAGTAGCCATTCTCTTTTCTCCACCATATATCTCCCCAGCAGCAATATAAATCTGGATATTACGGCCAATGTCTAGTGCCTTTAATGCAAGAGCAGTTTCCTCAGGTGTCAAAGGGCACATACCATCTTTCCTTTTCAAGTCTGAATTTATGATCTTCTCCTTCCACCAAGGATAAGCATATCTAGCAATTGCAAGGATGGGGAGTTAACACAAGGATAGATGACAGATTATAGGTTTTACGCTGCCTAATAGCTGACACAAATAACCTCACTCACCTCATTCTTGTCAACTCTTCCACCTCTTCACTGTTGCAACCCTGTGTACATCCAGAAAAAGCTAACATGTCCATTTCATATCTGAGATGTAGTACTATGAAAGGACCATTTTGCCTTAGAAGCTTAATAACTCTTCTACCCAACTCTTCTATCTGAGAAGTGAATCTCAAAGCACCAAAATTCACTCGGCATCGAAGCTTCTGAATCTCAAGGGGCTGATCATTATTGGCAAGCCGAGCATCAGTTCTATTTAAATGGACAACTTTATATTTCTGTATCAATGGAAGAATCTGCATCCAAAAAAGGGAAATAAAAGCATTACTTCAAAAAAGAAGTGTAAATGAAGGAGAGGCAGAAAAAGCAACATAATAATTATAAACAAACCTGATTATGATAGTAAGAAATGTCTGACCAACTAACAGGAGGCATGGTATAGGCCATTCCTAGCTCCACTCTCCTCTTCAACCTAGGAGGCAGCTCTTTCAAAATCCGGACCTCATCTCTCAGGGATGTAATGAAGTGATCAACATCAAATATGTCTTGAAACTCACTGCCACATCAATAACCATTGTCACTAGAGACATATATTTTAAATTTAGAACACAGAAAGTACTGTAGATTTAAATATATGCAGGAACATGAACTGACAAACCTGGGATCAGCCCAAAAAGAAGTTTTGTCAAGCTCAGGAACTATAAGTGTCACATTTAAATATCTAGCAATTGCAACCATGTCACAAATCTGGACAGCAAACAAAAGAATCAAACTAATTAGAAACTGTTTATACCTTAGCAAGGTAAGGGGTCCGAAACCAAAAAGAAATCATAAGCCCATGCCTAATATAATGAGAACTACTAACCGCTGCCCGCATTTGATTAAGCCCTCCATTGCACGAAATCATCAGGTAACCATTGTTCTTATAAACCCCTGACCGACAATGCAACATATCAGAATGGACAAGATTAGAGATAGGCCAATAAAGAAAATAAGCACAGAGAAAAAAATAGCATGGTTTGGGAAGTTGACTACTGGGGGTTTCTGGAGGGGATAAACAAGCATCTATCCATTAAAAGTGTGAACCGTGGTGTTCTCTGCTTATTTGGTAGGAGAGACACATCATTAAATAGGAGGGTAGGAGTGCGCGTGATGATTGCTAATGGAATAGCGATCACTTTCCGACATCTTAGGAGGTGTCAGTGACAAAGGAGTTTGATGAGTTTCCTCTTTACAAATAATTGGGGGATCGTTGTGTTCATTGTAGTTCAGATATGGTTGAAATTTTGGTTGTATTCTTTCCTTATTTGCTGTTTGGATCCTTAATATGGGGTGCCTTCTCCTCCAGTGAGTTTGATTCATAAACTTCCATTCTTTTTAATTAATAAAGCTTCTTAACCAAAAGAACACTACGATTTCAGGTCTTTCTGGAATATGCCAATGTGTTCTTCAATATCTTCAAAAACGCAACCACAAAATGAACTCCAATGGTGTAATGAATGAATCATGTTCCAAAAATTCCCAGAATTATGGCATTCATGCATACCATTACGTAGTCTCAACTACAAATGACAACTTTTTCTCCACATTTAATATAGAGTTAAATAAGTATAATCCAAGAAATATGGTTTTTGTTTTATTACCTTATTTCTTACACTAATTAATGTAAAGATCAATATGTGTGGTTGGCTTTTGATAGTAGATACAGAAAACCAAACGAACATAGAAAAGGAACGAAGCAAGTAAAGCAACTCACTCTTTGGTGGAAGAACTCTGGCCGGAATTTCCAGTGCGGATTTAACATCCAAAGCAGCGGAATCATGAGAAAAGCAAGAGGGCCAACCCTTCAGAACCCTAGGCCCCCAAGTCTCGCCTAAGGCAGTCAACTGAACCAAGCAAGTCCATAACAACACTGATGTCGTGGCCCTTATCATCCACAGCTTCATTCTCGACCGCGATGACAGTACCATAGAACTCTTCAATCTCTCAACTCTACCACTCACTTTAAACCCCATTAACCCACCACTAATCCACTTCAACCTCCTCTGTCTCTCCTCACTTCCAACTATTCTGCACATATCTTCCAATTCCCCCCATACATCCACACACACAACCCCTAGTTTTTCCACAGCATCTAATCTACAATTCCTCAAATAAATTTGCCTATGCAAAACCTCGTCAAAATAGTGGCAAAACAAGCCTTAAACGTGCACCAATCGGTCCAAAAATAACCCAAAATCCCAAATATCGCACCAAATCGATCGCGATAGCACCGACAAGCCCTTGCGAACAAAATTACGCCAAACAGGAAAATGCTTAATATGGAAGGAAATCCAACTCGATCCGAGGTCGAATTCGAATTTCAACAGAAAAGGCAATATTAAGAGTGAATTATGTTTAGAAATGTACCAAAATCTTCGAATTTTTGACGCTTTTCCGAAGATTCTTTCCTCACACAGCACACAAAACCCTAAAGTCCGCGCACATTCCCAAAAGAATGAACCAAAAGCTTCGATCACAAGCAAATCAATGACCCACTGAAATTCTCAACCACCTTCTTTTTTTTGCCGAAGAAACACGGATAAAGCGGTTGGCCAGATTTGATAATAAATGCAGCATCTACGGAGATCTGACCACTTTTCCGGTGTGTGGTTGGACAAAATGTCGCCGGGCTGTGAGAACGTCGGAGGCCGGCGACAATAACGGACGAGTATGAAAATGATGAGAGGAAGAGGGAGACGGAGAGGGACAGAGATAAGGACACACACCGCGTCGTGGGTGTGCCTATACGCACAAAAATAGCGAGTAATGGTACGAAAACACTTGATCATTTATTAACCATGGTGTGGTTAGCTTGCTTAACTAGGGTTAGATTTGGCAGAAAATAACCAATAAATGCGAGACAGCTAGGTTACGATATCAGAAGGGCCCAACGGCGTTATTTCAATCGGACGTGTCGAATGTAAACCTCACACGTGGCGTTACCAAAGTGATTGTACAACAACCAACGTCTCGCCGGATCGTACGGTGTGGGATATCGCGATCCATTCAAATATCCATATCACAAGAGTAACCGACAATATATCGAGATAAATTCAGACACTGCCGCCGTACCATAAATTTTTTTGAATATCATTCTGTAATTTTAATTTACGTGTTATTTTTTATTGAACAAAAAAAAATCTTCTACCAAAAAATAAATTTTAGTATCACAATTAATTCAAAATTAGTAAAATTAATTAAAACATAATCTAGTTTATTTAAATAGGTACGATGAGTATTAGTACAATTAAAGCAAAAGAAAACATATACTAGAAGAAGCATAGAAATAAACTATGTTTAAAATTATTGAACAATCCATATTCCTTGAGATTCAATCAATGTTAAAAAAAATTAATTATAATAAATGTTCAATAGTTTATCATGAAATTAATTATAAGTTATCATGTTTAAATCTAGACCTCGAGGGAATCTCTCTATCAAATTTATGAGATTGGTAACTTATACACAACTTAAGCCTTCACAAAATAATTAGGATTAGATTGAGACTAAATCTTGTTACTATTACAACATATCATGTTATGCATGTAAAAATTATTATAATAAAATACAATATAATTTAAATTCAAAGATAAACAAAATGACATTTCATATTCGCGATTGAGATCACTTTAAACTTAATCTAATGGCTAATATTAACACCTCAAATTTAATAGAAAAAATAAAGTCTTAAGAGTGTGTTTGGTGTGATTTTTTAAAAGTACTTTCATGAATTATTTATCAGAAGTGCTTTCAAAAAAAAAAAGTAGTATCGTTCCACCACCACCATCACTATCGCCACCCTACTATACTCACCATTCAACCACCACTACCATTGTTGTCACCACTTTACTACCATCATCACTACTTTCATTGCCCCACCACCACCATAATCACTACCATCACCGCCCACCACCCCACCATCATCACTACTACTACTACCACAGTCCCATTACCATCGTCCCCAACACCACTACTCTCGCATCCTACAAATATCATTATCAATGTCGCACCTTACCACCACCACTATAGTACTACCATCACCCTTACCACCCCTTACCGTCACTTTTCCCACAACAACCATCGCTGCCCCACCACAACCATCGTTCGCACGCCCACTACAATTGGTATTTAAATTCTTTTTTATCTCTTCTATCTTTTGTAAATTGATTTTGAGTGTGAATATAAATATTTTTATTGTTGACTCTTTTTTTATTATTCTGTGCCTTCAAGCATAAGAAATAACTAGTCTATACAATAAAGTAGTTTATAATTCAAATATTAGAAGATAAACAAAATGACTTTTGCTATTCGCGGTTGAAATCGCTTTAAATTTTACTTTAAAGTTAGTGTAACGACTAATATTAACACCCTAAATTTAATAAAAAAATAAGCATCTAAAGGTAGGGGTGTTAATTAAGTCATTGTCGAGCCTTGTCAAGCCTAATTTACACATAAACGAGCTAGTTCGTTTAACTATTTACGCATAAACGAGCCAAAAATAGTGTTCAAGTTCGGCTTGATTAACAGTCATATCTAAGGGTGTATTTTGGGTGATTTTTTAAAAGTAATTCTAAAAATTATTTTTCATAAGTACTTTAAAAAAATAATAGTATTTAAAACCGCTCTACCATTACTTTTACCACCACTGCCGTCATCACCACCACCACCGCCATTGCAGCAGTCACCTCCACCACCATTACCTTTACCTCCACCATTGCTGCCATCACCGCCACCCCCACCACCATCGTCGCTGTCGTCATTACCACCACTACCATCACCACCACCACCACTGCCACCATTGTCCGCGCCCCCACCATTACCTCTCACTCACATTACAAAACCGATACTTAAATTTCTTTATCTCTTATATATGCTTGTGATTTAATTTTGGATATGAATACAAATATGTTTATTGTCTACTATTTTTTTATTGCATTATATTTTTAAGCATAGACAATAACTAGTCTATATAATAAAGCACAATACAATTTAAATCTCAAACGATAAATTAAATGACTTTTGCTATTCGCGACTGAGATCGCTTTAAATTTTATTTTAAAATTAATCTAACGGCTAATATTAACACCCTAAATTTAATAGGAAAAATAGGACTTTAAGGGTATATTTGGAGTGACTTTTTAAAAGTATTTCTCGGAATTATTTCTCAAAAGTACTTTTTTAAAAAAAAAAATAGACCACTCCACCACTACCTCTATCACCCACACCGTTCGACCACCACAACCACCACCACCACTACCATCATCACCATTGTCACCCACGTCTACTACTACCATCACAGTCGTCTCCTTACCCACCACAACCATCACTGTCTCCCATCATCACCACTACCACCGTTTACTCCCATTACAATCGATATTTAAATTTTTTTATCTCTCCTCTATGTTTGTGATTAGATTTTAAGTGTGAATATAAATATATTAACAATTTTTTTTATTACTCCGTGCTTTCATGCACGGTGAATAACTAGTCAACTTATACGACATAATTATGAAAAGAATATAAATTTAACTTGTTACATAAATATAACTTATGGTGAAAAGTATAATTTACGGATCTTATGCTTTTCATAGGAAAAATAAATTCGATATTCAACGTATTGATAATTTTTTTGGATACTGTTCTATTTACCACGCAGGACCCCAACCCATAGCCAACATGGATGGATGTGTGTATTTGGGTTTGGAGTATTCTTCTCACAAGTAATCTTTTAGTCTTATACTTTTTTTGTCCTCAATTATATAGGGAAATGTGTAAATTTTATTATTTTATTTACTTTATTAATTTTTTGTGATTACTAATTACAAATAATTCAGAATAAATCTTATAATCAAGAATAAATCTGTCTATACTATTGTAAAGATTATTTTTTAAGGAGACTGTTTCATAAGTCTTCCCTCTTTTTTTCTTTAATTTATAATTTTTTTGAATTAATTAAATACAAGTAAAAACACTTGAGAAAAATTTCAGACACACTTCTCCTCTATTAATCAAAATATCATTGATATTCTTCTACTTTATATTTAAACATCACTAAAACCCTCTACCGTTAAACCACATTTTTTAACAAAAAAAAAATTCATCTAAAATACCAAAATTGCTCTTACATAAATTCCAAACAACTTTTCTACATAAATTCAATTAAAATTTATTTTTTAAAATATTAAAATTGTAGTTGATTGAAATTTATTTTTTAGTACATTAAAATTTTAGTTGATTGAAATTTATTTTTTAGTACATTAAAATTTTAGTTGATTAAAATTTATTTTTTAATATATTAAAATTTGAGCAGATTAAAATTCGATTAAAATTAATTTTTTTACGTCTTAAAAATCGAGTCTATTGAAATTATTTTTCATGTATTAAAATTTGAGCCGATTTGAATTCAACCTGAGTACCGATTAAAATTTAATTTGAGTTAATTAAAATTTATATTTTTTATTTATTAAGATTCGTGTCAATTAAAATTCAATATTTCATTTTTTACGCATTAAAATTTGTGTCAATTAATATTTATATATTTTTACGTATTAAAATTTAGGCTGATTAAAATTTGATTCAACAAAATTAAAAATAAATTTTATTTGATTCAATTATATTTTTAATCTGTTAAAATTTTAATATGTAAAAAAATTTATAAAAAAGAGAGTTTCATTGAAGATATGTCTATCTAGAATGGGGCGTGAATAAACGTTTTCTTAAAATATATTATGGACAACTTAATAAAATTTTATTTTAATTAATTCCTTTAATCTGGGGATATCATTGAAGATTCAAAAAATAAAAAAAAAGTCTTTGAGAATATTGTCTGAAATTTTTCCAAACATTTATCCAATCACATTTTACCAACTATCCAATAAACTCTTTCATAACTAATCACTATTTATTTAATATTTTTTTAAAAAATTTCCAAAATCTTATTATTCCAAATTTTTTCTAATTTTTAAAATAATGAGATGAAAATACAAATTCTAGTATAGTTTTATCCGTGAATTTTTGTATGATACCAAACGAAAATTTTTGGCAGCATAGTTTTATCCGTGAATTTATGGCGGTATTTAGGGGTGTCGGAAATGGCAGCTGGCGCTTGTTTGGTTCCTTTCTGTCTGATTACTGTGCCGTTACGGTGTCGGTTACGACGTTATAACGGCGAAAGTACGGGTTGTGGTGTCAGAACGGTCGAGCGACGATCCGAACAAAGAAGCTCGTGAGGGGAAAGGATGGGTGGGTCAGGTGTCAGATTCCTGGACCCTTTTTCACACGTCATTTAATTTCATTCATTTACAGTGTCCCACACACACTGCGAGCATGGCGGACGGTACACTTTATACCAAAAATGCTGATGAATTTAAGTAGTATACAAATAATTGCACAGAAAAAATACATAAATAAGTAATATAAAAATAATAACACATAAAAAAATAAAATAAAATACTCATAGAATAAAGCAACAAATGTGTAATTTTAGACTACATTGTTACTCTTTTTTTATTATTTAGATTGTAATAAAAAACAAAATTAAGCAGTTTAAGCTCAATTTTATTAAATTTGAAAAATAAATAGTGAAATTCATTAATTTGTTAATAAATTAATATAAATTTAATTAAACAAGATGCAAATTTTATTATGCACAATCACATATAATTTAGGGTGAGTGACACTTTACACCCTGAAAAATATTCAAAATTTTAATTGATACATCAAAATATTAAAAATTTTAAATTGTACACTCAATTAAACAAAAAGATAATATTTTGGTCCAAAATAAGAAATATGTTTCTTCATGTGACACATGTTTGGATTTATAGTCTTTAAATTTTTTTATTTCTATACTCAGTTGTTTGTATTTTACTTAATTTTAAGTATTTTGATTTTTATGTAGTTGAGAGTGTAATTTAAAATTTAAAAATTTTTAAAATAAAAATTAAAAATCAGAAAAAAAATTCTTTCATTTAAATAAATCTCAACAGTAAACACGTTGCAAACTACATGGGACACTGACCATGTCTCACCGGCGGTGACGCTGAAGGACTAATCTGAGAGAGAACAAAAAAGTGGGACAAGACATCGCGAAAAAGAGACACACTTAGTGAAAATCTCACGCGCCAATCGCGCGATAGAATATTTGTCGAGGACAGCTTTGACCGTTCCTTGGATTCTCTGCTACTATTTGTAACTGGATTGTAACGTCACTCCCACTCGTCCGATGTGCATCTGGTGAAGGAGCAATATTACACAAAGACGACTGCTTTTTGTTTGCATTTACCTTTTGTTTGGTTTGGCGAAAAGTTGAGTGAATGGAAAATAAATAGAGGAAAATTGAAGGGGAGAAATGATTTTTTACCGTTTAGTATCAAATAAAAAATGAGGGGAAAGTAAAAATGGATGAAAGGAAGGACCGACAATTCAGCCGAAATTTGTGAATTCGATCCGGGTTTGTCGAGTTTATTTTTTTAAATAAGTCTAAAAAGTTATTCAAGATCAACTCATTTAAGAAATGAGTTGAGCTCAACCCGGACTAAAAAAAAATCGAACTTGAGTTAAACTCGAATAATTTGACTATTTTACATATAAACGAGTCAAATTTTTTTAGGCTCATTTCCTCAATAAGTTTAAAAAATTTGTTCAAATTCGACTCATTTAAAATAAAAACAAAACTTAAATCAAGTTCTATCTGAATTGAACTCGAGTAGCTTTATTTAATTATCAACCTTCATCAAAAGTGCATCCATTCCGTCCAACCAAAAAACAAAAGGGAAGACAACAGGTAGGAATTGTAGTGGACCGGGGCGAGGGAGGGGGGTAGTCTCATCCCTGTACCTACTTAAAAATATTCGTCCACCTCCAGTAGAGGAAAAAATTTTAATCTCTGTTACGGTCCTGCGAATAAATTTTGATCCCTATCTTTGTTCTGCCGATAACAATTAATTTTTATAATTTTAAGAAAATAATTATAAAATCTCATAAATAAATTTACAAGAGAAATGAAAACTCATTATATAACAAATGGATTAAACATAAAAAATCACAATATATATATATCTATATAATAAAATAGAAGTGTGTTTGAATTTTATCCAAGTTATATTTTTCCCCTAAAAAACATCACCAATTACTTACATCACTCATTATCCTTTTGTCATACTCAAACATCAAATTGCATCATTCATTTATATCACATGTTTAATCATTTATATATTTCTTCTCTAAAAATATCACATAAATCATTTCTATCATATATTTAATCATTTAATATTTTATTAATTTGTATTTAATATATTTTAATATAGACGCTCGAATTTTATATTTATCATGCCTTTAGACACGAGTTATGCCTAGTATATATATATTACTAATTTAATAGGCTAAGAAAGAGAGATTCGGGGATGAGATGGAAATGAGTTTCAATCCATCTCAACCTTCATATCTGTACAAATTTATATGAATATCTTTTTATACGTCTACTGTTAAATACGTATAATTTATTTTTTATCCAAAAAAACGAATTTAGACAAATGCATATTTTTTTTCGATCCCCTGCGAACCCTAACAACAAGTGGGGTAATATAATTACTATAGGTGGCATAAACCATCTTCACAGTACGCAACTCTTCTAGAATCTTCATTGCGGTGTCTAATAGTTGTCAGACATTTGCTTGAAACATAACACGTGTTCCAACTATTAACTGCATGTTTTTGCCCAAAAAAAAAAAAAAAAAAAAGCCATTAACTGCATGTGACCCAAAAAACATGAAAATGGCAAACTTCTTTGAACCCTTTCGTGGTTAAGACATTTCCCACAGCATAAAACTAAGCTTAAATTTATTTATTAAATTTTGTATCTTAAATAATTTATACTACTTTAAAAAGTGAAAATATTTGACAAATATTTATATTCCACTTTTTTCCTTAACTATTGATATAAAATCAATCATATCCCTAATATTTTTTGGTCTTCTTTTAGTATGAAACTAATTATATTTAATTTTGTTAATTACCTCTAAAATATTTATAACTCATTGTCATTCATAATAAATAAATATCTCTACTGATTAAAAAATGCCTATACCTTAATCATCTTCACTGTCTTTCCTCTACTTTGTTATAAGTTATCTATATTATACTGTACAATTCTAAAATGTTAATCTATACTACTTTAAAATATCAACATACTTGAAAAATATTTTTTTCCCAACTTTACCCTCTAACAACACAAAATGCCATTCATATCCTTAAATTTAACAACAAACTAAACCTAATCATCGTTATCTCTCTCCCTATTTGTCTGCCATTTACTCTCTGTCTCTATTGCTCTGCCGTTCACTCTATCTTTCTCCCCTGCATATTCAGAACCCAACGACTTCCTTAAATGCTTCCCTATGCTCAACCGTTACTCTCCATCTCTCCCTTGCGTTTTAAAAAATCAGCGAATTTAAGGGCGATTCTACATTCTCAGCCATTATCTTCTTCCCAATTTTCTTTAATTGCAGAATCGATCGAAATGCCTTGCTCCCTTTGCCATTCCAGAAATTAGTTAGCAATCCATGCTCTCTTTCTTTTAATTCCAGAATTCCAAGAATTAATGTCCAAAATAAAAATGACTGCACCACTTCCCAGAAATCCTTACAGCCCAGATCGCCTTTACCCTTCTCTGTCGGACGCTGGCTGAATTTCATGTCTTGGCAGTCCACAAGCATCATTGTACTGCTTCATCAGGTAATGATTTTTTTATTAGCAAATCATTCCTCTAATATTTGGGATTAGTCATTCTCCTCTTTTAATTTTATACATTTTGTACAGAAATATAACTTTCTCTGTAATCGACCTTTGCTCTCTGCCTACGCCACGCCATCGGACATTCCTGCACCACTTTCTACGTTAAAATCTGGTTCCAAGTACGTGTATACACCCAAATATCTAGAGATACATATGTGAATATTCAGTGATCATTGGAATTTTACTGATTGTAGCAGTAGTGGGCATTGAGTTTTTAATGTTGGAAGTTATTCAGTAAATTAAACCTCTGGAAGGGTAAAATAAAAGTATTTTTTTTTATTTAAGCTTGCATATAAGACTTTATATGGTCAAAGAAACTTGAATCCTTTGATACTTGTAGCTTTCGTGGGTACTGTAGTTCATGAACACTCCATGTATATGATTTTGCCTATTAAGCCTCTTGTCTGTGATAATTTCTAAGCTCAATATAGATTATTTGATTGTAATCAAATATAGGCATTTGGATGTTTAATTTGTTTGATTTACACACTTTCAATCCCGTTACATTTCATGAACGATGATGAATATTTTTGTGGTCAACGGTGGAGCAGAAGTGCAGTTCAATACCCAGGATTGTGACCCTCACATCAACAGCTGTGCTAAAAAGAATTATTGCGGTCCCTTCTCTGTAAATGGCGACACCAATCGCTTCCCATCATCTTCACAAACAAGCCTTTTCCAGTACGGCATCGCCTTCATTGATTTCCCTATCGGTACACATTCCTATATATACGTAATGTATCTAAATGTTACCAAGTTGAGTATTTATGGAACATTTGTGATTTGTTGGTTAATTTTTGTTTTGCTATCTTGATGTTTTTTGGGGAGGGGTTTGTGTGATTTGTGGGCATAGGATGTTGCTTTTTTATTTGATATATTATTGTACATACAAAAGCCTGTACGAATCCTTGTCTGTCTATATTTATTCAATTGAAACACTATCAAGGAATAATTATTAATACTACATTTATTCATATTCCTCCCATTTGAAATCAACTCGTGATTGTGATGATCTTGACGGAAATTAAATGTTTTTACTATTGGTATATTATGTGATACCCATCAATAGAGCATATGGGGTACGATGCCATTTTTATTGTT